>JACEFZ010027442.1:0-185000 GCA_014155875.1 Cepaea nemoralis | reverse complement strand
CCCCGTTCTGCTATCTTATGCACTATTTTGTAACATGTACGAGTGACAGATTCATTTTCAGCAAACTTTCTCGTGAAGAAATCTCATTGTGCTTCTAAACCACGTTTCATTAACTCATATTTCTCAGAGCGTAACTTTCCAGAAAACTTTGAATATGTTGATAGATGTTTTGTTTCGTATTGACGCCGATGATTGTACTCTTTTAAAACGACGACACTTTACGCTGCATATTATGCAACTAGTTTTCTGGTCCTTTGTTTCCACACAGAAGTACTTTGCTCCCCATTCTTCATTGAAAACGCTACATTCGGCATCCACTTTTCTTTTCTTAGTAGCCATAATGAAGGGCGAAGTACACGGGATCTGAAAATGAAGAAGACATTGAATTCGAAAGATGATTAACATCCTATTGAAACAAGTAAAAGCAGAGGACTAGGTGTCATTGGTGAAGCTATGGCTCACCAAAGGTACATACAAAGTTTATAGGTACCTTTCGTAATAGAATTTATCTCATAATAAGGTTCGCAAACTATATAAATAGGGCCGACCTAAATAAGCAGCCTAGAGCAGAGATTTTCAACCGGGGTTCCGCGAGTGGCAGTCAGGGGTTTCGCCGAAAAAGACCGAAATAGCTTCAATGCAACATTTCTGCCCATCTGGTTTATTACATAAAGTAGTACAGACACTTGGATCATCGCACTGAGTTCCCTGAGCAACGTAAACATTTGCGTAAGGATCTGCTCCAACGGAAGGTTAAAAAACACTGGCCTAGAGACCAGCTCGATTAACACCGTGGGGACCGGGGAATTCTTCTGAGCTGGGCATAATATTTTCGTAATAACACGAGGCTTCTATGGCATTTTTATTCTGCGTTTGCTACTTTATTGCCTTTATACACACTTGTAGTTCACTTACGTATCACTGTCAAACAAAAAGGTATCCTCGTTACATACCAATAAAATGGATGACTGGCAAACAGAAGTAAATATTTCTGGAGCATCGGACCTGTGTTGACAGCAGGACGCATCTGGGGGAGGGAAAGATGTGTGTGTTGCCATAGAAACCATAGTCACATCAGAGCGTAGGCTGCGCTACCACGAGCCGGGGAAGGACTTGGGATGGCGCGAAATAAGCAAACATTACAATAAACAAGAACATCCAGGTGCAATAATTTATAACTGACAATAGTAAATTTAAGACACATAGTAGCCAGGAGGTCTGCGCACTTGTGAAGATCTCTCATTATTCTAAACATAATATTTACATTTAAATTATATCACAGCCTCTCGTGTTCCATACGTTATATCAAGCAAGTTCGAGTACTGTCGGCGGGCCGGATGAAATGACGTCGCGGGCCGTAGTTTGGTGACCCCTGGCATAGACGAATGGATACAAGCGATCGCTCTTAAACTTCCGGTGTGTTAATGGAGAGGTAGCTGATTTAACTCCTACATCTTTTTTGTTTTTTAAATTCGCATATCCCTTACAGGACATCGCTGTCAACAGCAGCATCTTCAGCTGTTGATTTCTTGGCAAGATTACGCTCAGTAGTTTGCCATTGCTTTCTGAGCGGCCGGCTCAGTTATCCCGCAAATCACCAGCGGGGGTAGAACCGCTTCCAGTTCTCGCCCGCTACGAGACTGCGTGATAAACGGGATTACGGAGAAAGTTGTGTAACCCCTCGGCCAGAGAGACCAGCATCCCTACATCTAGTTGGGCTAAATATTGACTTTTCGTTCATGACTTGGGGACAAGTACCTTAGAAGTCGGGGTGGGTTCGCCTGGTGGCGAGGGACACTGGTAAAAAGAAAAGCTAATTTACATGCAAATTCAGTCCAAAACATGCTTAAAATCATATAGCATGTAAGATTAGGTGTATAAGAAACACAGTTGGAAAAATCAGAAGAGATAGAGAAACAAATGCGACAAAAGAACAAGTGTAGGGATAACACACATTACTGGCTTCATAGAACACCAAAGAATTAAATGGTTCGGACATTTAGCTAGAATGGAACAAGATCAACCAGCGACTACAGCGTTTTACTTTAGAACATCGGGATAAAAAGTCGCTTAAAAGTCGACAGGGTCGACTTCATTGCACGGGGTTTTATCCCATATGGCTCGGTCTCTTTCCGTAGCACGGAAAGCGTCGCACGAAGCACGAACTCCGTAGCTTTTAGCGACGACCCACAGGAGTCTCGAAAACATTTAACTCGTAAACCGAAGGGCGCGGCCCGGAATCGAACCAACAACCTTCGGAACACGAGTCAAACGGCTTGACCACTTCGCCACAGAGAGAAGCCGACCCAGAATGAGTTGGCTAGATGGGTTAAAAGAGACATTGAAGAAATCAGATATGCTTGTTTAGTACAAGCAGCAACAAAAATGAAACAAGCAATTCCTCTCTGCGACGCTTCACGTCAAAATCAGTAGAACAACAGAAGTAGAGAAGGGCGGAACGGTAGAAGAACGTCACAATACAACAGACATGGCGAACATTGTATGTGTGGGTAATGTCGATTGTGTTATTTTGTGTCTGGTCTGTTTATGGTCCATGACTTGGCCTTTATCTTATGATAATTATAATATTATAATGTATCTATAATTATATTTGATCTAACTAGCTGACATGCGATGTAAGTAATAGAGTATTGATTAGCCCTAAAAACTGGAAGCAAAGGGAAAAAAAAAAACCATTAAAAATTTAGTTAGTCTTTTGCAGAACTTCCCAGATTGATTTTTTAGTGCAATTTTACGTTTTGGTCTACACACCTGCTCTTTAGCGTAGGAATTATGGACGCTTTTCGTATAAAATAAAATGGTATGGGTGCCGGTCGTTCAGAAAGCAATGGCAAACTATTGAACGTAAACTTATCACGAAATCACAAACAGCCAAACAATGCCGGAGTTGACTGAGACGTCCTGTAAAGGAAATGCAACTAACTTAACCATATACTCAATGCGTCTTAGGACTCTTAACAGGGTCCATTACTTACCAGTTACCCAATACGGCAAAACAAAATGGTCGTTTACCGGTTACTTAATTTACAGACATGGGCGGTACATAACATCTTTCCATGGACACATGGTACCCAGAATATTCTCCGTCTGTGGAATGCCGTTTGTGCCTTGGGTATTCAGGAATGTTATTTCCGTGTTCTGTCCTATGGTCTTAATTGTGACTGAGCTACCGTATGACAGAAGACGAGACTACATACTTTCTGTTACAGCGGGATTTTGGGCGGCGCACACCAAATCCAACAAACCATATTGTGTCAACGGCTTCGGGAGAAGGAGCTCAATGTGTACCAGCGTTATCCTGGTGCGAGGAAATGCAACCTAAAAAAGACTAAATGTCATGGACGGGCAGACATGTCTAGGATAGAAGTTCCGACAGGGTATAACGTTGATTTTGCTGATCCGGTAGATTCTTTTGTTTAAGACGTATTCGTGTTTCCTTTTCTCTGGTGTAAACTAGGCAGGCAGAGAGAGGAATCAAGCTGCATGGACAACACGTGGTCTCTACAATTCAACCCAGACTTTGGGCTATGGAGAGATATAACATTCGCTACAGCTATGATCTTTAGTTGTTGTGCGTTGTTAGAAGCACAGTGTAACAAACTATCTTCTGTCAAGACGGAAGGCGCCAGTGTGTGAGATTCCTACCAACTGCCCAGGGAGAGATGTACACAGTGTTTGTAAAGTCTCTCTACACTTTGTATATAGAACAAATGTGAAGAAAACAACATTATTTCTTCCATTGATAACACCATTCTGTTTGGAGTGCAAATAATTACCCCAACAGAAAGTAATTCGCTGCATATTCCTTCACGATGTCAAGTGGAGCAAATTTGTTGATGACATGTACATCATTTTTCAAATTTGTTTACATACAAAGTATAGTGAGACTTTACAAACACCCGGTAGTTACACAAAGATGTTTGAGCATGCTCAAGATGATAGAGACGGGGTGGATCCGAAGATAGTGGTTGCTCTCTCTGGAGCGGTCTCGGCTGACAAAGATTAGTTTCATCTTCGTGTCAAGGCATGCGGGAGTACACGGAAATGAGCGGGCTGACAAGCTCGCAGGTAAGGCTAGTGTGGAGGGCGGACGCGCTCTGGACCAGGCTGACATTCTGAATGCTCTACGAGAAGTAATGACTACGAATCTACAACCATGGCCAGACTACGAGAACAGCAAATTAAAAGAGGTGTGGCCAAACAAGAACACTACACAGGAAGCCAAAGAATATTGATAAAGCAACACAGAACTGGTGTCGTTAGCCGCTACACGCTGCAGGATTTGCTGAGGAAGGGATCCGAGCACTTATGGACTAAATGGTTCGATATGCAATGAGGATGATCTGTCGACTAACCAACCAACCCACCCAACCAACCAACCAACTAACTAACTAACTAACTAACTAATTAACTAACTAACTAACTAACTAATTAACAAAGGATGTTTACAATGAACAACCAGGACAAAGCGTTTGGGTACAGTTGAAGACCACAGCTAACGGCCTCCAGTCACGAACTCGGACAAATATCAGCAATAAATACCGTCTCCGTGTCTTTTATGAGTTAATTATGAGTCTATAGCACGCAGCTTCAGACCACCCGCGGGAGAAGGCAACCAGTCCAGTTAATGGATGTACAACCTATTTCAAAATTAAATCACGAGAAAACAAATCATGAGACGTAATATAAAAAGCGGCTGCCCACGTTTATATTCATATATATTAATTTGAAGGTGATTGTTGTCCAAAGGGGGTAATTGCCTTAAAAGAAAGCCTAATAAAATGTAGTTAAGTCGATTCCCTTGCTTTAAACTCTTTATAAATCGTACAATACAGGTAGGTCGTCTGCAAAGATATCCCTAACCTGCACAGGCGACCTTAATTCCCCAGGCTCAACCCCCCCCCCCCCTTACACAGCAAGGTACGATAGGCAGCAGGTGACAGGTTTTGAAAGTCTGCACAGAATAGTAGAATTACTGATTGGAACCGGGGTCGAGTTAGCGCAGTGGCTAGTACGCTTGCATACTAGCTCGGTGGCTATGCATTAGAATCTCAAAATTAAATAATTGCTGAATGTCCTTTGCAGGGCGTTGCAATCAATCCCAGGTGGATTTACTAGACAAATATTATGTTTAGTAGTTTTGCCATTATTTTGTGTGCAATAAGTCAATGTTTTTGTCCAATTGACCGAAATGTAGAATACACCTACTTCACCACCGTCAGTGAAAAAGAAGTTTAAGCATGAGTGCCTTAAACTGACCGAAACATTGCTTATCCTTTGCATAACGTTTGGATAACTCAAAGCCCCTATTGAAACTGATCCCGGGCCAGATGTGGTTGTATAGGACGACGAGGAGAACACTGTGGACACCAATCCTGATGTATGCAAGCGAATCATGGACAATTAGCAGGATGGATTCTGTGCAGGTGTGGTTTTATAGAAGAATGATGATGACACCGTGGACACTAGAGAAAAGTTGAAATGTATGTTCTGCACCAAGGCAGTTGGTTATTGCAGAGGCTGGGCCTAATAATGTGCCAAACCTGATGTATGCAAGTGAATCATGGACAATTAGCAGACAAGTGAGGAATTATATGGAAGCTGTGGTGTGGTTTCATAGGTTAATAATGAGAACACCGAAGATAGATGAAAGTGCAATGAGGATATCTTGAGAAAAAATAACCCACACAGAGACTTTGTTATTTAGACTTAAAAATTAGGCATTAGATTTTTTTTTTAAGTCTTAAAAGTCGAGAAGATCGACGTCATTGCTCCGGATTTTATCCCAAATGGCTAGGTCCCTTTCGGCAGGATGACCTGGCGAAAGCATCGCACAAAGCACAAACTCCGTAGCTCTAGCGACGACCCCCAGGAGTCTCCGAGAGAAATGCACTTGTGAACCGAAAGATACAGCCCGGAATCTAACCCATAATTTTCGGAGCGCGAGGCAGACGGCTTGAGCACTTTGCCAAGGAGGTTCCCCTTGCATTAGAAGAGACACTCCTCATTCTTTAAACATCACTAAAATAACATGTTATGAGAAGGGGAAAATCGGAGTATGTCGTCACTAAGGGAAAAGTTGGGGGGGGGGGGCAGGAGGCAGGGGAAGGCCAAGAGAGAAGACACTGGGCAGTTTGCCATACAGGAACACTTGTATCAGAAATGATTGGCAGTACACGAGACAGAGGGCTGTGGACAGACATGATCACCAATGCCACACGGCATGGCCTATTTATCATGGCAAAACTAGAATTAAGTCAAGACCAAATGTAACAATCTTTAACACAAGTAGACTGTAAAATTAGAGATGTGGTTTTATAGAAAAGGTTTACAGAGTTTTTATAGAAAATAAGAGGTGATGTTTGATAGAAGTTTTATAGAAAAGGTTTACAGAGGTTTTATAGAAAATTAGAGGTGTGGTTTGATAGAAGTTTTGTAGAAAAGGTTTACAAAGGTTTTATAGAAAATTAGAGGTGATGTTTGATAGAAGTTTTATAGAAAAGGTTTACAAAGGTTTTATAGACAATAGAGGTGCGGTTTGATAGAAGTTTTATAGAAAAGGTTTACAGAGGTTTTATAGAAAATTAGAGGTGATGTTTGATAGAGGTTTTATAGAAAATTAGAGGTGATGTTTGATAGAAGTTTTATAGAAAAGGTTTACAAAGGTTATATAGAAAATTAGAGGTGATGTTTGATAGAAGTTTTATAGAAAAGGTTTACAAAGGTTTTATAGAAAATTAGAGGTGATGTTTGATAGAAGTTTTATAGAAAAGGTTTACAAAGGTTTTATAGAAAATTAGAGGTGATGTTTGATAGAAGTTTTATAGAAAAGGTTTACAGAGGTTTTATAGAAAATTAGAGGCAGTCCAGTGACATTCTGCTACATGAAGTACAAGCAGAGTCAAATTTGCATTCGTATATTACAAATATGTAAACATTGAAGAAACTATTCATACAATCATTGTTTTCCAACTGCTTCTGAGTTTATACATAGATCAACTGTGAAAATATTGCTGTCATATTGCACTGCAATAAAACTATTTCAACAAGGGTCTCCGGCAAGTGAGAAATTTCTAGATTTCCAAAATATTTTATTAGCATGCTCATATTTCTGAAAGACACATTAACTACGTTCCGTCTTCGTAGTTTGTTATCATGTAGTTCTGTGTCGGTTTGTGTTTGTTTGTTCTGTGCTGATGAAGGCTTTGGCCGCAACATACAATTTGTTTCTTTTAATCGTGTTTCAGTAAGGCTCACAATCTACTTCTCGTTTTATAGTGATTCATTCATTACCTAAACGTAAGATATTTCAAAACTGTGAACAGATCTACAATCTCCACTCACTTTCCTTTATTTGTGCGCACAGGGGGCTGAGTGGTCTTGAGGTATGGTGTCCGCCTCGAGTGCTGGAGGTCCCGGGTTCAGGCCCCGGTGAGGACCGGGATTTATTTAAAAAATCTACCTGGACTTCCAGTAATAAAATGTCCCCTGGTCTCTGGGTAGTGAGATCGGACGCCAGTGTGTATTGTTGCGCACGTAAAAAATCCCTTGGCAGTTGGAAATCGAAAAAGAATAGCCTAACGCCGCTACCCAGGCAAAATTTCGAGTTAAAAATCTACCCAAAGTATTTCAGGATCCTCGCTGATGCAACGAAGTTCGTGCATTGAGCTGAGTTTCTCCAGACTCAGGTTTGAGTTAGGACGAAAAGGGGGCACTTATGGGTTAAACCGTGTGCTATGATGTTGATCCAACAACTAAACTAACTAAACTATTTGTGCGCATGTTATACTTCGGCAATAATTAGATGTACTCATGATATTATGGGAAATGAGAATTATGAAAGTAGCGATTCTTCAGGTTTGATAAATAAACCCAGCCATAGAATTAAAAAAAATTAGGTATGAAATTAGTTAACAACACCCCCAGTCATAAAATATTTCACACTGCAATGTGTGGTTAGACATAAGACCAGAAGACAAGGGATATCTATCTTAATTGATCTATCTTAAACTGTGATTATATGCAAGAAACGATGTATATAAAGTAAAGCACACAGATAAATGTATGAACATGAGAATATTTATGTATAGAAGTTAGTTGCATATCCTTTATGGGGCATCCAGGATGTAGCAGTCCACCCCAGCATGTTTTTGGCTGTTTATGATTTCTGGGCAAGTTAACGTTCAGTAGTTTGCCATTACTTTCTGAACCGGCACTCATGCTATTGTTATGAAAACCAACGCAAGTCGATCTACTGCTAAATCGCCTGCAGCTGTGTTTCGAATGCGGTTTGCGGGATTACGAACTGCATATGTAACCCCTTCGCTGCGGAGCAGAGTTTATGTAACAGATGCGGTGGCTAGAAGTCACCATGGTAGAATGGATAAGAGCACTTGTTCTTCCGGTGTGCTGATGCCAAGGTAGCGGGTTCAACCCTTACACCGGTCAATTGGACTAAAATGTTGACTTTTCTTTCCTTGACTTGGCGGTGTAAATTACAAGTACCTCTGGTATCGGCATGGCACCAGATGGTGAGGGACACTAGTTATAGGGATTGCTTGCCCACATGCAAAGATCAGTCCAGTGCTACTAGAAGCAGTGTGTATGGACTACACTTGAGTTCAAAGCGAGTAAGTGCCAAAAAAAATAAATAAAGGCAATGAGAAATGGAGCTGGCTTTCCCATCTCATGGCCCAGAATATGTGAAGAGCTAACACTTCAACCCGAAAGCAGTATCTATGAAAACACCCCAAAACTTTTTTTTTAAAGCTATTCTTCTGTGGTAAAGCAATTTCTTCATCTTCTTTCATTCACTTGAAATTTGTCTATAACTGGAATGTTGTCGCTTGTATTAATTTAACTGCCTTTTTAGTTTCTATTCTTAGGTCCTCTGGCTCTACAGGACATCTGAAAAGGACCCCCAGTCGATTTGGTTAGACGCTTTCGAGGCACAGGGCCCGTTATTGCACCTACCTGGGGGATACATAACAGGGAGAGCACCATAACATTTTGCAGTAATCAACACATTCCATGGTGTGATTGTGTGGCATCCTGATTTCTGTGGGGCACCTCCTGGCTGTGGTAAAGCAATGATTAGCACACACACCCACTAATAAATGTCTGGGAGTCCAATGTCCAGGAGTGGTAGCATTTAATTCCTGACCTGTGCAGCCCAGAGCTCAACCCGGCCTCATAAAATTGGTACCAGAGACATTCGGGAAATGTTAACTCATTAATTACTAGATTAATAATGAGTGCATGACTTTCAAAGAGGCTAAATATACATGGAATTGGCCATTGATGGTTCCAGATTTCGTTAGCATGCCCGGACCAAATATAAAAGATAAGAACATGTACTATATATGGAAATAAATATAAGCAATCACACGATTCTATATCATGCCTTAGTGTAACCACTGCCATGTTACTTTCATTGTTTGTGGGTTGTTGTAGTTTCTTATTGTTTGCTGATAAAGGCCTGTTGCCATGACATTCGTTGTTTTGTGTATCATATTTTGCCACAGACGTATCCTTCCTGTGTGTTTCCCGGGCCCTTACAGAAAGCAAAGAATAGTAACACTTTAGCCTACTATGGAAGAACACAGAGCTGATCCACGACTCTGGTGCACATGTGAGATGGCGAAACATGACCACCCCGCTAATCGGCAAGGCACATGATAATGATCCCCCCCCATGCATGCCACAAGAGGCTACTAAGGAGGCAGAGTGCGGGGCTGGCTGTCGCATCCTGTAGAAAACTGAACCCTTAGATGCAAAATCAAACCAATCATAATCAAGGCTACCCAGGGCTGGATGTAATTTAGTTCAGGGCCTGGGTTCTTTTGAAGGATAAAAGACAGAAGAATAAGACAGCTGTACAGCAATTGTTTTTTTGTTGTTGCACTCGCTCGCTTTAAACTCAAGTGTAGTCCATAAACACTACTTCTAGTAGTGCTGGACTGAATTTTGCGTGTGGATTAGCTTTCTCTATTAACAGTGTCCTCGCCATCAGGTGAACCCACTCCAGATTCAGAGGTACTTGTAATTTACGTCCAAAAGTCTAGGATGAGAGGTCATTATTTTAGTTCAGCTGACTGGTGTAGGGGATGAACCCCTTACATCGGCATCAGCACATTGGATGTTTAAGAATTCATGTTCTTATCCACTTGGCCATCATGACCTCCACACCGCAAGTTTAACCTATTTGTGTATGTTTGGTACCAGATTGTTCTCTCTTAGTGTGCTTTCATACGGTGTTATAATTTAACTGATAGTTTCATGACAACTATATTGACGGGTATGAGGAGACCCAGGTTCGAATCCTCGGTAAGGTGTGGATTTGTTTTTTCTGTCGGGGGAAAAAAGAAAACATTAACCTGCACAGTTCGTGGCGACTGCACTAGCCAGGTGACCTAATTCCTCAGGCTCAAGATTCCCCCTGCCGTACACCACAAGGGACTATATAGCAGTAAATGAAAAACAAAATGACATAATATGTTTCAAAATTGATATTACACAAACACATACACACTGGCGTAACAGCATGAGTATTTAATCTGCAAATCAAATTCACCTTTGACAAGGTATATGTCACCGTACATTATGTGACCCATAAGCAGAAAATATATTGTCCATATTCTAATCAAAACTCAAACTGGACAGTGCTTGTTCTCAGAACATTCTGGTAAACACTGCAGCAGCTAAAACAACTCCTGATTAGACACTGATGTGTCGAACATAATGCCCTTTTCATGAACCAACAATGGAGAAAACTGCCAATTTTATGCACCAATACACGATAAATTGTTAATCCAAGACAATCAGTAAACAACACATAATAAATCAATCAATCTGAAGCCAAAGAAATATGGTTTTACAAAAGAATGCTAAACATATCCTGAAAGCCATACATAATAGGTAAGCTCAATGTTTAAAAAGAGGCTGAAATACAAAGACGGTTTATCACAAACATAAAGAGGCAGTCAACATTCTTTGGTCACATAATAAAAGAAAAACTGGCACATAATGTAACAACCAGAAAGATTTATGGACATGGAGATAGAGGGAGACAAGAATCTTAACAGCATTTCATGATGGCATGAGGAAAAAACCAGCACATAAACTGACAAATTATGTTGGAGGTTGCGAAAGAAAAAGATAAATGATCACCGATGCCAGTTGGTAAAGTGGTTGGTGATGATGATGAGATAGTTAACATAAAAGCTGAGGTTTCATACTCCTTCCAGATTCTGAAACAGTGGATCAGCTGTTCTTAGATTAAAAAAGTTAGTTGCATATCCTTTACAGACTTAGCCGTC
The DNA here is from genome assembly GCA_014155875.1 of Cepaea nemoralis. Lineage (NCBI taxonomy): Eukaryota > Metazoa > Mollusca > Gastropoda > Stylommatophora > Helicidae > Cepaea > Cepaea nemoralis. Next base: position 173,661 of record JACEFZ010027442.1, on the reverse strand, counting down.
AACCCCAGCATTTTTTGGCTGTTTGACTCCTGGGCAAGGTTGTGTTCAGTAGTTTGCCATTGCTTTTTCAACGACCGGCACCCATACCATTTCATAAAAACAAACACAGCTGTGTTTCATACGTGGTATGCGGGATTACGAACTGCATCCGTTAACTCCTTCATCATGGAGCCGGCGTTCTTAGATAAGGGCAGGAAAAATACAGGTACTGTGTAAATTCTGTCACACTAGGAAATTGTTAACAGTAAACCATAGTTTGCCACCATCCTGACCAATTTTAAAACAAAGGCTAGCCACAAGAAAATGTTTACAACACGTAAACTGATTATGTGGATGTGGAAGGGGAAATCATCATTTACGCTTACTAAGACTGAGTTTATGAGCAGTGACATAGAAGATGTATAGTGAAGTGATATGTTCAATATCTAAACTCCCCAATTTTAGGAAAGTTGGAGGGAAGGAGAGGCAGGGGAGACCAAAAGAAAAGATGCTGGACAGTATGACATTATGGTATCGAGAAACATCAGTATTAGAGTTGTCAAGAACCATATCTCAGCACTCTGGAAACTCCCCTACGTGCTCCGTCCTCCTCTCCAACAGCCAGCGAAAAGTCCCAATACTAACGGAACCAGTATCAGAAATGATTGGCAGTACATGAGACAGAAGGCCGTGGACAGACATGATCACCAACAGCACATAGTATGGACTATAGGAAGATTGGCAGCACAAGAGACAGAAGACTGAACGGTGCATAAATGCCTTTGAATATAAATAGGTTCTAAGAATATCTTGGATACAGAAAAGAACAAATGCATCCAAACAAGATCTGAATATTGAAGATGGTTGGTTACTAAAGACACTAAAACAAAGAAAATTTACATATTTTGGTCACTTGAAACGTCATGAAAGTTTGGAGAAAACAATAATGGAGGGGTATATGCCCGGGAAGAGAGAAAGAGGAAAGCCTAAGTGAAGATGGGTGCAGGATGTGGCAGATGATCTCCAAATGGGTGTATCGGACACAGGACATTTTTCTTATGACCGAGAAGTTTTCTGGAAGGTTGTTATGGGAACGAGGTTCTGCAAAAGGACATGCTACTGAATGAATGAACAGCTGTATGAATGAATGAATGAATGAATGAATTAATGTATGAATGAACAAACAGCTGTGGGATCTGTAATGTGTACAACTAACACGCGGGACCTCCTGATTTCCACCCTTATTCACACCCAAAAGAAAAGGCTAGGCATTCAATCTAACTAACACTCAATAGATCAATGGAGCTTAATTACAATGTTCAATTTTAAAGAAATTCTACATGTTTTTCTGGCTCTGCTGGAATTAAACCAAAACATTGTTGGAACATTAAGGATTTTAGCATAAGTATGTACTAGAAAATTAAAGATTCTAGTTTTCTAAGTGTCCACGAACCAAAAAGAAAAACTATGATTCTGTCAGAAGATGTTAAGTTCTGAATGAGTTATGGCATGCACAAGATATACTTAAATGTATTCAAATAAACAGTTTATTCATACTGACAGGTGTTCATTTCTGGAAAGCATCAATTCATCTAAGATTACTAATGTTTATTTTTTTGTTTTGTTTTAGGTTAATATAAAAATAAATGCATAAAAAAGCTCTTCCTGAATTCAAAACTATTTGGACTTCAATAATTCAACATTTCATATTGTTTCTGCTGATTACTTTAAACACAAGTAATAAAAGTTTGCCTCGAACCATGGTCTTCATTGTTCCCCATTGAACTACTAGCATCCAGTAAGCACTATTTCAGCTGACAGACTTCTATTTATCACTTCCAGTATCTTTCTGTTCACCGTTGGTCTGGAAATTCAAGTTCAGGGGCACATGAGAATTGGCCATTTTAGCAACTGCATTGTGCGATGAATTCCCGCTAGTACCTACACCAGCTGTCCACCGCCAGATGGCAACTTTCATTCGGTCCCAGAAGGCTTCAAATGAATCAAGAGCTGGCCTGACATCAAGCAAGGCAAATTCGTAGTTCTTGTCAACTTTACCACCATCATAATAGTCAATGACGTAGCGGACTTCTTTACCGTTGCGATCCACTACCCAGTCATGGCGATCAAATGGGAGCTCATAGCTGAAATTAGAAACAGAACGTGTCATTCAACCAAGGCAAAGCAGAATACTAAGTATTGGTCAAGAAACATGAGTTAACATTTTACATTTCTCTACCTAGTCCAAACCAAACACCACACCAAGTATTGATCAAGAAATAAGAGTTAACATTTTTCATATCTCTATCTAGTCCAAACCAAACAGCACACCAAGTATTGATCAAGAAATAAGAGTTAACATTTTTCATTTCTCTACCTAGTCCAAACCAAACAGCACACCAATTATTGATCAAGAAACAAGAGGTAACATTTTTCTTATCTCTACCAAGTCCAAACCAAACAGCACACCAAGTATTGATCAAGAAACACAAGTTAACATCTTACATTTCTCTACCTCGTCCAAACCAAACAGAACAAATATTGATCGAGAAATATGAGATAACATTTTACATTTCTCTACCTAGTCTAAACCAAACAGCACACCAAGTACCGATCAAGAAACAAGAGTTAACATTTTTCATATCTCTAACTAGTCCAAACCAAACAGCACACCAAGTATTGATCAAGAAACACAAGTTAACATTTTACATTTCTCTACCCAGTCCAAACCAAACAACACACCAAGTATTGATCAAGAAACAAGAGTTAACATTTTAAATTTCTCTACCTAATCCAAATCAAACAGCACACCAAGTATTGATCAAGAAACAAGAGTTAACATTTTAAATTTCTCTACCTAATCCAAATCAATAAGCACATCAAGTATTGACCAAGAAACAAAAGTTAACATTTTTCATATCTCTACCTAGTCCAAACCAAACAGCACACCAAGTATTGATCAAGAAACAAGAGTTAACATTTTTCATATCTCTACCTTGTCCAAATCAAACAGCACACCAAGTATTGATCAAGAAACAAGAGTTAACATTTTTCATATCTCTATCTAGTCCAAATCAAACAGCACACCAAGTATTGATCAAGAAACAAGAGTTAACATTTTTCATTTCCCTACCTAGTCCAAATCAAACAGCACACCAAGTATTGATCAAGAAACAAGAGTTAACATTTTTCATTTCTCTACCTAGTCCAAACCAAACAGCACACCAAGTATTGATCAAGAAATAAGAGTTAACATTTTTCATTTCTCTACCTAGTCCAAACCAAACAGCACACCAAGTATTGATCAAGAAACAAGAGTTAAAATTTTTCTTATCTCTACCTAGTCCAAACCAAACAGCACACCAAGTATTGATCAAGAAACACAAGTTAACATTTTACATTTCTCTACCTCGTCCAAACCAAACAGAACAAATATTGATCGAGAAATATGAGATAACATTTTACATTTCTCTACCTAGTCTAAACCAAACAGCACACCAAGTACTGATCAAGAAACACAAGTTAACATTTTTCATATCTCTAACTAGTCCAAACCAAACGGCACACCAAGTATTGATCAAGAAACACAAGTTAACATTTTACATTTCTCTACCCAGTCCAAACCAAACAGCACACCAAGTATTGATCAAGAAACATGAGTTAACATTTTAAATTTCTCTACCTAATCCAAATCAAACAGCACACCAAGTATTGATAAAGAAGCATGAGTTAACATTTTAAATTTCTCTACCTAATCCAAATCAATAAGCACAACAAGTATTGACCAAGAAACAAGAGTTAACATTTTTCATATCTCTACCTAGTCCAAATCAAACAGCACACCAAGTATTGATCAAGAAACAAGAGTTAACATTTTTCATATCTCTACCTAGTCCAAATCAAACAGCACACCATGTATTGATCAAGAAACAAGAGTTAACATTTTTCATTTCTCAACCTAGTCCAAATCAAACAGCACACCAAGTATTGATCAAGAAACAATAGTTAACATTTTTCACTTCTCTACCTAGTCCAAATCAAACAGCACACCAAGTACTGATCAAGAAACAAGAGTTAACATTTTACATATCTCTATCTAGTCCAAACCAAACAGCACACCAAGTATTGATCAAGAAACAAGAGTTAACATTTTTCATATCTCTACCTAGTCCAAACCAAACAGCACACCAAGTATTGATCAAGAAACAAGAGTTAACATTTTACATATCTCTACCTAGTCCAAACCAAACAGCACAATTTGCAAGCAACACTGGGAGCTACAGTAACACACTGACTAGCTGCTAGCCTGTCTGCCAACCCAGTAGTCATGAATTCAAATTGGCATTAAATCAGATTTTTGCAATTGACTTGGGCATCCAGTCGATTCATCCCAAATTTGGGTAGTAGGAAGTAACGAGGGAAATAAAGGCAGCTTGTGTGAGAAAGAGTGTTGAGGCGATACATAGAGCCTGTTCTTTTGTATAGATGTGTTACTTGGACAATGAGCAGTCAAGCTGAAAAACATCTGGTGACTGCAGAAATGTGGTTTCTGAGGAAAATGCAAAGAATACCATGGACAGACAGAAAAACCAATGACCAAGTACTACAGGAGACAAATGAAAATTGTAAATTGATTAGAGAAATTAGACGTAGACAGTCAAAATTGTTTGGACATGTTATGAGAAGAAATGAATTGGAGAACTTAGTGACAACTGGCAAGATCGAAGGGAACAGACCAAGAGGAAGACTGAGAGGAAAATACCTGGATGGCTTGGCCATGTGGCATGGATGAGACAGAAACACTGAGCTGATCCACGACGCTGGTGATCGAGTGAAATGGCGAGTCATGACCGCCCACGCTTTCCGGCATGGCACATGATTGATTGATTGATTGTGTGATATTGACCATATCACCCTCTAGAGTTCTGACTGGTCTGTGAATGCATTTGAGGCTGGTCCAATATGACTTAAGGCGTGTGAAAATGGTGCTTTAAGAGTTTTATAAGCAAACTACAGTAGTTGCCAGGAAGAAACTGAAAGGTTTTGACATATATGAGGGTAAGTTAATAAGTAAGTCACAATTGGCTGTAGAAAAATAACTATAATAACTTGAAACCAGTTTATTTTTATACATACATTGTTCATTTATTTCTCAACATAATTTCCACCAACATTGATGCATTTATCTGATTGTTTTATCAGTTCTCCCAAACCAGCTGCATAGAACTGCTTGCTTTTTTCATTTACCTGCCATCCCACAGAACTGTGTGACGTATTGACTCGCCCTCGTAACTTTTTCTACCCAGCTATGCACCGCTTTATGGGAAATCGCTAGGGGCTAAGTCCACTGACAACCCACCTTGGCGGAAAACATTTCGCGAGTGACGCCGAAGTAAACGTGGTTTAGAAAACAGAGCATGCAGTTCTATGCAGCCAGTTTGGGAGGACTGATAAAACGATGGGATAAATGCATCAATGTTGATAAAAGATATCTGATGCCCATTTTACAAGGGGTGTTGTGGTAGTGGTTAATGTGCTCCCTTATCATGACAATGAAAAAAGTAAAGAACCCTTCTGCATGCCTGAAATCACATTGGGTATATGGTGCTGGGTGGGTATATCATCATCATCATGCTAACCAGTAAAGACTAGCCAGTAAAGAAAAATTGAAATCATTTCATCTTCTATGTTCCGAATTCCCTCCAACTCTGCTTACGTCTGCATGCCAATGCTCTTGGTTACAATACGAATAAACTAGGGGGCTGAGTGGTCTCGAGGTATGGTGTCCGCCTCGAGTGCTGGAGGTCCCGGGTTCAAGCCCCGGTGGAAGGCCGGGATTTTTTCACGTGGACTTCTAGTAACAAAATTCCCCCTGGTCTCTGGGTAATGAGATCGGACGCCCGTGTGTACTGTTGCACACGTAAAAAATCCCTTGGCAATTGGAAATCAAAAAAGAGTAGCCTAACGGCGCTGTCCGTGCAAAATTTCAAGTTAAAAATCTACCCAAAATGTATTTCAGGATCCTCGCCGGTGCTATAGAGTTTCATGCACTGAGGTGAGATTCTCCAGACTCAGGATTAAGTTAGGAGTAGAATGGAGCACTTGTGGGTTAAACCTGTGTGCCGTGATTTTGATCCGTCGACTAAACTAAACGAATAAACTGCTGTAAAACTGTGAAAATGTAAACAATATAAAAACATGAAGTATACAGAACCTTTACAAATCACAATTACCAAAAGCAAAGGACGTTATAGTGACATGCCTTCATCAGCAAATAAAACCAAGAAAACACAACATAAAAACCATGGAGATGACACTGCTGTGACTACATTAAGGCATAACAGAATGAGAAGAATGGCGAAATGATAAAAAAGTGTTCTACTTATCTCAGAGTCCTAGACTATGAATCAGACTAATATCATCCGGGAACTCAGATAAGCAGAACACATTTTTTCATTTCGCCATTCTTATCATTCAGTTATGTCTTAATGTAGTCACAGCAGTGTCATCTCTACGGGTTTTATGCTGTTATGTTTTCTTGTGTTTGTTTGCTGATGAAGTCTTGTCGCTACAACATCCTAGTTTTTCCATAATTGTTTTGTAAAGCTGCTGTTTGCTGGATGTTATTATACTGTACGCCAAAGCTCTTGCATGTTTGTGCTGTAGTCTGTTCTCAAAATTACTGACTAGTACGAGAAATGCTATTAGTTAGTCTCAGCATGCGCGACTCACTGAAAATCCACACCACATCTCCTGTGCCAAAAAGTATGGTAAATGCTGTTCAGGAGATTATGTGGACAACTCAGTGTCTGGAAAGCACAGGGCATTCACCTGTCCCGACAGTCAGAAATTGAAGACCTGAGTGGAGGTGACCCACCTTCACCCACGGAGGGAAATAAATAAAAAGAAATCTGCCATATTAACTTCCCAAGAACAAGTTTGAGAACAAGTCACAAATCTAAAATCAAACCGGCGGCCCAAACAAGACCACACTTGAATGACTAACGTCATTTTCTGAGTAAATGTGGCCCCACAACGCAAGAGCAGTGATGCTGTTAGTTCTGAAAAACCTGAAGTGCTTACCACAGAGGAGAAAATCAAATTATAACATCGGTAAAAACTCTGCAGCGGAGCAAGCACGACAGGAGGAGTCTAATCATCAGAAGGAGTCCACCTTCATCGAATGTTTCGGCAACTTTACCTTCATTGCACTCACAGGGGATGGGCCCATGCAGGTCATGACTCCCAAGTGCTTTCCTCCTGTTGCATTATCCACCTTCGAGACATTCGTTTATCATACTTATCACATAACAACACTTGTAAATGTGTCTGTCTAGAAGCTATCCCACTCTTGGCGGGCGACCATTAAGCACCAGCATGATAACTGCACCATAACTGACCACAGATAAGTCAAGACAGCCATAACATCAATATAGTTATAAAACCAAGGAAATAATTCACCCTTAATTTTTAACAGCAAATCAAAACCCAGAAAGAAATTTCAAGTGCCAAAGTACAGCATCCTATAATAGTTAACACTGAGCAAACATAAAATGTATAGTAATATTTAAGATGGGTTCTAAGAATGTCTTGGATACAGAAAAGAATAAATGCATCCATATGACAAGATCTGAATATTGAAGAAGGTTGGCTACTAAAACTTGAAATGTTATGAAAGTTTGGAGAGAACAATAATGGAGGGTTATATGCTCAGAAAGAGAGGAAGAAGGCCAAAGAGAAGATGGGTGCAGGATGTGGCAGATGATCTTCAGATGGGTGTATAAGGCATAGGACATCTTGCTTATGACCTAAGAAGTTTTCCGGAAGGTTGTTATGGGAGCGAGGCTTTGCAAAGGACATGCTACTGAATAAATAAATGAGTATTTAAAAAATCAGCACGTACCCCATCCAAGATCGAATTCTTGCACGGGGAGAATACTTGGAGGCAAAACCAGCAAACCTCTTCAGTTTTGGTTCCACGCATTCACTGTAAAAACAAAGAAACAATGAATAAACAGTATCCACTTTAATCTGCATAAATAGACAAACATAAAAGGTCACTAGTTAACAACACTGCAAGTCAGACAATCATAGAAACATAACTTGTTAACAATATTGCAATCCAGTCTTTATTCAATGTCAACACCCTCTTCATAAAACCAAAAAAAAAAATTTCAGAAAAACGTCAATACACAAATTTAAAAGCCACGATACCACAGTGGCAAGCTCACTTGCCTGTCAGCTCAACTTTCATGTGCTCGAATACCTATTTTAAAAAAATAAACAAATACCGGTGTCTTCTTTTTTTTTTGCGCTCGCTCGCTTTAAACTCAAGCATAGTCCATACATGTGCTACCACTTCTAAACACTGGACTGATTTTTGCGTGTGGATTAGCTTTCCCTATTACCAATGTCCCTCGTCATCAGGCAAACCCACTCCGTCTTCAGAGGTAATTCACCAGTGTCCCTCACCATCAGGTGACCCCACTCCAACTTCAGACGTAATTTACCAGTGTCCCTTGCCATCAGGTGAACACACTCCAACATCAGAGGTAATTTATCAGTATCCCTCACCATCAGGTGAACACACTCCAACTTCAGAGGTAATTTACCAGTGTTCCTCACCATCAGGTGAACCCACTCTGGCTTCAGAGGTAATTTACCAGTGTCCCTCGCCATCAGGGGAACACACTCCCGCTTCAGAGGTAATTTACCAGTGTCCCTCACCATCAGGCGAACCCACTCCGGCTTCAGAGGTAATTTACCGGTGCCCCTCGCCATAAGTGAACCCACTCCGGCTTCAGAGGTAATTTACCAGTGTCCCTCGCCATCAGACGAACCCACTCTGGCTTCAGAGGTAATTTACCAGTGTCCCTCACCATCAGGTTAACCCACTCTGGCTTCAGAGGTAATTTACCAGTGTCCCTTGCCATCAGGTGAACCCACCCCGGCTTCAGAGGTAATTTACCAGTGTTCCTCGCCATCAGGTGAACCCACTCCGACTTCAGAGGTAATTTACCCGTATCAACCCAGCCTACATGGCTACCAAGAAATGCCCCATGGAGTAACAGCAGGGGAGTGATCACATGACTTAACGAGTGCCGACTGGTCTCTATAAACATATCTGTTCCTCCATCTTTGTTTACACCGCTACCAATACAGGTTATGATACCACCCCTGAAGTGATGTTTCCCCAGGGAAGATAAGTTTTTAGTATTTGATTAGTTTATCCTCATTACCGTTGTCATTTTGCTACAAATTTCTCGACCCAGTTGTTGTGACCTCCCATCCAGTGTCTGGTTAGTTTTGCATCAGATTTTGTATGTGGGATAGGATAGTAATGTCATCTGAAGCCCAGATAAAGCTGCCCTATAAGATTCCAATTAATTTAATTTCTTGCGGTAGTTACTGAAGTTTGAATTATCCAATCTATAGTCGATGAGAATAATAAAAACAACTCAGTCTCACGTCTCTTCTTAGTTTTTGCCTATGAAGAATTCTGCATTTCATAATTTTATATGTCGCCCTTAATAAGTCAATGACAACGATTTCCAAAGACATTCCCTATCAATACCTTTAACAGTCAAATACATGGCTCTTCTTCTTTTTCTGCGTTCATCCGGAATGTTGTTTTAGATGTAAATACGTTGTGCCTGTTTACAGCAGAGCTGCAAAATTTGCACCTTTCGGCCGACACATCAGACTTCTTCAGGCATTTGTTGACCTTTCCGGGTAAATACATTATTATCATTTTTTAAATGCCATTTGGTCAATGCAGTAACTCAGGTTAGGCTACAGAGTAACTATTCTTATCAGCCCCAGTAACACACCAGCGGAATGATCTTTTACACATCTGTTATATTTATGTGTGAGCGTGCCATTAGAACGAAAGCCATCATCTTCTCTAAGCTACTGCAGTAGCTCCATTATTACAGCTTTCAATTAGTATTTTTTGAAAATTGTCATTACTGCCTATGGTACCTCACTATGTAGGGTGGGATTGTCTTCAGCCTGAGGAATCAAGGCTGCCTGACTAGTGCAGTCGCTATAAACTGTGCAGGTTAGGTTTTTTTTTTCACCTAACAGAAAAAAATCCATCACATTACTGAGAATTCAAATATATGTCTCAAGAATGGTAGCCCAAATTCTAGTCACTTGACCAGATGGTCCTCCTTGGTTAGTATGTGGTAGTGATGCATGCAACCTGAAAACAAACTCCAGACCAAAGAAGACAAAGACTCACTCTGCATGCAGCGCTTCCCATTTGAGAACCTCCCTCCAAGCCAGCTCGTTGTTGGCATTGTGAATGTTGATGATGTTATCCATGTCCTTCTGCGACATGTCATCATCCTTCCATCTCCAACCTGGAGATAGAAAAACACTGATGTTTTAGTTCAGTTTAATACATTTGTTTAGTTCTTTCCATGAGCTTTACTTTAGTGATTCTCTTATACCATGTTAGTCCCACTATACTGTCCAGGCATCAATTTGTGAATGTTTGTAATTATGTAATAATTCTCTTAGCTGTTCTTCAAGTTTCTGACCCCTATGGTAGTCCCATAGTCCCGACATAACACTGGAGTTAAATATTTTACATGTGTTGCTAAGTTTAACTTCCGTTGACTTCTACAAATTTCCAAGTGCTACACCAGACTGTTATATGCCACTTCTAGCGTTACTTCCTAAATCAACACTCTGCCTTACAGACTCTTGCTATGATGTAAACAACACATCAAGTATACACCCACACACTGGTACCAGACTGATAGGTACTTCAAGTATCTACACATACACACTGCTACCAGACTGATGTGTCATTTTTAGCATCATCTTCCAAAGCTAGTTCAGTTTAGTCGACGGATCAACATCACGGCACACTGGTGCAACCCATAAGTGCTCCGTTCTTCTCCTAACTCAAGCCTGAGTCAGAGAAACTCAGCTCAGTGCACGAACTCCGTAGCACCGGCGAGGATCCTTCCAAAGCTCTACCTTACACTCTTGCTATAACACTACTGCTCACACTTCGCCGTCGCTTAATCCATAACGTGTGGCCCTGGTGTTCATGTCTGTCCACAACCCCCTGTCTCATGTACTACCAATCATTTCTAATGTACCTCCATGCCATGATGTCAAACTGTCCAGCATATTCTCTCTTGGTCTCCCCTGCCTCTCTCCCCTTCCAACTTGACTGTTGTGGTTGACCCATCAAACAACATATTTATCTCAACAGTTGTAGCTCACCACTTGTCATTCTTCCCAATGATCCCAGGATTCAATGGGTATGAATATATCAGCTGTGATGAACGGAAGACTCAGTATACAGAAGCGAGGTTAAGCAGCCGGGTGAGGATGTGATGATTCCTTGGGTGAGCCAGTACCAGAACAGCATGCGTCAGCTCAATATTGATGGAAGCCTCCTTGAATGGTGGGAAATGCTTATGTACTTCCCATGAGCGCAGATCGACATGCTTGCTGCTGTTATGGGGACACCCGGATAGAGGGATGGAAGAGAAAGAAAGAGAACACCACCTGCAAATGGAAGGGTGAAGATGACATCATCACCACGAGGCCACAGAATACCCTACGAAATTACCCAGGAAGGATAACCCAGCCAAAAAACGCTGGCAAGAAGTTGGATGAGTCAGCCAAAATGTGAATAAATCACAGATCTGCTGTAGACAGGCACAACACAATTACACTAAAACAAACAAATACTGGATGAATGAAGAATATATTCAACTGAAGTGCTTACGAACCTTTCCTCAGCATGGCATTCCAAAACATTTGCTGAGATGGGTAAACCCAGGTTTCATTAGTTCCTGCCTTTGGAATAGTTGATTCTATTCTGTGTGTAGGCAAGGGAAATGGCTGATCAGGGGCTGGTCTCTGATTTGGTGGTGGCATCTAATAAAGAAATCAAACTTTGTATGTTTAGTTCCAGAAACAACAATAACATTCAAGAAACATATATTAATACCTCCAAGTTCACCCATGTGTTAACAGGGCCAGCAACAGGGCAAACTGCAGAAGAAATCATTGGTGATTTAATGGACAAGATGGCAGTTTACCTGCGAAGCGTTGAGAAACGTAATGAGCACGGCAAGGCACATAGAGCGCCCTGGTCATCCACTGCACCTGTATTCGTCTCAAGTAGTCTTGACTTGTCTTGCCACTGGACTCAGATGGACTCAGGCGAGAGAGTGTGGTCGACGATTTGCGCAACTCTTCCTCACTTTAATCCAATTCATTGTGCAAGTCATTCTTCAATATCCAAAGAACAGTAATACTGTAACCTCATTCATCATCATTGGCACTTGCTGTCTTGACAGACGATAGTTTGTTACATTGTGCTTCAAAAAGGTGTAGTAACTACAGACCATGGTGGTAGCGAGTGTGACTGTAACCTACCATGTACATTAAAGAGGTGACTAAGGAGAGTTGGGCCTTAGACTGTCTTCTCCCTCCAGCCTGTAGACTGGCTTCTCCCTCCAGCCTGTAGACTGGCTTCTCCCTCCAGCCTGTAGACTGGCTTCTCCCTCCAGCCTGTAGACTGGCTTCTCCCTCCAGCCTGTAGAAAGCTTAAGCTTCAAAATCTAACTAACTATGAATGAGCCTAAAGATAAATATTCAATGTAATCAAGAGGAAAGGAGGCTCTTCCAGTAGGAGCATGATGTGATGTGGAGAAAAAGTAGCAAAAGAGGATGGCTTGGAGTGAGTTGGTTGAGGACCTTTGCTCCATCGAGAAATAAAGGGCAGGAGAAGAATATTCTCAAACCAAATGGTCTGCAATTGTAAGAAAAGTATATTTACCTTTCTAGGAGCAATAATACTTAAAAAGTAGTCGCTTAATAATACTTCAAACCCAACTGATTTTGGTCTACCTTCATCATTAAGCATAGAGGAAGGATTATCTATAGCTAGATGTGTTCCTTGGACTGCACATCTTTCACTGGGGTGGAGTGGCTTAAAGCTACAACATCCACCTGTGACTTGAGCAGACTTGGTACATTTCAACGTGCATGGCATGGGCTTTTTATAAACATAGGGAAAGGACAATATGCTTCCTCCTGGGGGTCTCTGTGGTCAGACCACCTGCCTCACACTCTGGAGGTTGTGCGTTCCATTCTGGGCCTTGTCATTCTGTTCACATGAGCAATTTTCTCAGAAACTCTTGGGGATGGTCACTGGAGCTACGGAGTTCATGCTTTGTGCAACACTTTAGGCAGGTCGTCTTGCGGAAGGAGATCGAGACATATGGGACAAAACCTGATGCAATGAAGCCAATCATCTATAGGAGATTGGAGCACCTATGGAAATATCCATAGGGAATTAAAGCGATCATTTACAACTAACAGGGATTAACTGCTGATATAATCTACCTGTTTCTAGGACTTAATCTCAAACTCCTGAGAGAATCTGTTTCTAGACTTAATCTCCAATCCTTGACACAATCAATCTGTTTCTAGGATTAATTTCCAACCCATGGCAGAATCTCTATGACTGTAGGATTTAAACCAGACCCCTGAAAGAATCCATCTGTTTCTAGGATTTAATCTCTAACCCATGGCAGAATCTCTGTGACTGTAGGATTTAAATCAGACCCTTGAAAGAATCCATCTGTTTCTAGGACTTGATCTCCAACCTCAGACATAATCTGTTTTTATAACTTAAACCTGACCCTTGACATAGTCATTCTGTTTCTAGAGCTTAAACCCAAACCTTGTGATTATCTATCTGTTTCCTATAACTTAAACCCAATCCTTGACATGATCTGTCTGTCTCCTATAACTGAACCCCAGTTCTTGACAGAATCTATCTGTTTCCTATAACTTAAACCAGTCTTTCACAAAATTAATCTGTTTCCTAGATCTTAAACCCAAAATTTGACAGAATCAATCTGTTTCTAGATCTTAAACCTAAACCTTGACAGAATCTATCTGTTTCTAGGCAACACTAAAACCAGATCTTCAGCTGCAGGCCCAGAGCAGCAACTAACTGCACTTCATTCCCACAAGATGTCCAAACTACACTACATATTGGGGGCTGGAACAGAGGTAAACATCTAGCCAAACCATTGAGGTATTTATGTCTTGTTCCTCTATTGTTCTATCAAGTTTGCTAGCTGATATTAAGTTTTTAAGTTTATTCCTCATAGGGTGTCAAACAATTCTTGAATGTCTGTCTAATTTCTGAAATCAATTTACAGCTGTCATCTGCTTACTGAAGGACTGCTTTATTCATGTTTCTACCCGTCCATGGTATTCTCTGCATGTTCCTCAGAAATCACATTTCAACTGCCATCAGATACTTCTCGGCTGGTCTGTTTATTGTCAATGACTCAGTGACATACTACATTGCACTACATGCAGCATTTTAAAACCCCTTTTCTGCAATTGACATTTTTTTTATTGGTGAATATGTTTTCTGTCTTTAAACTGCCATTTTTACAAATTCATTACTACCTTATGTGGTTCTGTGGTGAAGGGGTAACAAATCCAATTCCCAATCCCGCAATCGAAACAGTGCTGTGGGCGATTTGGAAGCACAATTCCTTGCGCTGATTTTCATACACTGGTATGAGTTCAGGTCAATGAAAAAAGCATGGCAAACTACTGAAAGTAAACTTGCTAAGAATCCATAAACAGCCAAAAAAAATTCTGGGAGTGTGTGTAATGTAAAGGACAAGCAACTCACTTTTTATTTAACAACCTTAATAATTAGAAGAGAGGCATTGGAGAACATCGTGGTGACCTGAAAGATCGAGGGGAAGAGAGGCAGAGGTCAACCAAGAGAAATGATGCTGGATGGATTGAGACAATGGCATGGAGGAATATCAGTAGCAGAGCTGATCCAGAACACCAACGACCAAGATCTGTGGAGAGACATGAACACCTACGCCAGCTGGCATGGCACTTGATAATGGTGATGACCCGAAATAAGTGAAGGAAAAATCTTACCATGTTATCTGGGTTAACCTCGTCTGACAACGGCATCTTTGCTGCCCCTTCTCCCTTGCTCATTGGGCACTCACTCACGAATGAAGACTGTGGTTCACCAGACTGGCTACTGGTGGGTAATCTCCCGTGGCTCATGGGGCATTCCTTGGGGATTGGCTTCGTGCTGCTGTCTGCGCTCATTTCTGATTGGGAAGTAACAACTGGATTAAAATTATCATGAGATTTGTGCGTTTCATTCACCTTATTCTGCTGCATGACCCCCGGAAAAGTCTCGGTCATAGCTTTCATCACTGGAGCTGCAAGTTTAGCATTTTCAGTACTTTCTTTGGTGCATTTAAAAGAAGTCTCCTCACTAATACTTTGAAGCATCTGCAACTTATGATCTACGTATGTGTCCAGCGAGAACATTCTGTCTGCCTCAATTAGTCTCGGCTTCAACAGATTCTCAACAACATGTAGCTTGCCAGCCACACCCTTGCCATCGCCAACTTGATGCATGGGGTAGAGTTTTGCAGCCTCGCTATATAAACCACCGGGCATCAGCTTGATACCTTCATCTGCCACAGTTCTAGCGGTCTTCCAGTTCTTATCAAAGAGAATATGAACACATCCTTCACTTCTGACATCATCAAAAAAAGTAGTAGCAATATGAGCAGATTCTGCTGCTCCCATTTTGATTCATAAACACCTAGGTGAAAAGAAAAGCCAAGTATCTAGAAGGCATCATCGATACGAAAAATAAACAGTTATATTTTAGCATGAACTTACATTTGTGACACCAATGGCTATGTAGCAGTTAGTGCTTCTCATCAGTGATTTGGAAGTTCAATCCCTTGGGAAGACTTAGTAATAACTTTTGAGTCTGATGTTTTAGTTTAGTTTTAGTTTAGTCAACGGATCAACATCACGGCACACGGGTGTACCCATAAGTGCTCCATTCTACTCCTAACTGAATTCCTAATGGAATTCATGCACTGAACTGAGATTCTCAGGACTCAGGCTAGGAGTATAACGGAGTACCTATGGGTTACACCCATGTGCTGTGATGTTGATCCCTCGACTAAACTAAAGAAACTAAACTAAACTTTCAGTGTTCTGATGCAGAGGTATCGGATTCTTCTTCATTCATTCGGAATGCTGTTTTAGACCTAACTGTGGTGTGCCTGTTTATAGCACGGTTGCAATATTTGCCCCTTTCTTCCGACACATGACTTCTTCAGGCATTTATTGACCGGGTCAACTTCTCAGATATCAGATTGCACTGATCCTGCACTGATCATTTGGACTAAAATGTTGACTTCTCATCCTTGACTTGGGGACATAAATTACAAGTACCTTAGAAGTTGTAGTGGGTTCACCTGATGGCAAGAGACACTGGTAATAGGGAAAGCTAAACCACACGCAAAAATCAGTCCAGTGCATTAGAAGTAGTTACATGTTTATAGACTACGCTTGAGTTCAAAGAAAGCAACACCCCCAAATAAAATAGCGGAACTTGAGCTTGACATTGATAGAGAAGCACAGAAATTCTTGGAATATTAGCCAGACTGGGAAACCAAGTCTATTGTTAGGCCAGACACCACACAGAGATACTCCAAGGTCTTGGTCAGTTAAGTCCGGGCCCTGGTCCTACAACCTCTGTGACCTCAATCCCCAGTAATGGCAAGATGTTTGTCTGACCAGCATGGTTGAAGCTTATCATAGCCTTTCTGGAAGACTGGACATTGTATCAGTTCCTCAACCTCATCCACTGTCGTAATTAAGGCCAAGTTTAAAAAGTCGCTTAAAAGTCAACAGGGTCAACTTCATTGCACCGGGTTTAACCCATATGGCTCGGCAGTGCGGAAAGCGTCGCACCAAGCTTGAAACTCCGCAGCTCTAGCGGCGACCCACAGGAGCCTCCGAAAAATTTAACTGGTGAACTGAAGGACGCGGCCCGGAATCGAACCCACAACCACAACCTTTGGAGCCCGAGTCAAATGGCTTGACCACTTCGCCACGGAGACTCCCTGGGAGGGGGAGGGGGGGGGGGGGAGAAATAGGCCAAGTTTGACATACGATGGTGACATTTTTCTGGACAGGAAAGAAGGGAAGTGGTCAGTCTTGCTTACAATGCTTTGACCCATTATATGCTAAGGCCTGTCACTTCACACCTCTGGAGGTCTCAGTGACAAAATGGTTACGCCATCTTCCTCGACTCTGAAGGTCGTGGGTATGTTGCTGGACTGTGGCATTCTGAGAACAATTTTTTCCCCAGGATCCCTGGGGGTCACAGCTGGAGCTACAGAGGTCGTGCTTTGTGTGATGCTCTCACAGAAGGCTTGCTGTTGTGCAGAAAGAGACCAAGCCAGCTGGGGTAAAATCTGGTGCAATGTTCTCAACTTTGAGGACATTCCTCTCAACTTCAAACTTTAACATTAACCTTTAACTTTACATCTCCGTGGTAACAGGTCAAATCTATTGTATGGTTTATCTTAACTCTATTTTCCATGTGTAAATTAACTGAACTGTACTGTCACGTCATACCTATGTTCCAATTCATTAAATTTCAACAGGGCAGGCCTATTTTTTTTAGTCTGCCTTTCTTAGCCTTTGATTGTCTTTAGCAAACTTGTAAACCAGAAGGTTTTGTGTCTCTTTCAGTCTGATTGCTACCCTTTGAAGTCACACAGTAGGAAAAAGTCTGAAAAGCACCGTAACTGTAAGAAATAGATACTTGAAAACACACCTGACACGAGAAACAAATTAGAACTAGTCTGCAAGACAGGCTGTCACACATTCAATCAATCAATCCAAGACAGGCTGTCGCACATTCAATCAATCAATCCAAGACATACTGTCACACATTCAGTCAATCAAACAGGTGCTGTCTCCACAATGAAGGCTGGCTGCAATGGATCTCCAACACTGTCTGTCTCTCGCTTTGATTGTACATTCTGTCAGACTGCTGTCACATTGCTAACAGACACAAACTCATACAACTAAATAAAACTACAGAAGTTACTTAGCTGAAGTTTAGCCATCATCTGAGTAGTCCAAGCCATGAAGCACTCATCAAATTTGCAAGACGAACTGCCCAACACTTGGACACTCAGTAAGTGTTGTGCTGCTTGGTCTACTCCGACAGCAACTACTAAACATCAGGTAAGTAACTTTTTTTATTTTCTTATATAGTCGTATCACTGCCTCTTTGTTTTGTGTGTGTTTGTGTACTGATGAAGGCTCTAGGCACAGCGTGCATTTTGTCACTTGTGTCTGTGTTCTTGTAAAGCAGTCCCATTTCTCTTCTCATTTTCAGTGGTTTCTCTTCTCATTTCTTATTTCACTTCTCATTTTCAGTGGTTTCTCTTCTCATTTCTTATTTCTCTTCTCATTTCCAGTGGTTTCTCTTCTCATTTCTTATTTCTCTTCTCATTTTCAGTGGTTTCTCTTCTCATTTTCAGTGGTTTCTCTTCTCATTTCTTATTTCTCTTCTCATTTTCAGTGGTTTCTCTTCTCATTTCTTATTTCACTTCTCATTTTCAGTGGTTTCTCTTCTCATTTCTTATTTCTCTTCTCATTTTCAGTGGTTTCTCTTCTCATTTCTTATTTCTCTTCTCATTTTCAGTGGTTTCTCTTCTCATTTCTTATTTCTCTTCTCATTTTCAGTGGTTTCTCTTCTCATTTCTTATTTCACTTCTCATTTTCAGTGGTTTCTCTTCTCATTTCTTATTTCTCTTCTCATTTTCAGTGGTTTCTCTTCTCATTTCTTATTTCTCTTCTCATTTTCAGTGGTTTCTCTTCTCATTTCTTATTTCTCTTCTCATTTTCAGTGGTTTCTCTTCTCATTTCTTATTTCTCTTCTCATTTTCAGTGGTTTCTCTTCTCATTTCTTATTTCACTTCTCATTTTCAGTGGTTTAAACATTCTGTCTTTACAGCTTTACTGTAGTACTCACTCACTCTAGTTTAGTCAACGGATCAACATCACAGCACACGGGTGTAACCCATAAGTGCTCCATTATACTCCTAACTCAAGCCAGAGTCCAGAGAAACTCAGCTCAGTGCACAAACTCTGTAGCACCAGCGACATTCCTGAAATACTTTGGGTAGATTTTTAACTCAAAATTTTGCCTGGGCAGCGGCGTGAGGCTACTCTTTTTCAGTTTCCAACTGCCAAGGGATTTTTTTTAACGTGCGCAACAATACACAACAGCGCCCGATCTTACTACCCAGAGACCAGGGGAAATTTTGTTACTAGAAGTCCACGTGAAAAAAATTCCGGACCTCACCAAGGCTTGAACCCGGGACCTCCAGCACTCGAAGAGGACACCATACCTCAAGAACACTCAGCCCCCTCAGTACTCACTTAACCAGACCTAAAGGTTCCCCAAATTTGTAATTTTTAATACTACTCCAATATTTACTTTTATGACGATTTTGTTTTGTTGCAATCGCTGACTTTTGACCTCAGGCGTAGTCCACACACATGCTACTACTTTTAGTGCACTGGGTTGATTCAATGCATGTGTATTAGCTTTTCCTATTACCAGTGTCCCTCATCGTTAGGCACAACCAACTACGACTTCAGAGGTCATCAATATTGTTTGAGTTGGTCACCACCCAGGACAACAACAGTATAGGGAGTGCTAGCATCAAGGAGGAATGGTTACACAGCTATCTGATTCCCTTGCCGAAGCCTGACAAAGACCACAAGAAAATTCAGGGATATCGAATTATAACCATGCAGAATACAATAGGCAAGCTGCTGGAGAAGGTAATTGCCAGGAAAATATCAAGCCAACTAGAGAGGCAAGGTGTTTTCCCACCTACCCTGGGTGGGTACCGTCCAAAAAGAGAAACCTGGACCAATGCAGCAGTCTTTGCCCACGATGTCTATGAAGGTTTCCACTCAGGCACTGAAACCGTTGCTGCAGCGATTGATCTTGAGGACGCATACAACAGAGTACCACTGGATTTTTTAATGTTTCAGCTTCTTGAACTAAACGTAAGTCCATTCCTCCTTAGTTGGATCGCTGCAGCTCTCTTCCAACGGAAAGTAGTTTTTAGATGTGGCAGTTGGACTTCGGAACCAACAACAATATATCCTGGCCTACCACAGGGATCACCATTATCTCCGGTACTGTTCAACGCCTACACAGTGAGAATCACCAGTGAGCAGATCACTGGACCTGGCAGGACATTGTCATATGCCGATGATGTTTTAGTGTATCGTCAGGGTAAGGATAGAGAGGAGGTTGCTGTGGAACTACAAACCGAACTCAATCGCATAAGTACTTGGTGTGATGAAGCTGGGGCAATGGTCAACCCAACAAAGGCAACAGTGACTTGGTTCTCGTTGAATAATCATATTGTCAACAATCCAACACCAACTGTAATGCTGTGTTCAGAGACGGTGGAAAGAACGCAGGCAATGAATTACCTGGGGATACGGTTTGATCGAAGCCTTGCTTATAATGTGCACATAGACCAGGTGATAACAAAGGCCAAGCGGGGTTTGGCAGCGATGCGGGTGATGGCGGCAGCAAACTGTGAGCAGCGCCATCTATGTCTTCTGTACGAGGGGCTGGTCATGTCTGTTTTGGAGTATGCAATGGCAATCCTGACTGTCAGCCATAAGCAGATAGAAAGGATGGAAAGGATACAGAATGAAGCTATGCGCATTATTCTTGGATGTACAAGAGATACAGCATGCAGGGCGATGCGCTACCTTCTTGATTTTCCAACCATTGAAGAGAGAATGCAAGTTTGCAGGGCACGTGCCTACCTCAGAATTAACGCAAACACACAGCATCCACTGCATAGTGAAATTAGGAAGGTGAAGGGCAGCAGGTTAAAAAGAGGACGGTCGTGGATGGGTCAAGCCGAGGACATTCTTCAACAGGTGTGTTCACTTGAGGACTTAGAACCTGGCGAGGAGTGGGTGCAAGTGCCAACAGACTTCTGCACATCCTTTTCAGTTTGCATCCAACTAGATAGAAAATGCAGACAAGAAAATCCGGCTGCTGTTGAGGCTGAAGTACAAGCGTTGATTTTCGAGAATTCGCTAGACAGTGACGTGGTCATCTACACAGATGGGTCGGTCGTCCGACATGTGAGAAGCTCATGGGCCTTTACAGCTCGGGCCGGAGGGAGAATTGTGAAGGAGGACTCTGGTGCTTTCACTGAAACCACAAGTAGCCTGACCATGGAAGTCATGGCAGTAAGTAAAGCAATAACATGGCTCGAGACACAGACATTCACTAGGGCTTGTTTCCTTAGCGACTCAATGAACATGATCAAGAGGATAGAGGAGGGGTCGATCCGAAGAGAATGGTTGCTGCCTCTGAAGCGGTCTCGGCTGGCAAAGATTAGTTTCATCTTCGTGCCAGGGCATGCGGGAGTACAAGGAAATGAGCGGGCTGACAAGCTCGCAGGTGAGGCTACTGTTGAGGGCGGACGCGCCATGGACCAGGCTGACATTCTGAATGCTCTACGAGAAGTGAGACTTTTGCAAGAACCAAGTGATGACTGTGAATCTACAACAATGGCCAGACTGCGAGAGCAGCAAATTAAAAGAGGGGTGGCCAAACAAGAACACTACGCAGGAAGCCAAAGAAGATTGATAAACCAACACAGAACTGGCGTCGTTAGCCGCTACACGCTGCGGGATTTGCTGAGGAGGGGATCCGAGCACTTATGGACTGAATGGTCCGATGTGCAACGAGGATGATCTGTCGACTAACTAACTAACCACCCAGGAACTAACTATATATATCATCATTCTCATGTAACAGGTCCTTTGCAGAGTGCTGCTGTCATCATAGTAAATATAAATAAAATTTGGTGGAACTGTGGTAAAGCTGTGGAAATGTAAAAACGATATAAAATAACACAAAGTAATGCAGCTTTACAGAACAGAATTACGCAACATACAGGACATTGCGGCAATTAGCCTTCATCAGCAAACAATTACATATACAAAACACAACATATAGTCACGGAGAAGACCCTCCTGTGACTACATTAAAGCATAAAGACAGGATGAGAATAATAAAATTAAAAAGATGAAAAAAATGAGAGCAATGAAGAGAAACTGAAAATTATATGAAAAAAAAATGCAACGTTTTAAAAACAGTTTTTTGACATTGTTCCGGGAGGGGAACCGTTCATCATTTGCAATTAGAATTCCAGTAATTATGAGTGGATCAAAACACATATTTCATAATATTTGACGTTTCCCTCAATTTGATTATCAGCATAGATTTTGATTTAGAATGAACATCTGAGGTGGTTATGGGGAGAGAAAACTAATTGAACGGGGAAGAATAAATGCTTTTTTACTTTTACGTAACCTGGCATAGAAAGAAAGTAAACCAGAGGGAAAAGACAATACAAAACCTTGCTGTTCGTACTTACTCTTTTCTGTTGAGTATGAACACAACACTTGCTTTTTTTTGTTTTTAGCAACTCACACGTTGTGCAGACGTGAATGAATTGAATCAGTATTGTAATTTTAAAATACTCTACGTATGAATAATATCCTTTTGGTCTATCACTTCTACATGAAGAATTAAATAAGTGCTTTCTAAGCCTTATAGCGAACTGTGAAATGAGAAACAAGAGGCATGTTATTTACTGAAAACTTGATACCTTCACAGGTTATAAGGACGTCCTCTGTGCTAATTCCCTGACTCCGTTGTATCAATAGGGAGAAAGCATGACTCATTGTTTTAAATATAACACATTTAACAGACAAGTTTTTGGAACAAATCAAACAGTGTATTAAGTTAAGTAGGCTTTTTAAATCTATAATCTAGTCAGATTTGATATAATTATATTTCAAAAAGTATATAGAAAAGCAAAGTTGGAAAAATTAGGAATAAATAATAAACAACTCCTCCAAGGGACCTTACTCTCAGCTGTTTTCACGAAAGGCGTTCAACATTTTTCACATTCCATCACAGAAAAGGCGAAAGACATCAATGTGAGCGAGGGGACGCTCTAGACAACAGATAATCACAAGCTTTAAGCACAATTCAAATGTCTAGGCGCATGGATAACAATAGATCGATGATGCTTCACACAGATAGAGAGCACAATAGGACTAGCAAAAACTGCATTTTATTACATTTTATCAAATTTTTGAATTAAAAAAAAACGACAACGTTGCACTCGGGGCATTCCAATATAAATTCCCAGTCATCATCTAATCATCTTCAACAGCCAGCGGAGAGTTCTAATGCTAATGTTGCCCGCTACAATCTGATTATATTGCCGCCTTGCTCTATCTCTGAATGACGACTGTCTTCCAGATCCACTGACCACGCCCAGTCTGTTGCATTCTCTCTGGACCATTAATAATTAGTCTATCTGGTCTTCTGCACTATTCACATACTCCCAGAGGGCCTTCACCACATCTGCCTTATCATGCATCCAATCACCCCTCAATGATGCGGCACCAGCCAGTCTGTCTGCCTGTTCATTTCCAACCACACCAGAGTGTCCTGGAGAAAAGATCCAGCGAATGCTCACAACCCGCCACCTCTGAATGGATGCATGCCATCCAGCACGAAACATTCAACTCTTCACCTTGTTACCTTGTTAGCATGGTTTGTGAATCAGTCAGAACATGCGTATACAGTTTTTAATCATATGAATATCATCTTCTGCAATATCAATTCCAAAAATCATTAGAAGCTAGAAAAAAATGCACGTTACGTAGAACAAAAGCTAACATGTGGCTGCGAATCCTGGACACGTAATAAACAAACAAAAGCATCCATAGAAGCTATGGAGATGTTTTATAGAAGAAGGATGCTAACAATTCCTTGGACAACCAAGATGAGCAATCTAAATGTTTTTAGAAAGACTAAGACAGAAAGAAAGCATAACAGAAACATCAGAAGACTGTTCTTTTAAAATGTTGAACATCCCTTACAGGACGTTGCAGTCAACATCAGCATTTTTCAGCTGCTGTTGATGTACTAGGCAAGTTTTACGTTCAGTAGTTTGCTATTGATTTCTGAGCGACCGGCTCACATACCCCCGTAAGTACCAGCGCGGCGCGATCCGCTGCCAAATCTTACGCAGCTGTTTTCCTCACGTGGATATACGGGATTACGAACCCCTTGGCATCAGAAGACTGCTGTCATTATTTTATGACCCCTTTATGAGTAGACAACAACTAGAATACATTGTGACAACTGGAAAGATTTTAGAAAGAGAGATAGAAGAAGAAGGCGAAAGCAAATTCTTGACAGTCTTGACGTTTGTCCATCAAGAATGATGATAATCATTCATTTCATCCAGTGGGGTTGAAAGTCTGGAGCCGTGAGTTATAAGATGGCTGGTAAGGCCTATTTTGGCTAGAAACGTTCTTTGACAATGTGGGCAAAGAATGCATGACGGATGACGTTCCAGGAGGAGGATTTCCTGCAGTGGTTTTTCTGTCTAGCTTTTTTTTTTTTTTCCACAGCTCTTGTAGTTCTGTTTGCTTCACAAGTGACTGCACCTTTGTTTAATGATGTATGCCACGAATTTCAGTCTTTGGCAGCAGTCTCCCAAGTGTCGTGATGAATTCCAAAAGCGTTTAGTGAGATCTTCAGAGTGTCTTTAAAGCTTATTTATTTGGTTGTTTCGGTATTTGAGATTTAAATATTGAGCATAACCCACTACTGGCAACGCTGATCGTATTCTGGTATGAACTTAAGGTCAATCCACTGGAGCGTTTACCACAGCGCAGCTCGCCGTAAAAAAAAAAAAAAAAAAAGTTTGTTTAGAGAGCCTATGATCTGGCATGCGAGACAAGTGACCAGCCCAGCGAATCTGATTCTTCATTAGTAGAGTGTGGATACTGGACATGGACGCTCTTTCTAGAACTTCAGTGTCTGGGAGCTTTTCTTGCCATTTAATCTTCAATAGCTTCCTAAAGCAGACGGTGTGGAAGTGGTTTAATTTCCTAGTGTGTCGCTGGTAAACAGTCCTTGTTTCACAAGCATATAGCAGTGTGGATAATACAACTGCTTTGTAGACTTTCAGTTTTGTTTGCAGGTTTATTCCATTTCTGTCCCACATATTCTTGTACAGTCTGCCAAAGGCCGCGCTGGCCTTGGAGATTCTTGCATTTACTTCGTCATCAATTCTGGCAGCTTGGGACACAGTGCTGCCAGGATAGGTGAATTTGTCCACAACACTTAGTCTATGACCATTCACTTTGATATTCGGCGTTAATCCCTGGAGCTGGCTGTTACATAACTACAATCTTCTCCAAGTTGATTGTGGCATAACGCAGCCAACATTATTCATCTTATCAACAAATGCCGCAAAAAAAGAGGAAACAACATTAAAAGAAATTGACTTCACAAACGCAATTGGAGATTGGGACGTAAAACTTGACATCGAAACTGGAACTGAACAAGTGACAAATGACGTGGATTCTTGGAAGGATTTCATCAGACCAAGCTCGGAAAATCATTGGATGAAAAAACCACCTGACCCGCCTTCGCGCCAGTGCATAATTAACATATATCCCCATTTCATCAGAAATGTTAATCAGCCGCACTTTTGTCTGAATTCGCTCCATGGACGGAGGTGAGAAGAGTGTGTGATCAAAAATTCAATGGACAAGGCAAAAGTCTGGATCCGAGGTACGTTTGTTAGCCCTTGATTAGACTAAGAACCCGATGTATCAAGTGTCAAGTAACGTAAACCCATGTTGTGATGTCAATTGAAATGTATGATTATTAATTAAAACCTCAGAAATGTAAAAATGCTCGACTGTAGATTCTAATGACGCAAAGCCATTCCCGGCCAGAATATTCTCTTCGATGAAACTGCCACCTCTGATATTCTTAAAGATAATTATTAACTTTAAGAAGTGCATTACACTATTACATTCTATTCTAAACAACTGTGAGAAGTGATGATTCGAAAGCAATCTTGTGCATTTCACCAGAAACAGGATGCTATCACTGTCTACAGCTGAAATGACAGTTCGTGTACTAGAACAAGTGCCTTGTTCTAAAACAGACTTATCTATGCCTATTTACAGATCTAGAAAGCTGAAAGTGAAATCAATCTTTCCTTTCTCCTTTGTCTATAGGAAATAATAGGGTTTGGCGAAATAAATATTTATATTTATGTCAAATTTAATTAGATAAGAGCACTTAGGAACTGCAATACATGAGAAAGTTGTGCTTCGCGGAACACCACCACGCGAAGTGAACTTAACTCATTACTCAACATAACTTAAAACACAACCCCACTCATCACCACTCATCACCACACAACACAACACTCAACATCACAACAACAACAGGTAATGGAAGAGAGTTATTAGACACAAGAAGAAGAAGTAGTTAATTGGGAAAACACAGAGAATTATTTATACACATTGTGAACACCATTGAGTAGAAGAAATGTTATAAATGTATGTCATTTATTTACATGCATCTTGACACCTTCTCACTCTTGTCATTGTCTCACTGTACACGTTCACTGACCCCAGGTCAAATGAAGATTTACATACAGCAGGAACAAGTTGATACAAGGCGTACACAGTGTGATAAACTCTGACCACCCCAAATTAACCCAACACTAGCTTAGAGAGAAAAAGGAGGGGGAGGGGAACTAGTTCCTACTTCAGGAATTTAGGTTCTTTTACCTACTTTTAAAAGATTGTATTGGTAGGATTGTATATATTTATGTGAATACTCATCAGTGATCTTGGTGGCTACATACCAACAACCACCCAACACATCAGCAAACTAACCACCTAAATCAGACCTGAGAGAGGGAAGCCGAGAGAGGATGAACCACAAGTGAGATGGAGGATGACTTCGCTATGAGCAGAGCATGGGGAAGGCCTTCAGTGGAGCTATACGGGCAGACCTGACGTGGATCCATCAGTCAATGGACCCTGGCTTACCTAATCCTCCAGTCACCAGGTTACATTTTACTTGGTATACCCCACACCTAATCTCAGGAAACTAAATGTTGATGCAACATCATCATACTTAAAATGTACAACATCACAATGTTTACTATGTTTTAACACTTGTTGATATCTCATATATTGATGCTTGTTATTGATTGTCTGGGACAATGGTCCAATGTGCAACTGTTCTATTACTTTGTGTAAATCACAATAGAGATGTATGTACTGACCAGAAGGCTCAGGCCAGTCAATAAATGATTAACATGAATTGACCTTCTGTTAATTTGTCAAGTTCAAACCTATCTGTGTCAACAACTTCTTTGTGCATCATGTTGTCAAAATCTAATGTGATTGATTATGTGTTTGATTGTTAAAAGATAAATTAACTCATAATGACTTACTAAAAGGGGGAAATAAAAGACTCTATACCTATCAACTGCTCAACATCCATGTTTTCTTCATCTAAATCAGGCTGAGAAAATTCTCCTGACTTTCCTCAGATTTGATAAACTAAAAGGGGGCTCCAGAGCTAAAGAATCATTGGAGAAGGGGCAGATTCCCAATTAGTAAATTACCATTCTTACCAGGGCCATAATCTATATCTCCTAGACAATACTTAACAAAACGAGACCTGCAGATAACTCAAGGTTCATATTCTGGGGTTATTGAAGATAGAAGAGGATGGGGCTCTACATCTTTTGTTAGAGATGGGGCATGCACTACAGTGATCTCCCACTCCCTTCAAAAATATATGACATTGATATTGAGCCCAAAGTTGGCACAGGCATATAAGAAAGCTGAAACATTGTGTTGCATATCTGCCTCTGAGTTGGCGTATAGAGCGCAATCATCAGCAAACAGCAGCTCTCTGACAGTCTTATGTATGTGTAAACACACGCATTGATACATGCCGTTGTTGACCGCTACATATAGTTAAGCATGCTTGCCAATGCATGCCAGTCGGCAAGGCACGTGGTGATGATATGCACGTCTGATAGTGGGTGAGTTGGTGTAATGGTTAGGAAGTTATACCGACAATGGCATAAGTCACTGTAAGTCAGCATCAGAGGACGTTGCCTGTACAACAGATAACTAAAGGCTGAGTGGTCTCGAGGTATGGTGTCCGCCTCGAGTGCTGGAGGTCCCGGGTTCAGGCCCCGGTGAGGACCGGGATTTATTTTAAAAATCCACCTGGACTTCCAGTAATAAAATTTCCCCTGGTCTTTGGGTAGAGAGATCGGACGCCCGTGTGTATTGTTGCGCACGTAAAACAATCCCTTGGAAGTTGGATATCGAAAAAGAGTAATCTAACGGCGCTGCCCGGGCAAAATTTCGAGAAATCTACCCAAAGTATTTCAGGATCCTTGCCGATGCAACGGAGTTCGTGCATTGAGCTGAGTTTCTCCAGACTCAGGTTTGAGTTAGGAGGAAAATGGAGCACTTATGGGTTAAACCGTGTGCCGTGATGTTCATCCAACGACTAAACTAAACTAAAGGCTGTATACACATCTGAAAGTGCATAGACATTCACGGCACGCTCAGCTGGCTGAATAATTCAAGACAGTGGTGCCCAGTCTATGACGACCAGCAGTATAGCAACATGGCGATGGAGGTGATGGCGGTAACACGGGTATTCGTTTGTGTCCTGAGTGATTCAATGAGCATAATCCGATTTGTCGAGGTGAGTTTTGTACGCAGACGGTGGACTGGATCGCGGCTATGGTCTACGGTTTGTAGAGCCATCTTCATCTTCGTCCCGGGGTAGAGGGAAATTAACGAGTTTGATAAACTTGCTGGGTCTGCATCCATTGCAGATGGCCAGCCTATGGATAGTGCCGATATAATTATGCCCTTAGATAGATGTGGAGAACAGCTGACTTTGACGCTAGTGAATTCACATCGTTGTTTAGAATGAGAGATTTGGAAGTAAGAAATGGTACGGCCAGACACGGGAAGTACATCAGGAGAATAAGGGATCTCTTCAACCAATACAGAACTGACACTATTAGTCACCGGACGCTGATACATTTGCTGTGGGGAAGGGGGGGGGGGATCCGAGCACCTGTAGACATATCCGGAGTGCAAGGATGATACTCCAGCACATACTTCAACTAATATCTTATAGTAGGCGTGCTGGCTGGTTTCACACGTTAAACACAAGAAATAAATGGGGGGGGGGGGGGGGGGGGGCGTTGAGGCCACTAAGACAATTACATAAATAAACACATATAGTATTAGTATTATTTGACGCTCACAGAAGGAGAAGAAGGAAGTAGAGACTAGAAGCTAGAAGACGCACTAGACAACATAAAATTTGAAAGCTATAGTTACCGACCGGGATCGAACCTGTCGCCTCCAAATGACGACGGGGCCTCGCTGCAGGAACACATGTACTTCGACGCACGGCCAACTAGACACTCCTGGTAGGTTTTAGGAGGGTACGGTTACGCTGACAGCAAGTGGAAATATAGGCCTTCGCGTGGCGGAACGGTTTTAACTAACAGGAGAAGGGGCGACGTCAAGTCTCTGTCGCAGTAAAACCAGACTGCTCTAGGTATTTATGTTGGTATATACATACATAGATACGTCTGTAGATATATATCTAAACTCGAGTAAAACCACAGTTTACCACAGCAAAGAGAAAAAAAAGTGCTGAAGATGGAGGAAACCAGCAAAGAGGCGCACCACAACAACCAGTAAGCCATGCACACACGCTATGAAAATGTGTCTATAACTGCATAAAGCTATGGTGCTCGCCCTGGTATGGACCCAACCACAGGCAGGTCCAGTACCGGACTCTATTTCTAGAACGGGTCCAACAACGGTTACTTAAAACTGTATGAACCAATGAGTGAGCTAAAGATTTTTAAAAAGACAACAATGACGTTTATACAAGAGACGCTAAATTTCAAGCGATCGGAAGAAGGAGAAGTGATGATCTTACACTTCACATACTCGTTGCTATGAGGTTGGAACTACGACTAACTAACTAACTAACTAACTAACTAACTAACATACTCGCAGCAAATTCTTGCTACGGGACTCGTTTATTTTAATTGTATGCACATCTGATTACAACTACCTCGAAATGTATGGCCTGAAATCATGTGACTGAAAATATGTGATGAGTGTTGAGCTGTAAGTTTTGCATGTCACACCAATTTTGTTTCGCATATATATACGATTTGTAAGGGTGAAATAAATGCATCCATACTTCAAGAGTTGAATATTGAAGAAGGTTGGCTATTAAAGACGATAAAACAAAGAAAATTGAAATATTTTGGTCACTTGAAACGTCACGAAAGTTTGGAAAGAACAATAATGGAAGGCTATATGCCTGGGAAGAGAGGAAGAGGAAGGCCAAAGAGAAGATGGGTGCAGGATGTGGCGGATGATCTCCAGATGGGTGTATCAGACGCGGGACATCTTGCTTATGATCGAGAGGTTTTCCGGAAGGTTGTTATGGGAGCGAGGTTCTGCAAAGGACATGCTATTGAATGAATGAAGGGTGATATGTTTATGTTGCATCGACGTTCCACTATAGTATGTTGACTTTCCATGTTGTTTCGTTAATACCCTATCCCTCTTTACTCTGACTCCACAGAACAGAGGAAGGGGGAGGGGGCATCACGGGCGGACTCCTACAAGCGATTGGGTGGAAGGAATGCTTTCTCGTCGCCTGGCTTTACTCCGCAGAATTAGCGTCAATCTTTATTTTGCGAGTAAATTCGTGACATCGTAGTAACGTGGTGGGGGAGCTTGCGTGTCCCATCGACCCCATTTGCTTGCCGATGGATGAAAAACTACATATCGGACAGCTTATTGGATAGGGACCAGACTAAGAGAGACACAACCTGCTGCTCTGCAGGTATAGACTCAGGATAACAGTCAAAAGTTTAAAAGGTGCACGAAGGCAGACGTTTTTGGTCCGGACAAAACTCTTAAGGCTCCCTGTCGAGGGCTGTAGCTGAACGCCTCTAAGCCACAAACCCTCGGATCTGAGAGCCAGGCCGATACCAGTCTACCGGAAACTCTTAAGGTTCACTGTCGAGGGCTGTGGCTGAACGCCTCTAAGCCACAAACCCTCGGATCTGAGAGCCAGGCCGATACCCGTCTACCGGAAAATAGAAACATGATACTGAGCAAGCTACATGCTCAGGTCTGATACATGTTCGAAGGCTCCCAGCTGGGGGATATTAGAGATTCCCGGATGAAGGGGCCTGGCCGTTTCCCGTTCACTGCTGCACGAAGGTAAGGTGCTGAGCCGGCAGCACATGTAGCTTACCTCGTGAGCGAGTACAAAAAAGTCAGAAAAGTGCCCCAGTCGAAGGGTTACGGAAACTGTCTGTATCTAACTCATAGAGAGTGTAGACAAAAGTGGAAGAATGTCTCATCAACGCGAAATGGAACGCACGGCGAGCGAACCTATTGCGTGGTCTGAAGTCACAAGCAAAAGCTTACCGAGTGGATGTCACTCGCAGTCTGACCGCTCCTGGTGTGTGATTGAGCGATCAGTGGCAAGTGGGATGCCCAACACATGGAAGTGAGGAACTAAAGCAGCCATGAGCAGGACGTGGAAACTCCTTGGGTGAGCCCAGTCTCAGAGCAATATGTGCCGGCTCTGCAATTATGGAAGCCTCCTTGGATAGCGAGATAATGCCCATGGTCTGCCCCTGCCTTCCCTTGAGGGCAGACCACGATATCGTTGATCGTTCTATCTTGACCAGCTGAGATGTGGGTGACATTACAACAGTCTAACGTGTCTCGAAACCAGAGGAAGGCTAACCTCACTAAAAAAATGCCCGCCGGAAGTCGGAAGTGTCGTCCTACGGGTGGCAAACTAAAAATTGACACTACGCATTTACGTCCGAGTGAAATGTCTCGTCCGAATGTCTCCCGTGCTAGGAACAGCTCTGACTACCTAGTTTCCGAATGCCGCTCTTGTTCGGAACAGCTCTGACTAGGTAGTTTTCCGAATGTCTGTCGTGCCTGGAACAGCTCTGACGGGCGCAACGACAAGCACATGTGCGAAAACTCGCTGAGTGAATACCTTCTGCAGACCTGTCTGGTTTGTGCGGGAACGGCCCGGGGCGAACGAAAAGCCCAATATATTGAAGTGAGGAATTAAAGCAGCCATAAGCATGACGTGACCATTCCCTCGGTGAGTCCAGTATCAGGGCGCTATGTGTCGGCCCTGCAACTATGGAAGCAACCTAGGATGGCGGAAAATGCTATGGACTGTGCCTTCCTTCTCTTGAGGGATGACCGAAGTCCTCGACTGTTCGAACTTGACCAGCTGGGATGTGGACGGTACCACAAAAGTGAGAGTCTCCCAGGAATGCTAACCTGGTCAAAAATGCACGCGAAAGCCGGATGTGTGACCTAAGGGTTTTCAACCCAAGGGTGCCTAACGCACACCGCAATCACATCTGAAAAAACACTCCGGATGAACGAAAAGAAGAAGAAGAAGAAACAAGGTACGCTGCACTGTTTAATCACGCCTGAAGCTCATTGCATCCTATTTCAACAATCATTGTTTCCTAGGGGCGTAAATAGCATCATAACCTGCACAGTTCGAGGCGACTGCACTAGCCAGGCAGCCTTTATTCCTCAGGCTCAAAGATATTTGAACCTTTCGGCCGACACATCCGACTTCTTCAGGCATTTGCTGGCCGGGTTACCTTCCCAGGTGTTTCGTGGGACGTTTGACTCTCACTGTTGTGGTGTTATCCCCATCCTAGCTGGCCCATTTAGAACAGCTAAAGACATTCCAATGACAAATTGTCATGTGTCTGTGATGAGAATTACGAGGGCGAGTCAATAAGTAAGTCACACAGTTCTGTGGGAGGGCAGGTAAATGTAGTTAGTTGGTGTGTTCTACAGGTGTCATTAGGTGACAGAAACATCAAACTTTATATTCCCGTTCATCAGGTGGCGCTAGGTGTCTCATGCGCAGTGCATAAACAAAATGGTGACTGTACTTACAGGGTGTACAACCAAAGAGCAATGCGCTGTTGTGCGTTTTTTTTTGGTGTGGGCAAAAGGACTGCCTGCAAAGGACATTCATAAGGAAATGCTTCCTGTTTATGCTAACAAATGGTTGTCCCGTAAAGCGGTGCATAGCTGGGTAGAAAGATTTTCTCAAGGACGCTCTAAAATTGTTGATGAAATCTGATCTGGTTGTCCTGTTGAGATTGCAACAGAAGCATCCGTGCAGCAGGTGGAGGAGATGATTAAAGGTGACAGGCGAGTAACGATAAACTCTGTAGCATCTGCAATAGGGTGCTCACGTGGTTCAGCATACAGCATAATGTATGATCGAAGAAAACGTCCAGGACTGCTGACTAGAGGAGTGTTGCTTCTTCATGACAATGCCAGATCACATACGGCTCGATTAGCTCAGGAGAAAATTAACCAACTAAAGTGGGAAGTTCTGGAACATCCACCTTACAGCCTCGACTTAGCCCCTAGCGATTTCCACTTTTTTGGTCCGCTGAAAATCCACCCTGGCGGGAGACATTTCGCGAATGACGCCGAAGTTGAATGTGAAGTGAAACCGTGGTTTCGTAAACAGAGCACGCAGTTCTATGCAGCCAGTTTGGAAGGACTGATAAAACGATGGGAAAAGTGCATCAATGTTGGTGGAAATTATGTTGAGAAATAAAGGGACAATGTATGTATAAAAATAAACTGGTTTCAAGTTATCATATTTAGTTATTTTTCTACAGCCGCTTGTGACTTACTTATTTTCTTCCCCTTGTTTAATATTCTGGGCATAATTTTTAATTTTGAATGAATAGTCCAGATGGTGCCCTGTCCTTCCTCTTACAGTCCATGCTGTGTCTATCATCATGTCTATCCACAGCCTTCTGCTTCTTGTAATGCTAATCATTTTTTATACTGACATATCTTCATGCCATGATATCATACTGTCCAGCAGCTTCTCTCTTGGTCTCCTCCTGCCTCTCTTCTCCTTCAACATTCTCTTGGTCTCCTCTTGCCTCTCTTCTCCTTCAACATTCTCTTGGTCTCCTCCTGCCTCTCTTCTCCTTCAACATTCTCTTGGTCTCCTCCTGCCTCTCTTCACCTTCAACATTCTCTTGGTCTCCTCCTGCCTCTCTTTTCCATTCAAACATTCTCTTGTTCTCCTCCTGCCTCTCTTTTTCCTTCAACATCTCTTGGTCTCCTCCTGCCTCTCTTCTCCTTCAACATTCTCTTGGTCTCCTCCTGCCTCTCTTCTCCTTCAACATTCTCTTGGTCTCCTCCTGCCTCTCTTCTCCTTCAACATTCTCTTGGTCTCCTCCTGCCTCTCTTCTCCTTCAACATTCTCTTGGTCTCCTTCTGCCTCTCTTTTCCTTCAACATTCTCTTGGTCTCCTCCTGCCTCTCTTCACCTTCAACATTCTCTTGGTCTCCTCCAGCCTCTCTTCTCCTTCAACATTCTCTTGGTCTCCTCCAGCCTCTCTTCACCTTCAACATTCTCTTGGTCTCCTCCAGCCTCTCTTCACCTTCAACATTCTCTTGGTCTTCCCCTGCCTCTCTTCTCCTTCAACATTCTCTTGGTCTCCCCCTGCCTTCAACATTCTCTTGGTCTCCTTCAACATTCTCTTGGCCTCCTCCTGCCTCTCTTCTCCTTCAACATTCTCTTGGTCTCCCCCTGCCTTCAACATTCTCTTGGTCTCCTTCAACATTCTCTTGGTCTCCTTCAACATTCTCTTGGTCTCCTCCTGCCTCTCTTCTCCTTCAACATTCTCTTGGTCTCCTCCTGCCTCTCTTCTCCTTCAACATTCTCATATGAAGACATTCTGCAGCTTTTCTCTTCTCATGACATGCCAAAAGAATTAGGCCTGACTTCTTCAAATGCAAGTAACCTTAATCTCTTTGTGAGTTAACTTCTTTCAAGATCTCTTCATTGTTCTTTCTATCTGCCCATGGTGTCCTCATCATTCTTCTATAAAACCACACCTCCACATAATTCTTCACAGACAGCCGCAGACCGATCCCCCAGCTTACGATGCATGGAGTGGGATAACATAAAGTCCTTATAAGGACTGCAGCCAGTCAAGCCAGACGAGCCAGGAACCTACAACAACAAAGAAAACCACAAGAACAGACGAGCACAAAGGATAGCCACCGACCGATCCCCCAGCTGACGTCACAGACACAAACACTACATAACCAGTCTGAGATAGGACTCACAAGACAAGAATTAGGGTGAATAAACCCACAAAAACCACGGCTCTCAACAATAACCGACGCTGGCGAAGCAGGTTAGACGAGACTGAATTTGGAATTTTTGTTTTTGAACCAACCAACCAATTCTTCACCTGTCTGCTAATTATCCATGATTTGCTTGCTTACATCAGGATTGGCACACTTTCAGGCCTCACCTCAACAATAGCCAACTGATTCAGTATAGAACATACAAATCACCTGGTGGTTTCAACATACTTTATTTATATAAATAAAAAAACATTAACTAGTGGCACACATTTACACAGAGAAAGAATGAACGAGTAAGAAAAATTGCACATAAATTAAAAACATCCACTAGCAACACTCATTTAAGTGAATTATTAATTCACCAACGGGCTTGTTAGACTGCTTTACACAAAGATAAATTCACCCGAAGAGCATATTTACATAATAGGACATTTATGTCAGTGAAAATTAATTAGTAGGAAAGATGTTAGCATATGAGTAGAAACAGTGCTAGAGAGCGGAAGATGTGCAGAGGCATCATTACCTATACCAGTTGGCACAGCACTTAATGATATATGAAATAGAAAATCAACATCAATGCACTTGGAACGTTTCCACACACGCTCTATCCCCTTCTTCAGTAGCCAATGAAGAGTTCCCAAGCTGAAGATACCAGTGGCAGCCTGCCTGTGTTTTCTTCTACCTGTAGAGTGTTGTCTAGACTCTATCTCCCACTGAATCTTCTACCTGTAGAGTGTTGTTTAGACTCTATCTCCCACTGAATCTTCTACCTGTAGAGTGTTGTCTAGACTCTATCTCCCTCTGAATCAGCTTGTCCAGATGCGGGTCCTTTGTTTCTTTTGCTGCATTTTCTACTTGGCCCCAGAGAACCTTCACCATTTCAGCCTTGCCATTAACTAGTTCACCGCTCAATGGAGCTGCAAGAGCAGATCTATCAGCCTGTTCATTTCCTCGCACACCGCATGCCCTAGACAGATAAGCCATAATATGCTCTTGACCTGCATTTTCTCAGCGATGCAAAGCACTCTACATGGAACATACCAATTTCTATTTTCTGTAACATGCTTTCTGATTCTGTCACAAAAACTCACAAAGCAACTATATGAAAAAAGAAAACTGTATGTTCTATATAAGTGGCTTGCATTGCTAGAAAAGACGGTCAAGAGAAAATAATGGATTTTCTGCTCATGGCATGCTGGTTGGCAAGGAAATGAACAGACTCATAGACTGGCCCTTGCAGCTCCTTTTAACAGATCACTAGTTTATTACAAGGCTGATATGGTAAAAGCTCTCTAGGATCGAGTAGAAGGATGATGATTAGTAGCACATATTAATACCAAAAATTAATACTAAAAAAAGTATTAGTAGTTCTTATTTTACACCAATAATAAATCCACTCCCAAATAATATTTGTACAAAGGTTACCAGCTGAAAATTTGAAACAAATAATAAGTTCATGGTCAGCTCATGTTTATACCAATACAAAAGTCACATAATAAACACAAAGTTAACTAATAGAATACATTTATAACAGTAGACAATTGACCAGCCGGGTTCATTTACACCAATGATAAATTTACTAACAGGACACATTTATTCCAATGATAAAAATGACTAATAGGACACATTTATACCAATGATAAATTTACCAATAGGACACATTTATCTCAATGATAAAAATGACAAATATGAAACTTTTATACTAATAGAAAACTGACCTGCCAGACACATTTATGCCAATGACAAATTTACTAAAAGGATACATACCAACAGAAAATTGACTAATAGGACAAATAACAAAAAAATGTAGGTCCTTTGCAGGACATTGCAATCACTTCCAACTCCTACTGTCTGTTGGTGATATACTAGACAACTTTATTTTCAGTAGCTTGCCACTGCTTTCTGAATGGAAAGTCAACATTTCAATCCAACCGATGGGCATGTGGAAGGATCCTATGATCATATAAGAACAAATACCAACAGAAAAATGACAAATACGACACATACCATCAGAAAATTGACTAACAGGACACATACCAACAGAAAACTAACAGGACATACACCAACAGAAAACTAACTAACTGTACACATACCAACAGAAAACTGACAGGACACATCCCACCAGAAAACTGACAGGACACATACCACCAGAAAACTGACAGGACACATACCAACAGAAAATTGACTAACAGGACACATACCACCAGAAAACTGACACGACACATACCATCAGACAATTGACTAACAGGACACATGCCAACAGAAAACTGACAAACAGGACACATACCAACAGAGAACTGACTAACAGGACACATACCAACAGAGAGATGACTAACTGGACACATACCAACAGAGAGATGACTAACAGGACACATAACAAAAGAAAAATGACTAACAGGACACATACCAACAGAAAAAATGACTAACAGGACATACCAACAGAGAACTGACTAACAGGACACATACCAACAGAAAAAAATGACTAACAGGACACATACCAACAGAGAGATGACTAACAGGACACATACCAACAGAGAGATGACTAACAGAATGCATACCAACAGAGAGATGACACATACCAACAGAGAGATGACTAAAGGACACATACCAACAGAGAGATGACACATACCAACAGAGAGATGGCACATACCAACACAAAACTGACTAACAGGACACATACCAACACAAAATTGACTACAGGACACATACCAACAGAAAACTAACTAACAGGACACATACCAACACAAAACTGACTAACAGGACACATACCAACACAAAACTAACTAACAGGACACATACCAACACAAAACTGACTAACAGGACACATACCAACACAAAACTGACTAACAGGACACATACCAACACAAAACTGACTAACAGGACACATACCAACACAAAAATGACTAACAGGACACATACCAACACAAAACTGACTAACAGGACACATACCAACACAAAACTAACTAACAGGACACATACCAACACAAAACTAACTAACATGACACGTACCAACAGAAAAATAACTAACATGACACATACCAGCACAAAACTAACTAACATGACACATACCAACACAAAACCGACAGGACACATACCAACACAAAACTGACAGGACACATACCAACACAAAACTGACAGGACACATACCAACACAAAACTGACTAACAGGACACATACCAACACAAAACTAACTAACAGGACACATACCAACACAAAACTAACTAACATGACACGTACCAACAGAAAAATAACTAACATGACACATACCAGCACAAAACTAACTAACATGACACATACCAACACAAAACCGACAGGACACATACCAACACAAAACTGACAGGACACATACCAACACAAAACTGACAGGACACATACCAACACAAAACCGACAGGACACATACCAACACAAAACTGACAGGACACATACCAACACAAAACTGACAGGACACATACCAATACAAAACTAACTAACATGACACATACCAACACAAAAATGACAGGACACATACCCGCACAAAACTAACTAACATGACACATACCAACACAAAACTAACTAACATGACACATACCAACATAAAACTAACTAACATGAACCATACCAGCACAAAACTAACTAACATGACACATACCAGCACAAAACTAACTAACATGACACATACCAGCACAAAACTAACATGACACATACCAGCACAAAACTAACTAACATGACACATACCAGCACAAAACTAACTAACATGACACATACCAACACAAAAATGACAGGACACATACCAGCACAAAACTAACTAACATGACACATACCAACACAAAACTAACTAACATGACACATACCAACACAAAACTAACTAACATGAACCATACCAGCACAAAACTAACTAACATGACACATACCAGCACAAAACTAACTAACATGACACATACCAGCACAAAACTAACATGACACATACCAGCACAAAACTAACTAACATGACACATACCAGCACAAAACTAACTAACATGACACATACCAGCACAAAACTAACTAACATGACACATACCAGCACAAAACTAACTAACATGACACATACCAGCACAAAACTAACTAACATGACACATACCAGCACAAAACTAACATGACACATACCAGCACAAAACTAACTAACATGACACATACCAGCACAAAACTAACATGACACATACCAGCACAAAACTAACTAACATGACACATACCAGCACAAAACTAACATGACACATACCAGCACAAAACTAACTAACATGACACATACCAACAGAAAACTGACTAACAGGACCCATTACTAGAATGCAAAATTCGTCAGCTGTAATCATTTACACAAATGAAAAACTCTCAATAGAGTATTTACACTAATGTAAAACAGCAATGCTAGAACAGTCACATTAAAAAGGCATTCACATCAGCATGACATATTTACACCCCCCAAAGAAATTCACCAACAGGACACAAAATTCACCTGCAGGACACATGTATACTAATAAGTTTGTTCTTCATTAGGACATTTATATTGAATTAAATTCACCAGCATGACACATTTAATGAACAGCTCATTAGGCAGACATATAAAAACACAAGCAAAACATGATAATAATGATCAAAAGCACAAAAGGTTTCAATTTCTAAGTACAAAGGTTTTCAACAATAAAATTATTCCAAATAAAAACACACAAGTGTCTGGTAATGAACAAACACAATTCTTCTCCTGTCCTTTGGCCTCTATTGGAGAATAGGTTCTCAGCCAACTAATGCCCAGCCATCCTGTCTTTTGCTACCTCCTGCAACTCGTTCCACGCCCTCTCCTTATCACTAATATTCAACTTCAATTCAC
Organism: Cepaea nemoralis; assembly: GCA_014155875.1. Classification (NCBI taxonomy): domain Eukaryota; kingdom Metazoa; phylum Mollusca; class Gastropoda; order Stylommatophora; family Helicidae; genus Cepaea; species Cepaea nemoralis. The sequence continues at coordinate 133,745 of JACEFZ010027442.1, read as the reverse complement.
CTGTGTATGTGACCTCAAATCTCCCTCCATGCTACCTCCTGCGGTTCGTTTCATGCCCTCTCCTTATCACTAATATTCAACTTCAGTACACCTGTGCATGCATGTGACCTCAAGTTTCCCTCCATGCCCTCTCCTTATCACTAATATTCAACTTCAGTTCACCTGTGCATGTGACCTCAAGTTTCCCTCCATGCTACCTCCTGCGGTTCATTTCATGCCCTCTCCTTATCACTAATATTCAACTTCAGTACACCTGTGCATGTGACCTCAAGTTTCCCTCCATGCCCTCTCCTTATCACTAATATTCAACTTAAGTTCACCTGTGCATGTGACCTCAAGTTTCCCTCCATGCTACCTCCTGCGGTTCGTTTCATGCCCTCTCCTTATCACTAATATTCAACTTCAGTTCACCTGTGCATGTGACCTCAAGTTTACCTCCATGCTACCTCCTGCAGCTTCGTTCCATGCCCTATCCTTATCACTAATATTCAACTTCAGTTCGCCTTTCCATGTGACCTCAAATCTTCTTCCATGCTACCTTCTTCGTTCCATGCCTTCTCCATATTACTAAATCCAGTTTACCTCTACATGTGATCTCCAGTCTCCCCCCATCCAACCTCCAAGTTCCATACCCCCTTCATATTACTAAATCCAGTTCACCTCTCCATGTAACCTCAATTCTCCCTCCATCCAATCTCCAGTGGCTCGTTCCATGCCCTCTCCATATTACTAAATCCAGTTTACCTCTCCATGTGACCTCATGTCTCCCTCTTATTTTTCCTTGAGGGTTCCAGTGAAAGAACTTTCCAGTTATGCTATTCTCAGGCTCTCTCAATGTGGGTCCCATGCAGCGCCAGCGCTGCACCCCCGCCCACCGATTCAACAGAATCTGTTGGTCCCCTCCCTAAGCTCTGCATCAAGTGCAAACAAGAGAACAATCTGAGAATTCCTGGAGATTGATAAAGTCCTAGAAATATAAGTTCCACATGTTTGGAAAGATTTGGCACAAGAATCCTCCTCCTCCTCCTCTTTCTTCTTTGATGATCAACATTTGCTATGAATCTATTCTAACACGGGCCATGAACAGAACTGCCCACAAGAGGTTTTCACTTGTCTTCCACAATTTATCATGTAAGGTTGTTCTAATGGGCCTGACTAGACTCTAACCAGAGATCATTCTGGAATGTCTGCTTTGTAAAAATATCCTTGTGAGATCATGAAACATCTTCTCTTTGAACAACCAGCTATCAGACATCAGGACATTGTACCTTCATCTGATTTAGACTTTTTTTTTTTTTTACATTCATTCTCATTGAACTCAAAACTGAGAGGGAAGACAAGGAGAACTTTTAATCAGATAGCGGTGGGAACGATTAGTAGTATGACTCTTCGCAGGCTGTTGAACGAGGGGACGGAGCACGTATGGGAATGCCCTGAGTGCAGTTATGTCGGTTCTTAACTCAGCTTAACTCAACTCTCTTTTAACTCAAGCAAATCCGTATATGTGCCCTGGACTAGTTTTTGCATGCGGATTAGCTTTTTCTCTATTACCAGTGTCCCTCGCCATCAGATGAACCTACCTTGACTTCTGAAGTACTTGTAATTTACGTCCCCAAGTCAAGGACAAGAAGTCAACATTTTAGTTCAACTGTCCCGTGTAGGGATTGAACCCGCTACCTCAGCTTCAGCACACTGGAAGATTAAGAGCGAGCGTATCCATTCGGCCACGCTGATCTCTATCTGAATCAGATAAACGGAATGCTTTATATCGAACAACACAACAGTGATGAAAACTTGCATGTATCACTACATGGCATTGGGCCAAAGGTAGGAAGCCCAGGCGCCACTGGATCAAACACAACAACAACAACAAAAATAACAACAACAACAACATCGTGTGGGCCAGATTTCAATTCCCTGTGTGAAAAATATTGTGCAGTCTTGTAGCATTTACCTGAAAGAAAATGACAAGACAAACGTGCTTTCAAATTGGGAAATTGGCTGTCAAGAATAATATGACTCCAACAAAATAATTGTACAGCAGCAGTGATTATATATCATAATGTGTCATGCCAGTACGCGTGGGAGGTTACGTTTCGCAATCTCGTACGATCACCAGAGACGTATTCTTGTCTCGACCATGCCCAAGCCATCCAGATATTTACTTCTGGATACAGACACCGAAAATGTGTTCAGCTGTAAAGATATATGGATGGATACATGGCGTGTATTCTTACAAATAAATATAAAATGTGCTCTCTCAAAAGAAACTTACTTAAAACGTAGTGCAATAACAATGCATTTCTGTAATATATATACATTCCCCCTGGATACAGAGTTATAGTCTGTTGACAATGAAATATCAAAGCTATGTGGGGAGGTCAGCATTGCTGAATGGATAAGACTGCTAGTTCATAAACATCTGGTGTCCTGATGTCGAGGTAGCGGGTTCGACCCCTTAACCGGTCAATTGGACTAAAGTGTTGACTTCTCGTCCTTGACCTGGGGACATAAATTACAAGTACCTCTGAAGTCAGAGTGGGTTCACTAGATGCAGAGGGAATCTAGTAATAGGGAAAGATAATTCACACACAAAAATCAGTCCAGCGCACTAGAAATAGTTAGCATGTGTGTGGACAACGTTTGAGTTCAAAGCCAGTGAACGTTAAAAAAAAACAGCGGAGGAAACAACCAACCTCAGCCTGGTCCCAGCCAATCAGAGCCCGCGAACCAACCTCAGCCTGGTCCCAGCCAATCAGAGCCCGCTGTGCGGAATCCTGTCCTGGTGACATCCGAACCTGCAGTAGATATGACGTTCCAACATCAGCCTTGCACACCCCACTGGTTTACACGCTAGGAAAGGGGAAGGATAATTTTGCAACACAGCTCCCACAACCAATCGTGCCAACTTACACTATCATCAGAGTCGTTAATCAGCTCTGTATATTTGTCCCGACCATGCTACATTGCCATGCCATCCAGATATTTACTTCTCTGCCTTCCCCTTGTTCTTTTCCTCTCCATCTTGCCAGTTGTCCCCAAGTTCTCCAGTTTATTTTTTTCTATAACGTGTCCAAACAATTGTGACTGTCTATGCCTAATTTCTCTAATCAGTTTACAGTTCTTGTAGAACTTGCTGATTGGTTTTTCTGTCTGTTCGTGGTATTCCTTGCATTTTCCCCAGAAACCACATTTATACTGCGATTAGATGTTTTTCAGCTTGTCTGTCCATTGTCCACATCTCACACCCATACAAAAGTACAGATTCTATGTAGCACTTCAACACTTTTTCTCGTTACAACTGACATCTTTTTATTGGCCAGTATGTTTTCCATCTTGCAAAAGGCTATCTTCACCATAGCAATTCTTGTTCTAATCTCTTCAAATCACCTCCCATCAGATGTAATGACTGTTGCAAGATAGTTGTACTAGTTCCCTTTGGACAAGGTACTTTGGTACTAAGTTGGAAGGAAGCCTCTACAACAACCACATTCCCATAGATGAAACTCCTTTTCAGGCTTAGGCAGCCTGAATGTCAATTAACAAACAACATATGTTAATTATTTAAGGATCTCCGTGGTGAAGTGGTTACGCCACCGACTCATGTTACGAAGGTTGTTATTTTATTTCTAGATTTCATCATTGGGTTCAGGGGTACAATTTTCTTGGGAGACTCAGGGAGATTGTTGCAGAAGCAGAAGCTACGGAATTCATGCTCTCGATGAAGCTTTCAGCAGGCTGCTCTGCTGAAAGAGATTGAGCCATATGGGATGAAATCCAGCACAATGAAACTGATCCTCACACGTTACACCCTATTTTTTTAATACACACTATTTTAAATCTATTAAAATATGAGAACTGAACTCAGACCAAAGAGTCTGCAAGCTGGTACATTAACCACTGTACTAAAAAAAGTTAGTTGCATATCCTTTATAGGACATCGCAGTCAATCCCAACACTTTTTGGCTGTCTGTGATCTTTTGGCAAGTTTACGTTCAGTAGTTTGATCACTGTACTACAAAGGCTTATGTAAATATAGCAAAATTACAGCATAACCTCCCCTGTGCATGCCAAACTGGCATATTGGGGATATGAAGTTAGACTCACTGTTTCGGTGGCACAACAGCACATAAGGAGTAATAAAGTTAGTTGCATGTCCTTTACAGGATGCTGCAATCAACCCCAGCACGAATGCCGGTTGTTCAGAAAGGAATGGCAAACTACTGAATGTAAACTTGCTCAGGAATCACAAACAGTCAAAAAATGCTGGAGTAGACTGCTACATCCTGTAAAGGATATGCAACAACTACTTTACTTACAACCCCACTCCCACCCGATTAAATGATTAAAAATCCATAATTATATATTTAAAACAAAATGGGCAATCAATCAAATAATCAATAGCCACCAGTTAGCAACTGATTTACTATGAATGATTGACTGGGTGATTAAAATATAAAATAGCCACACTTCTGGTTCTAACATATACAATGGAAATCAATTAATTAGTAAACAGCTGCTGCCTTGGCCCTGATGTTCTACGAATGACTGATTGATTGATCAATAAACAGCAGCTACTGTGCCTGATGTACAATGAAAGATTGGCTGATCAGTCATGGACTCAGTATGTATGATAGCTATGGGGAAACATGACTGGAAATACTTATTTAAGTGTGGACAACACTGTCTAATGAAAATGAAGAATGTATGAGAGTATAGTAAACCATTGATTTAACAGAATAAATTGGTGGAGAGATGCCTGCAAATGTCAGTTGTCTAAGTCAGACTTCTTTTTCTGCCTTTTATCCTCCATTGGAGCACCAACTGTCAACCAACTCCCCTCAAGTCATTATCTCCAACCATGCCCTCCCAATATTATTCATCTCTCTGTAATTCTCTTCTTCAAGTGATTTTAGATATCCTGCTATTTCAATCGCCTTCTGGGTCTCAGACAAGAGAGTGTCTGCTGATATTGTCCTTAGTGTTTTCTCAGTGTGTGTCCTATCTTCTTCTTCTTCTTCTTCTTCAGCGTTCCGAGCCATTGAGGTTCTTTGCTGCAGATACAATCCGTCTTCATTCGTCTCTCTGGTTGACCTTCTCTTGCCAGTCATTGATTCCAAGTGCTTGTAGGTCTGTATATATATTATCTCTCCACCATCTTCTTGGTCTACCTCGGGGTCTACGATCATTTATTTCCTGAGTGTAAGCGAGTTTTGTTTCCCTATTGTCTTCCATTCTTTCTATATGCCCCAGCCATTGTAGTCTATTAGTGTGTTTCCTATCCAGAATTAAATACCTGGATGGCTTGGCCACATGGCATGGTCGAGACAGAAACATGAAACTGATCCACGACTCTGGTGATGGAGTGAGATGGCAGAACATGACCACCCACACTTATCGGCATGGCACATGATGGATGGATGGTCCTATCCAGCGCGTGTCTTTTCTCATTTTTTGAAGCACTGAGATATGTCTAGTTCTCTCCATGAGCTCTACATTGCTAATACTGTCCTACCATTTTCTCTTTTCTCACCTTTTGAAGCACTGGGATGTCAATTTCTCTTCATGAGCTCTACATTAGTAATACTGTCCTACCATTTTAGTCCCCACGGGCACCAATTTGTGAATGTTTGTGGTCAAAAGTCCTTGTCTATCAAGCCTGTGTCCTTAGTACTCTTCTCTATGGCAGTGAAACCTGGACAACTTACTCACACCAAGAGAACAATTTAAACAGCTTTCATATGCGGTGTCTGCGAAGAATTCTTGGTATTAAGTGGCAAGACAAAATCACAAATACTGAAGTATTGGAAAGATCAGGTTGTGTGACAGTTTATTCCATGCTCAGTCTTCGTAGACTTAGATGGATAGGACATCTTAGGAGGATGGATGATGGTAGAATACCAAAGGATATCTTTTTTGGTGAATTACAGACGGGTAAGAGATCTCAGGGTCGGCCTCTACTACGATACAAAGATGTGTGTAAGCGGGACATGATTGATAGAGGCATTGATAATGCACACTGGGAGCAAGTCGCCGCTGAACGTGTTGCATGGAGGGCAAATATCAGAAATGGAATAAAGTCAAAGGAGAAAATTATTGCAGAAAAGTCACACACCAAGCGTTTGAGACGTAAGATGGTGCATGATGGTGGAAAATGACCACGTGTTCACATGCACCCACTGTGAACGGACATTTACAGCGCAAATTGGCCTTATCAGTCACACTCGCTACTGCCATAGTTAAAAGTTATTATGCCTTTTTAAAGCACAAACTATCGTCTGTCAAGACGGCAAGATGCCAAGTATACTAGTTCTTTTAGTCATATTCCATGTTTGTAACCCATACAGTTGTACCGGTTTAACATCAGCGATTACAATTTTTAGTTTATTTAGTTTTAAGTTTAACTTCCTCTCACTTCCCAAATTTTCTAGTGCTATGAAAGCTCCTCTACAGTAGGAACAGTTGACGTTCCAGGGCCCAAGGGGTGGCACTAGATAGTGTCCTTCTGTGTGATTATACAATGTCTTTGATGTTGTCAATCCATTGTCTTCTCAGGCGTACTCTTACTCTCGTGTCAGATCTTTTTTTGATGTAGGGCCAGTGCTGGTAGTTGATGGTGTTGCATTATAAGAAGATAATGTGTCCTATAAATCTGAAATCTGTACCAATGGTATCTGTTAAAACATGGCATCACTGAATTTAACAAATAAATGAACAAACTACATGTTTGGAATTGTAATCTTGAGCAACAAATTGACACAAAAAGATGTTCAGTGCCTGCATTTCTTGTAAAGGCGCCAGTAAACTCAACAAAGACAACAAAATGCTATAAAATCTACACAAGAACATTGAGAAAATCAGAAAAACCTTGTGACCATGACAGTAACAAGATAAATACATTTTGAAGTACTTAAAAAGTTGCGTAAACCCTAGCGACTTTATCTGGCACTTGGAGCCAAGAAACATGAAATTCAAAACAATGTTTTCTCGTTGTATCTGCTCTTCCATAATGTAAACATGACCCCAAAGGGCCTTGACCCATCTGCCGTATCATACACGTATACCCCACCCAGTGGTGCAGACACAGCCAGTCTGCCCACCTGCTCATTTCCCAACACACCAGCATGTCCTGGGAAAAAGATCCAATGGATGCTCCCTATTTTGATTTTTTACTTAAGTATGTCACTTTGCACGAAACAAACCTGTCTTCCCTGTTCTCAGAATTTGCTGTGAGTTAGTTTCGATATGGACATGTATATGCTGTTTGTCCTCCAGCAAGTGGAATGCTGCAGTGACTTCCTCCAAGTCAGTTAAGTAGCAAAACAATATAATTTACAATCAAACTCTTGAGTACAAAATTGTAGAGTTAATTGCTCACAAGAAAGTACAATAAAATAGAAATTATAATGGTCCAGAAATACACAGGTTCACAAAAAATGATAATTAACAAAAGTGCCATAATTTTTAACCATATCTCTCGTTATCAGGTTTTATACACAGATCAGGAATCTCTATGGCAAAGTGATTAAACCACATACCTCATGCTCCAAAGGTTTGAGTCCAGGCTCAGCCATTCAGTTCACGAGTGCAATTTTTTCAGAGACTCCAGGGGGTCGTGGCTGGAGCAATGCAGGGCATGCTTTGAATGACACTGTCGGCAGGTCTGCTTGGGGACAGATACAGGGCCATATGAGATAAAACCCGGTGTAATGAGATGTATCATCCCGCCTTTAATCCCCTTTATACACAGATCACTGACTAATCTGCAAGCTTCATGTATCATTCTACCAGTTACCTCTGTTCTGTGTTATATTGAAACCTTTACAATTGTCGTTGAAGATGAGGACGGCACACACGCAGAAATGTCCGCTTGCTAAGATGTCGGTTCTTGACTCAACTACAAGAATTCTTCTTCTTCTTCTGCGTTCATCCGGAGTTTTTTTCCGGATGTGATTGCGTTGTGCCTGTTTACAGCAGAGCTGCGCTCTTGCGCCGTTAGGTCGACACATCCGACTTTTGCGGGCATTTGTTGACCGGGTTAACCTTCCCTGTAGAAACTACAAGAATTGATTTGTGCTTTTAATGTGCAAAACAACCCCTCGTAATACTTCAGCTTAGTGAGCATGTTAATGTAATAGCTAGAGTTACACTGATAATGTTATGAGCATGGCTGGATAAGGATTTGATGCCTGCACTCATCGTCCGCTAAAGTGAGGGAAAGACTGTCTATCTATTCTTCCGTGCATTCAGGCCCTGGTATACCACAGACCCACCCATAGCTGATTCTTATTTCGGGACGTTAAAAAAAAACCACTTTAGTTTCTAGTTCGTTGTTAAATATAATATTGAGATTGTCATCATATAACATACTCTATCAGACTGAGTTCTAGATAATTCTGATGATTGACTGAGTATTTCGATATTTCTGATGATTGACTGAGTATTTAGATCTTTCCATTGAAGATGAGTATTTATACCTTTCCTCATTCAATAATTTTTCAAACATTATTTCGTTCTATAAAATTCTAAACATGGAGTGTAAATTATACATTTACATATCTGTTCTAAAACATGTACATAAATTTCCACAACAAACAATAGGTAAACAAATCTTGTTAGCAAAGCTATATACAATACAAGAAACCGAAATTAAATTAATCACATTGGAATAAAAGCAAGAAAGCACTGGAAAGCAAACTACATGCTGAAACATAAATATGTATTATTTATATGATATGCATCTAGTGTTGACATAAAATTGTATATTTATACAAAGACATAAAAATGCATTATTATACATATACAAGTGAAGATATATGTACATATGTACATCCATTCATACAGATCAATGACTAGGTGTCTTTACACATACATTTAAGCTTCCACAGAAACACTCTACAGGTAGTTGTTGCTGATTAACTCAAAAAAGTATACATATATTGAGTAGAAAATAGAAACACACCAACGCACACATGCGTTCACTTATTGTAGTGTTTTCACAATTTGGCTGTGAATGGCCTAACTGGCCACTAAATTGATGTTCATCATCAGGTAGAAGGCCCTTTTCAGGACATCGCTCTCAGCACGATGAGCAGAAAAGTGCCACTATCTCTAGCAACTTCTCCTGCCACATGCACCTCATGCCCAAGATGTCTGCAATGTTCTGTGTCCATCTTTGTGCTGGTCAATCTCTTTCCCCTCTACTACCAGGACCCACGCCTTCCATCACTGATGACAATTAACACGGCTAAAGTATTTTAGTTTCCGAAACATGATACTGCTTGTTAATAAGCCAGGTTTTCATCGATGTTCAGATCTGGTAAGATTTCAATATGTTAGTTTCTGAAACACGATACTTTTAATAAGCTGGTTATCCTTTGATGTTCAGATCTTGTAAAATTTCAATATTTTTCTTCTTGGACAACAATCTAATAATTTTCAGTAATATCTGAGCTCAAAAGCCCCAATTTTACTCTTCAGTGATTGTGAAATGGTCAATGACTCACATCCATGTTGTCACAGGAAAGTTGCATTTGTCCAACAATTGTACTTTAACTCGCTTGCTGGTGCAGTACCATAGGTTCTTAATACCTATTATCTCTGCATTGCCATGTTTAGCCTGCGTCTAATTTTATTTGACTAATTCCCACTATTGATTACGCAGCCAAGATACTGACGCTACACAGAAGTGAATATCATGAATGTCGTGGTGTTTTACCCTTTGGTTTTTTATTTTTGGTGAGCTTGACAGAATAGAACAACACATTTATTTTAAGTGACTAACATTGTATTAATTGGAGAGTTGATTTCCTTTGGAGCTCAAGGGGCAAAAGAGGGAGAGGCAGACCTAGGAACAAATGAATAGGAGAAATGAAGAAGGAGATGAATGGTGCAGGGTGGGCATAGAAGAAGCTGCAGGTGACAGCAAAGGATAGGAGAGTTGGGCGTGCGTTGGTTGAGGGTCGATGCTTCATTGGGAGATACAAGACAAGGGAAGAAGAAGCAATAGAAGATCACATTTTCAGTGGTGCCATTAAATTATTGAAGGAGGAGAAGAAGATGAAGAAGAGGAAGAGGAAGAAGAGGAGGTGGAGGAGGAGCAGGAGAAAGAAGAAGAAGAAGAAGAAGAAGAAGAAGAAGAAGAAGAAGAAGAAGAAGAAGAAGAAGAAGAAGAAGAAGAAGAAGAAGAAGAAGAAGAAGAAGAAGATGATCACATTCTGAGTGGTGCCATTCAATTATCAAAGTGGGTTGCATGCAAAATTGTGAAACAGTAAAGGTTTAAAAGAAAATCTGGATTTAAGAAATCCAGACCACCTAAAAATCCACTTTCCAAAAAATAAAAACTGTTTAATATTTGCAAGTACAAAAATATTTTGAGTTAGTGCTGAAAATTGTGTGGAAGCGGTAATTAAATTCGTAGAACGTAACCAAAACTTTTGGTCTTCAAGATGTAACATATGTAAGGTGGCATAAAATAATCTTATCACAAAATAATAACAGTTGCAAATAAAACATACAGAAGCATTTAACGAAAACAATAAAATGTCTGCCATCTACAACAGTGTCGATCTACAAGCAGTGCAACAGATGAAAAAGACATTGTAAAAAGGAACAAATAGACATCATTTTGGCAAAGGAAGTGGCCTGCATTTGTCAGTGAATAACATAAAACAATTTGCTTGTTCATATTTATGTTATTTGCCCTAAAATTTTAATTTAAAATATTGTCATAGAATCTGGAAGATCTAAAATTCTGGCCTGACCACATCCTTCAAGAGTCAAGATGATTTTATGTACCTAAACCGTTTATCTGGGAGCTGTCATAACTGGCAGAGTGGCTAGAATGTCTGTCTGTTGACCCATATATATATATATCTTTCCATTTCAACCAGAAACAGACAAATGGTACACCCCACCCACAAGAAAAACACATACATGTTTGTAACTCAATAATTGGTTTCTAAAATAAACACTCTAAGATGTCTCTTAATCTAATCAGTGAATGGTAATATGTTTTTATAACTAGTTCAGGTTCCAAATGTTGCTGTGGGGAGGGGTTGGGGTGAGCGCCCAACCTTGCATAAATACCCAATGGCTCATGCATTCATCACCTATGCAGCAAAAGTCCTGGCCTCCTCGTGGCGGAACTGTTTTAACTAACAGGAGAAGGGGCGGCGGCAAGTCACTGGCGCCGAGAAATAACCAGAACGCTCTAGACGTGTATACACATACATGCATGCAGAGACGTGTGTGCATGCCTACACACCTAAATTTGAGTAAGATTACAGTCTGCTCTAGCAAAGGAAAGGCTCTGAAGACGCATCCAGCCAGGAGGCGCACCACAGAAATCAGGATACCACGTAATCACGCGTAATGAAATATATGATAACTAGTTCAATGTCGCAGAGTTTGCCTAGTTCAACCAAAAACTCCTCTCATCATCTATGAGTGATAATACATTTATATACTTTGAATACTTTGGTCATTTATTTCTGAAATAAATACACTAGAATTGTCTCTTGGTCCTCCCCTCATAATCTTTGAGTAATATTACACTTTTATAACTTGATAACTACTTTCTTAAATAAACACACTAGAATTGTCTCTATACATTTTTATAACTCGATAACTAGTTTCTTACATAAACACACTAGAACTGTCTCTATACACTGTTATAACTCGATAACTGATTTTTTAAATAGACACAATAGAATTGTCTCTATACATTTTTATAACTCGATAACTAGTTTCTTAAATAAACACACAAGAATTGTCTCTATACAGTTTTATAACTCGATAACTGATTTTTTAAATAGACACAGTAGAATGGTCTCATGGTCTTTCTTGTTCAGCCAATGACCCCCCTCATCATCTAAGAGTGCTAATACATTTTTATAACTTGATAAATGTTTCTTAAATGTCTCTGAGCCTTATCAGTTCTGTTAAAAGAAATTATAGCTAAAGGCATCTAATCAGCTTCCCGATAATTTGGCTCCACAGAAATAAAGTAATCATCGAAATAGATAAATAGATGCTCGAAAGTTGGCCGCAGGTCTGGTTTTTCATGCCAGCACTCGAGCATTTTAGTGTAGACACCGTCTGGTGTGTTGGCAGGTCTGTCCATCCTGTAGCCCCTCTCGACCTGCTCGAGCACTGTTTTGTTGTCCATGCCTGTGGGGTCAAGGACACAGGAAATGGTTTTGTAAGAGGAGTTGCTGGTGGTAAGGTTGACAGGTGCAGGAATGGAATGATATGTGAGAGATGACAGAATGAAATAATATGCGAGAGATGACATAATGAAATAATATGTAAGAGATGACAGAGTGAAATAATATGTGAGAGATGACAGAACAAAATCATATGTGAGAGATGACAGAATGAAATAATATGTGAGAGATGACATAATGAAATAATATGTAAGAGATGACAGAGTGAAATAATATGTGAGAGATGACAGAACAAAATCATATGTGAGAGATGACATAATGAAATAATATGTAAGAGATGACAGAGTGAAATAATATGTGAGAGATGACAGAACAAAATCGTATGTGAGAGATGACACAATATGTGAGAGATGACAGAATTAAATAATATGTGAGAGATGACAGAATGAAATAATATGTGAGAGATGACAGAATGAAATAATGAATGAGAGAATGAAATAATATGTGTGAGATGAGACAAAGAAGTAACGTATGTGCGTGCCTGCGTGTGTGTGTGTGAGAGAGAGAGAGAGAGAGAGAAAGAGAGAGGAAAAGAGATGAAGTAACATATGTATGTGGATGTGTGCGGAGTCGGAGAGAGTTAAAAAAATGTGCGAGATGAGGCAGTGAAGTAACATTTGCATGTGTGTGGGAGGCGTGGGAAGAGAGAGAGGGAGAGAAAGAAAGAGAGATGTACATAAAATATGGAAGATGAGATAATTAAATAACATGTGAAATGAGGCATGTTGAGATATCTTCTACAGAACTTTTCGTTCCATTCTGTCGTGGTTAAAAATTTTAACTACCCCATTCATCACCACTTATTAAAAAAAAAAGTCAATATAATTGAGAAAACCATAAAATTATTACCCCTTTCATGTTTACAATAATTTGTAACTTTAGACAGAAGAATCCTGCACCAAATCCTTTCAAAGTTTTTTTTAAAATTTTTTTGTTGTGTATCCCTTACGGGACATTGCAGTCAACAACAGCATTTTCAGCTGCTGTTGATGTACTAGGCAAGTGTTGCTTTCTGAACGACCGGCCCCTATACCTTTTTCGAAAAAAATCAGCACCGCCGTGTTTTGAACCCGGGTATACGGGCTCACAAACCACGTTCGCAAGCCCTTAGCCACAGAGACACTTAAAAAAAAACAGACTGTTTAAGAGTTACACCTTCAATAAACATACTGTTTAAGAGTTAAACCTTCAATAAACATACTGTTTATGAGTTCAACTTTCAATAAACAGACTGTTTAAGAGTTAAGCTTTTAATAAACAGACTGTTTAAGAGTTAATCTTCAATAAAGAGACTGTTTGAAAGAAACCAAACCTGGATAAGGAATCCTGCCTCTGGTCATCAGTTCATACAGCAATATACCAAAAGACCAGACGTCAGACTTGACGGAAAATTTCTGACGAAGTGCTGCCTCAGGTGCTGTCCATTTGATTGGAAACCTGGCCCCTGTGGAACACAGTTAAATACAACTAACAATGATTAAGACATCTGTAAAATTGCTAATTCAAAAGATGTGATTGGTCACACAATGCAGAGATGAAGCCTCATCTTGGTTCGCAATATTTAAAAAACTTTTTTCTGTAACATTTAAGCTCAAAAGCCCAATGGAGATCAGCACGGCTGAATGGATAAGAGCACTAGTTCTTAAACTTTCGGTGCACTGATGTCGAGGTAGCGGGTTCATCCCCTACACTGGTCAGTTGGACTCAATCACCTTCAGATTAATAGAGTTGTGAGGGTAAAACCGTGGGCAGCTGCTTTGGTGGCTGTCTAGTCACAGGGCTATCATTCTGAGCCGGTGATGGACCGTAACTATAACTTCTCCTTGAGGTTGAACTGGGTAGGGGTAATGGTGAAATTGAATCGAATCCTTGACTTAGGGACATAAATTACAAGTACCTCAGAAATTTGAGTGGGTTTGCCCGATGATGAGAGACACTGATAATTGGGAAAGTTCACCTACAAGCAAAATTAGCCCACTGCTTTAGAAGCAGTAGCACATGTATGGAATTCACTTGTGTTCAAAGTGAGCGAGAGCACACACAAAAAAACAAACCAAAAAAACTAAAGCCCCAATTTGCGTATGCTGCCCAAGGAAAGATGCATGTTCTAACTTTACTTCAACTTATTTGCTGGTGTTGTACAATACATCGCTAATAATGTTTAACCCCTGCATTACCATGAGCCAGTCTACATCTGACCTTAACTGGGTACATACCTCAATATTTATGCAATAAACTAACTTGCCTTGTTTTGCAACAATTGGTCAAGGGTTAACTCCGTGTTGCATGTGGACTAAAATATTGACTTCTCGTTGTTGACTTGGGGATGTACATTACAAGTACCTCAGAAGTTGGAGTGGGTTCGCCTGAAGGCGAGGGACACTGGTAATAGGGAAAGTCAATCCCTATTCAGTCCAGTGTATGGACTATGCTTGAGTTCAAAGTGAGCGAGAGGACCCCCCCCCCCCCCCAAAAAAAAAAAAACTTCATCCGGGTGGATTCAAAATTTAAAAATAGACCTGAGATTTCAGGTCGACAGAGTCTAAACTGGTACCAGGAAATATCTTGGGTAAAAGGCGGCTGCAATGATACTGACCACATCATCCACACGTGACGATTGGTCTATTCAAATATGGGTCTAACACCCTATGCCCATTGTTCCTTAAAGTGTGTAAAAAGGACCTTTACTTTTACAAAACAATAAGGTGACTCCTAATTTGAGGTGTTTTTAGACTTTCATGGATGATCTAATACGCTAGTTAAAAGTTAGTTGCATACCCTTTACAGGACATTTGTAGTCAACACCAGCATTTTGTTGCTGTTGTTTATGTCTTGGCAAGTTTACGTTCAGTAGTTTGCCATTAATACACCGGTATTTACAAGAATTCTAATACATATATTTTTTTTTCCTGCATATCCTATTTACAGGACTTTGCTGTTAATACCAGCATTTTACCGCTGTTGTTTATTTCTTGGCAACATTATGCTCAGTGTTTGCCATTGCTTTCTGAGCGACCGGCTCAATACCCCGTAAGGAGCGAATGCGACGCGATTCGCTACCGAATCTCGCGCAGCTGTGTTTGTTACGCCACATGGATATACGGGATTACGGAGAAAGACGTGAACCTCTTAGCCAGGGAGACCAGCCTATATATATAAAATTTGCCCATTTCATATATATATATATATATGAAATGGGCAAATTTTGAAAGATATCGAGGAATGAGACAAATATTAGCACATAGACAAGACAATGGGCTGTACTGGCTTCGTCAAAATATGATACAAGGAGATCATCTATTGAAAATATTGTAGGGCAAAATTCTGGAGACATGAAACAGTATTTTCTAATAAACAACTACATCATACAGGCATGCAAAGAGAGTGGGTTATCACACTGACAGACAAGGATATTGGGGTTATCATAGGCATACAATGACATACGCTTGCATTATCACACATGTATGCAAGGACACTAGGGTTAACGTCTACTATCTGCATTCTCCAATGCTTGTTCTGAATTTGGTTTAACAATTAGCAAAAAGAAGACATAGATTATGTCACAAGGTGCACATGGGGTACCATCAATCTTTATTGACGACGCCGAACTAGAGATGGTAGACCATTTTACATATCTAGGATCAGTGGTAAATAGCAAATTATCCCTAGATCAGGAAATCAACATCCGGATTGGTAAGGCAGCAACAACAATTAACAGGTTAAGAAAAAGAGGCTGGGAGAACAGGAAGCTTACTGCAAAAACAAAAGTCCTTGTCTATCAAGCCTGTGTCCTTAGTACTCTTCTTTATGGCAGTGAAACCTGGACAACTTACTCACGCCAAGAGAAACGTTTAAACAGCTTTCATATGCGGTGTCTGCGAAGAATTCTTGGTATTAAGTGGCAAGACAAAATCACAAATACTGAAGTATTGGAAAGATCAGGTTGTGTGACAGTTTATTCCATGCTCAGTCTTCGTAGACTTAGATGGATAGGACATCTTAGGAGGATGGATGATGGTAGAATACCAAAGGACATCTTTTTTGGTGAATTACAGATGGGTAAGAGATCTCAGGGTCGGCCTCTACTACGATACAAAGATGTGTGTAAGCGGGACATGATTGATACAGGCATTGATAATGCACATTGGGAGCAAGTCGCCGCTGAACGTGTTGCATGGAGGGCAAATATCAGAAATGGAATAAAGACAAAGGAGAAAATTATTGCAGATAAGTCACACACCGAGTGTTTGAGACGTAAGATGGTGCATGATGGTGGAAATGACCATGTGTTCACATGCACCTACTGTGAACGGACATTTACAGCGCAAATTGGCCTTATCAGTCACATTCGCTACCGCCATAGGCAAAAGTTATTATGCCTTTTTAAAGCACAAACTATCGTCTGTCAAGACGGCAAGGTGCCAATGAGTGACTAGGGTTAACACACGTATGCAAGGACATTGAGGTTATCACTCATGTATGCAAGGACACTGGGGTATCACACATGTATGCAAGGACATTGAGGTTATCACTCATGTATGCAAGGACACTGGGGTATCACACATGTATGCAAGGACACTGGGGTATCACACATGTATGCAAGGACATTGAGGTTATCACTCATGTATGCAAGGACACTGGGGTATCACACATGTATGCAAGGACATTGAGGTTATCACTCATGTATGCAAGGACACTGGGGTATCACACATGTATGCAAGGACACTGGGGTATCACACATGTATGCAAGGACATTGAGGTTATCACACATGTGTGCAAGAACATTGAGGTTATCACACATGTGTGCAAGGACATTGAGGTTATCACTCATGTATGCAAGGACATTGAGGTTATCACACATGTATGCAAGGACACTGGGGTATCACACATGTATGCAAGGACATTGAGGTTATCACTCATGTATGCAAGGACACTGGGGTATCACTCATGTATGCAAGGACATTGAGATTATCACACATGTAGGCAAGGACACTGGGGTATCACACATGTATGCAAGGACACTGGGGTATCACACATGTATGCAAGGACATTGAGGTTATCACTCATGTATGCAAGGACATTGAGATTATCACACATGTAGGCAAGGACACTGGGGTATCACTCATGTATGCAAGGACATTGAGATTATCACACATGTAGGCAAGGACACTGGGGTATCACACATGTATGCAAGGACACTGGGGTATCACACATGTATGCAAGGACACTGGGGTATCACACATGTATGCAAGGACATTGAGGTTATCCTCATGTATGCAAGGACATTGAGGTTATCACACATGTATGCAAGGACACTGGGGTTTTCACACATGTCTGCAAGGGCACTGGGGTATCACACATGTATGCAAGGACACTGGGGTATCACACATGTATGCAAGGACATTGAGGTTATCACACATGTGTGCAAGAACATTGAGGTTATCACACATGTGTGCAAGGACATTGAGGTTATCACTCATGTATGCAAGGACATTGAGGTTATCACACATGTATGCAAGGACACTGGGGTATCACACATGTATGCAAGGACATTGAGGTTATCACTCATGTATGCAAGGACACTGGGGTATCACTCATGTATGCAAGGACATTGAGATTATCACACATGTAGGCAAGGACACTGGGGTATCACACATGTATGCAAGGACACTGGGGTATCACACATGTATGCAAGGACATTGAGGTTATCACTCATGTATGCAAGGACATTGAGATTATCACACATGTAGGCAAGGACACTGGGGTATCACACATGTATGCAAGGACACTGGGGTATCACACATGTATGCAAGGACACTTGGGTATCACATATGTATGCAAGGACACTGGGGTATCACACATGTATGCAAGGACACTGGGTTATCACACATGTATGCAAGGACACTGGGGTATCACACATGTATGCAAGGACATTGAGGTTATCCTCATGTATGCAAGGACATTGAGGTTATCACACATGTATGCAAGGACACTGGGGTTTCACACATGTCTGCAAGGACACGGGGGTTTATCACACATGTATGCAAGGACACTGGGGTATCACACATGTATGCAAGGACATTGAGGTTATCACACATGTGTGCAAGAACATTGAGGTTATCACACATGTGTGCAAGGACATTGAGGTTATCACTCATGTATGCAAGGACATTGAGGTTATCACACATGTATGCAAGGACACTGGGGTATCACACATGTATGCAAGGACACTGGGGTATCACACATGTATGCAAGGACACTGGGGTATCACTCATGTATGCAAGGACATTGAGATTATCACACATGTATGCAAGGACATTGAGATTATCACACATGTAGGCAAGGACACTGGGGTATCACTCATGTATGCAAGGACATTGAGGTTATCACACATGTATGCAAGGACATTGAGATTATCACACATGTATGCAAGGACACTGGGGTATCACACATGTATGCAAGGACACTGGGGTATCACACATGTATGCAAGGACACTTGGGTATTACACATGTATGCAAGGACACTGGGGTATAACACATGTATGCAAGGACACTGGGGTATCACACATGTATGCAAGGACACTGGGGTATCACACATGTATGCAAGGACATTGAGGTTATCCTCATGTATGCAAGGACATTGAGGTTATCACACATGTATGCAAGGACACTGGGGTTTTCACACATGTCTGCAAGGGCACTGGGGTATCACACATGTATGCAAGGACACTGGGGTATCACACATGTATGCAAGGACATTGAGGTTATCTCACAGACATGCAAGGACACTGGGGTTTTCACACAGGTATGCAAGGACACTGGGGTATCACACATGTATGCAAGGACACTGGGGTTTTCACACAGGTATGCAAAGACATTGAGGTTATCACACAGGTATGCAAGGACATTGAGGTTATCTCACAGACATGCAAGAACACTGAGGTTATCACACAGGTATGCAAGAACACTGAGGTTATCACACAGGTATGCAAGGACACATGGGTTTAACCATACACACAGCTGAAAAGAACCGCTGATGGAAGGGGCAGGACAGCTACACGATCATTCGACTTCAACCCGTCTTAGAACAGACTAAACAACAGACTCTATTACACACCTTGAGGCCTACACATTGAGGCCACCATATTTGTATAGACTAATTGCTGATTGGTCAATATCCCACTGGCCGCCCTTGCCACCCAGGACATGTCCTGGCACTCATTTTAGACTGGGTCAACCGGGAAGCTAAGTACATTTGTTAAAACATAGGCCTTGATAGGGATTCAAAACATGAACTCCGGGTTGGTAGGCATATGTGCTAGCCTCTGCAGACTATGGCTCTCTGATTAATCTCATCATCATGAAATATAATGGATTCTGATTTTTACTGATTAAACTCCTTAGCTAAAATAAAACAGTGACTTCAATTGTCATAATGATGAAATATAACGGATTCTAGTTTTCACTGATTAAAATCCTTAGCTAAAATACAACAGTGATGTCAACTGATCATAATGATAACACATAGATTGACAAACCTTTAGGATTATATTCTTCATTGTCTAATATCCTAGCCAGACCAAAATCTGCCACCTTCACAATGTTGTTTTCTCCAACTAGGATATTTCTTGCAGCCAAATCTCGATGAATGAAATTCTTGCTTTCCAGATAAGCCATGCCACTGGCAATCTGTAGACAAAACATAAATCTTAAAAACAAAAATGCTTATTATAGCAACAACTGTATATTCTATTTAGTACTGTGGCAGCTATCCATTCTTTCGCTCAGTTTTACTACGCTAACTATATCTGCAATTGTCATTTTCCGATACTGGTCGTATTGTATGCTGCATTTTCACTGTTGCACCGTATAGAGGTCTCCTAGATCTTGACAGATCAGCAAGTCCACACCAGTTTAAAAAACTGAAGCACACAAAGGAACGGAATCACAAAATACTGGTTCCATCTCCCTGTGTATTTCTGTAGGTGTTCTTTCCTGTAACATAAGGAATTTTATCACGGCCCTGGCATATGACTTTTCCATTGTTCAGGAATTCTTTAAACCGTGCCACCAACAGCCAGGATCATCATTAACTTGAACCAACAATTCTCTTTATCATTTAAACCTATAACATTTCCTAACTCTATTAAAATGACACATTTAACAAAATCATGCATTTACCTGTGAGGCCATATCTATTAAATGTGGAATTGTTATTTTCTTGAATTTATCATTGCGTAAATAGTCCAAAAGACTTCCATTAGCCATCAATTCTGTAACAATATATATTGGCTCTTCATTCGTACATACAGCATACAGACGGACTAATTTATCGTGCCTCAGCATCTTCATAATTTGAGCTTCCTGAAATAAAAAAGAAAGACATTATTGATTATTTAGCCCCGTCATACAGCAAGGAAGACACATGTTCAAATTAGTTGATCCATACAGTGCAATAAATACTGTGGTTGTTTGCACTTCCTGTAAAGAACTTGCAACTAACTTTATTAATTTCATGATTGATTGTCACCAGTATTTCATGATTGATTGTCACCAGTATTTCATGATTGATTGTCACCAGTATTTCATGATTGATTGTCAACAGTATTTAAGAACAAACATGAGACACTAGAAACAAAAAGAGCATTGTTTTTTATCCCGCTGTTCGCTTGCTTTAAACTTGAGCATAGTCCTCGCTGGACTGATTTTTGCATATGGGCTAGCAGTCCCTCGCCATCAGGTGAATCTGCTTTGACTTCTGAGGTACTGGTAATTTACGTCCCCAAGTCAAGAATGAGAAGTCAATATTTTAGTCCAACTGTGCAGTGTAGGGGTTCAACCCACCACCTTGGCATCAGCACACCAAACATTTATCTATTATATCTTATCTTATCTATTCAGGCCAGGCTGACAAGAGCATTGTACAAAGTTGGATGGTTGATTGGTGAATCTTTTGGAAGACTGACCCTGCCCAATGCAGATATTCAGGTCACCTGAGTCCTGAACGGAGCCTGATCCTATTGGAGTTCCCCCTGACCTGATACCAAAGTACTGGACTGTGCAGCAGAGCTCCCTGTCCCTTCCCTTCTTCCGAATGTAAGACGGGCCTGTGTGCCCAATTTGTTACCCTTTGAAAATAAAGTTTGTTTGTTCGTTCGTGCGTTCCAAACACTCAGAAAGCAGCAGGGCGTGTAAGACTGGTACTGGAATTTAAATCTGGAGATGGGTTTGTTAGGATGTAACCAGTTTATGATTCAGCACAGCACATACAGTAGGAGAAGGATGCCCAGATAAATAGCCTTTGATCAAATATTTGGCCTTTGTGTAATATGACCAAATGTGTAGTCTTTGTGTAATATGACCAAATGTATAGCCTTTGTGTAATATGACCAAATGTGTAGTCTTTGTGTAATATGACCAAATGTGTAGTCTTTGTGTAATATGACCAAATGTATGTAGAATTTGTGTAATATGACCAAATGTGTAGTCTTTGTGTAATATGACCAAATGTATGTAGCCTTTGTGTAATATGACCAAATGTATGTAGCCTTTGTGTAATATGACCAAATGTATGTAGCCTTTGTGTTATATGACCAAATGTGTAGTCTTTGTGTAATATGACCAAATGTATGTAGCCTTTGTGTAATAGACCAAATGTATGTAGCCTTTGTGTAATATGACCAAATGTATGTAGCCTTTGTGTAATATGACCAAATGTGTAGTCTTTGTGTAATATGACCAAATGTATGTAGCCTTTGTGTAATATGACCAAATGTATAGTCTTTGTGTAATATGACCAAATGTATGTAGCCTTTGTGTAATAGGACCAAATGTATGTAGCCTTTGTGTAATATGACCAAATGAATAGTCTTTGTGTAATATGACCAAATGTATGTAGCCTTTGTGTAATATGACCAAATGTATAGTCTTTGTGTAATATGACCAAATGTATGTAGCCTTTGTGTAATATGACCAAATGTATGTAGCCTTTGTGTAATATGACCAAATGTATGTAGCCTTTGTGTAATATGACCAAATGAATAGTCTTTGTGTAATATGACCAAATGTATGTAGCCTTTGTGTAATATGACCAAATGTATAGTCTTTGTGTAATATGACCAAATGTATGTAGCCTTTGTGTAATATGACCAAATGTATGTAGCCTTTGTGTAATATGACCAAATGTATGTAGCCTTTGTGTAATATGACCAAATGTATGTAGCCTTTGTGTAATATGACCAAATGAATAGTCTTTGTGTAATATGACCAAATGTATGTAGCCTTTGTGTAATATGACCAAATGTATAGTCTTTGTGTAATATGACCAAATGTATGTAGCCTTTGTGTAATATGACCAAATGTATGTAGCCTTTGTGTAATATGACCAAATGTATGTAGCCTTTGTGTAATATGACCAAATGTGTAGTCTTTGTGTAATATGACCAAATGTATAGTCTTTGTGTAATATGACCAAATGTATGTAGCCTTTGTGTAATATGACCAAATGTATAGCCTTTGTGTAATATGACCAAATGTATGTAGCCTTTGTGTAATATGACCAAATGTATAGTCTTTGTGTAATATAACCAAATGTATGTAGCCTTTGTGTAATATGACCAAATGTATGTAGCCTTTGTGTAATATGACCAAATGTATAGTCTTTGTGTAATATGACCAAATGTATGTAGCCTTTGTGTAATATGACCAAATGTATAGCCTTTGTGTAATATGAACAAATATATAGCCTTTGTGTATCCATTTACAAATATTTTTCCTGTTTTTTTTTCCTGATTTCTGTTTCTTCTCATGTGTTTATTTTAAGTTTGCCCATGTTTTTATAGGGAACTGAGGTAGTGCATGGCTAGCATGCTTGCCTGCTGGTCCATTAGTCATGTGTTCAATTCCCCTTCAAGACAGAGGTCTTTTAAATACTGACCCATACTTCCAGGTTCATCATCATCAAGTGCCCTGCCTGCTGGCATAGGCGTTCATGGCTCTCCACAGATCTCGGTCGTTGGTGTTCTCGATCAACTGTACTGATATTCCTCCATGCCGCCATCTCAATCTGTCCAGCATCATTTCTCTTGGTCTGCCTCTGCCTCTCTTCCCCTCGATCTTTCCAGTTGTCACGATGTTCTTCCATGCCTCTCTTCTCATCACATGACCAAAGAAAGCTGTTTGTCTCTTTCTTATTGTTGTATATAGTCTTCTAGTTTCATTAGACTGTTTCAGGCAATCGTTGTTAGTTACTCTGGCAGTCCAAGGAATTCGCAACATTCGTCTTAAAAACCACATCTCTGTTGCTTCTAAGTTCTTCCTAATTTGTTCATTTACATTCCAAGGATCACTGCCATACAGCAAAACTGGTTCTATATAGCACTTCAGCACTCTATTTCTTACATTCATTGATAGCAACTTATTGCATAAGATACTCTTCATTTTCTGAAATGTGGCTTTTACCTGCCCTATACTCCCAGGTTGACCCATATAAAAATGGTACTAGAAAATGTCACGGGAAGCAACTGCAGCCTGCGCTACATTGACTACATCACCCGACGAGTGTCAGCTGATCATTTTAAATATGGCGCTAGCACAATTTACCCAATTAGTTAGTTAGTCACAGTTCCAACTTCACAGCAATGGGTCATCCCCATTATGCTCCGTTCCTGTGCGCTACCCACTGCCCAATGTGAAAACTGGAAAAGACAGGAGTCTCGACAAACAACAGCCCGCACAGATACACTGCATAATGCCACCGCCAGAATGTCAACACAATAGCCCCCCACAAAACACACAGTTCATCTCTGATGGAATCAGCAGTCATTTTCCCATCTGGATGTTTCCTAGATGTTCACCCACACAGTCTAGACACCTCTAGATGTTGTCTGTTCCGTTTTCAGACGTTTAACAATGCCGTCACCAGAATGCCAAAACAAAGGTCCTCCACGAAACCACACAGCCCATCCTCGGTGGAAGCGGCAGCCATTTTCCCATCCGGGTGCTTTCCTAGATGTTCACCTACACATTCTAGATATTTCTAGATGTTTGTTCCGTTTCTAGATGTTTCCTCGGGCAGATGTAAAAACATTTCACTGTACACAATGATAATGCCGTCACCAGAATGCTCTTCCACGAAAATACAGTTCATCATCGATAGCAGTGGCAGTCAACCAGAAGCCCAGCAGCCATGCATTTATGCATAAGGCAAAAACCAGTCAACTCTGGGACATAGCCAGCTGCCATCGCTCTGAACATGCAGTCACGCCCCAAAAAACCTCGGGCAGATTCAAAAGCATTTCACACGAAACTCACAATTCAGAGTGTCATGCCATGCATTCACTCAGTAGCAGGGCGGCGGAACCATCAAGCCTCCTTAGTCGTCTCTTACGACATGCGTGGTAGGCTGCAGTGTTACTATTCTTGGCTTCCCGTAATTTACCCAATACTCCTCAAGGCGTGCACAAGAATCCTTTACTTACTTTTACTTTCTTCTTCAAAGATTAGTTTCATTTTCATACCAGGGCATGCAGGTGTACAAGGAAATGAGCAGGTTGACATGCTTGCAGGTAGGGCTACTGTGGAAGGCGTACGAGCCATGGACCAAGCAGACATTCTAAATGCTCTACGAGAAGTAAGTCGTTTACGAGAACCAAGTGATGAATGTGAATCTGCAACCTATGGTCAGGCTGCAAGAACAGTAAGTTCGAAAGAGGTGTGGCCAAGTAAGAACACTACAGCAGGAAGCCAAAGAAGATTAATAAACCAACACAGAACTGGTGTCATTAGCCACTACACGCTGCAGGATTTACTGAGGAGGGGATCCAAGCATTTATGGACTGAATGGTTCGATGTGCAATGAGGATGATCTGTCGACTAACTAAATAACTTTCTTCATCTGATAGTTCATGCTGTGTGGTGTTGGTGATCATGTCTGTCCACAGTCATCCGTCTTGCAGGATGCCAATAATTTCTGATACTGATATTCCTCCATGACATGATTTCAGTTATTCAGCACCTTCTCTCTTGGTCTCCGCCTGCCTCTCCTCCCTTCCAACTTTTACTTACATATTTCTAAAAATCAACCGTCTAAAGAAGTATGCAACAATAACAGAGCACATACCTGTAGAAAATGAGCAACACTCATTGATCCCTCCTTCAGGGTCTTGATGGCAACATCTGTTGTTCCCTTCCAAGTACCTACAATCATTGCAATAAATATCATCATCAAGTTTCCTTCCAAGTACCAACAACCCCTGCAATAAATCATCATCATCAAGTTTCCTTCCCAGTACTAACAATCATTGCAATAAATCATCATTTGTTCCTTTCCAAGTACCTACAATCATTGCAATAAATATCATCATCTAGTTTCCTTCCAAGTACCTACAATTATTCCAATAAATCATCATCATCAAGTTTCCTTCCTGGTACCAACAATCATTGAAATAAATCATCATTTGTTTCCTTCCAAGACTCAAGAATCTCCTCTCACTGTCTTCCTCTATCTCAGCTTCTACTGATCTTACCAGCTGTTAGAAGTATTCCAGCTTGTGTCTACTTGCAGTGACCAAAACAGTCATTGCTTTCTTCTGGTGTTTATTTTCTCACTACCCATTTTGTTTATTTGGAGCGTTCACTCGCTTTGAACACTACCCATACATATGCTTCTACTTCAAGTGGACTGGTCTGGGTTTTGCATGTGGATTAGCTTTCCCTATTACCTGTGTCCCTTGCCATCAGGTGAACCCACACTGTCTTCTGAGGTACTTGTAATTTACATCCCCAAGTCATGGATGAGAAGTCAACATTTTAGTCCAATGATATCAGGAGGATATGTAATTCTGAATGCCAGTAGTTCTTGGGGAAAATGTCCAGTCCTATGTTGAGCTGTTTTGAGCTAAGAACTGACATTACTGCACTTAGGACATTCTCAAACGTGCTCCGTTGCTTCATTCAACAGCCAGGGAAGAGTTACACTACTAATCATTCCCACCACTATGTGATTGAAAGTTCTCCTGGCCTTTCCTCACAGTTTTTGAGATTCTACCAGAACCCCTGCCGATCCCCCGCAATCTCTTTCCACATATGGGTTCTCAATCTGTTCCCTACCTTCTCCACCTGGTCCCAGCCCTACGCTAAGATCAAACCCAATACCTTCTGAGCTGAGGCAGATACGCAAGCTCTCAGCCATGGCTCCCCCTGGTGAACACACATTTAACCAATGAAGTATGAGAGAGACGCCAGGTATGGTTTTTTCGTGAATGTCTCAGAATGGTATGATAACAATCTTATCTTTACTAAGTATGAGAGAGAGAAGACAGGTATGGTTTGTTTGTGAATATCTCAGAATGATACAATAAGAATCTTATCTTTACATTACAAAGTATGAGAGAGAGAGAAAAGACAGGAATGGTTTGTGAATGCCTCAGAATGATATGATAAGAATCTTATCTTTACAAAGTATGAGAGAGAGAAGACAGGTATGGTTTCTTTGTGACTGTCTTAGAATGATACAATATTATCT
The DNA here is from genome assembly GCA_014155875.1 of Cepaea nemoralis. Taxonomy (NCBI): domain Eukaryota; kingdom Metazoa; phylum Mollusca; class Gastropoda; order Stylommatophora; family Helicidae; genus Cepaea; species Cepaea nemoralis. Next base: position 106,994 of record JACEFZ010027442.1, on the reverse strand, counting down.
TTACAAAAATATATCTTCTAATTTATTTTTTTTAAAATTGTTTTTTAAAATGTTCGCTTGCTTTGAACTCCAGCGTAGTCCATACACGAGCTACTACTTCTAGTGCACTGGACTGATTTTTGCAGTATGGGTTATCTTTCCCTATTACCAGTGTTCCTTGCCCTTACCTACTCCGACTCAGAGGTACTTGTAATTTACATCCCCAAATCAAGGATGAGTATTTACCTTTATAAACTTCACCAAACTGGCCTGATCCTAGTAAAGTTTGGAGCTGCAGTGTTTCTCTGGGGATCTCCCATAAGTCCTTAGTTTCCACAGACAAATCTTGCATCACCGGTTTAGGCTTTGGGCATGGGATGGTTAGTTTTCGACACAGCCCTTCTTCTTTAACTGTGGGGGGAAAAGTTATACTGTAATCAGAACTGGATAAAGTTATACTGTAATCAACTGAATAAAGTTATACAAGGGAAAGTCATTAAGTAATAAGAATATTATTATAAAGTGCATGGAAGAGTATGGACAATGGCAAATTTATTTCAGGACACAAACTGGCTCTTGTATTTTGGGCAGTCTTGGAGCATGTGATGTGCTGTCTGAGGCACCAAACCATGTGTACACATGGCTTACTTAATCAATCAATCAATCATGTGCCATGGCGGAAAGCGTGGGCGGTCATGATTCGCCATTTCACTCGATCACCAGTTACTCACCAATCTTGAATTTTGGATACACATTGTTGTATAATCCATTGTGTCCTGTTCTAAGGTGCACAATAATGATTAGCTCTGGTTTGTTCATAAGGTGGCAATCATCTTGAGCTGGTGTTGGCGCTTTTTGATTGATTTGATCATTCTTTTCTTTTGGTGGTATATAAAAGGCACATCAAGTTGTTCTAATATTGCTCCTTCCTTAGCTAGTTTATTAGTTCTCTTGTTTCAGGTACTCCACAGTGAGAAGTTATCCACAGTGAACAAATTGTTATTCCATGTCTAGTTCAAAAAGCAGTATACAAAAAGTAGTACTGGCAATTTCTCAGACTGGAGAGCCTCAAGTACTGATTTTGCAACTGTTCCATTGATATACAGTAAAAAAATCTGGAGCTTCAGTCAGATTAAATGAAAACAAAATGAATAATAAAAACATGGCATGACTTGATAGTGGTAAACTTTGAAATGTGTTCACTCCTGACGACAATAGCGATTTCATCAAAATGTTCAGAGGTCCTCTTTCAAATTATGAAACTTGAACTCAGAGATCAGTGTCAGTCAGTCAGTCGTGGTTTCAACTTCACGGCAAAAGGTTGCCACATCATGCTCCATTCCTGTGCCAGTGAATATCACACAAAATGCTCCTCACTGTCCCATGTGAAAAGTGGAACAGACAGGAGTCTTGACAAACAACAACCTGCAGAGGTATACTCTGCATAATGCCGCTGCCATAATTCCAACACAAAAGTCCACCACGAAGAATACAGTTTATCACCAATGAAAGTGGCAGTCACTAGAAAACCAGCAGCCACACAATATTGCATAAGGCAGCCAAGTTAGTTCATCGATCGGCCAGCCTTAATTTTTATGAACATGCAGTTCACGCTACAAACAACAGCGGACAGATGTAAAAGCACTCCACACGAAATTCCCAGCTCAGTGTCGCTCCACGCACTCAACTCAGTAGCAGGTTGATGCAACCATGCACTACCAGTCCAACGCGAAGAAAATATTTAAGCAAACTGTAGCATAAACACTCCAGAGGCCTTAACAGCTCAAGCCGCCTATCCTCCATGTTGGTAACCGGTGTGAGATCAGTGTGTAATCTGGTATGATTAGCATAAGATTAAATTCCTTTATCAAGATTCTATATTGACTGTTCAAAAGAAGTCAGACATAGATTGGCCATGGCAATGCAGAGATTAAACAGTATCAAAACTTATGGCACAACACCAGCTATATTCAGCGATTTCAAGACACTTATATAATAGCTATCATAAAGTTAACAAAGAAAAGGTGTTTTGCATATTATATTTTACGAACAATAAACAACTGCTCAATTACACAAAGGACATTAGCAATTAAATGGTTCCAGCCAATTTTACGCAAACAGAAAAATTTCATTTTGAATTTGGGATTACCATGGAGATAACTAATGTTCCAGATTGAAACAATATCAGTGATATTGTTCTAAGTATTTCAGCCAAAGTATAATTAACTTATTCACTTCATATTATATGTAACTCTGCAGTATGGACTAGACAAGATGCAGAAAAATGTGTAAGACAAAAATGCATGCAACATATTGTTTGTCGATTCTGAGTTTAAGACCAGCAAACAAGTTCATATACCATTTCTGAGAACGTAGATCTTTCCTGTGGCAATATAAAGAAAGATGTGTGTCCAGATGTGCTTTTATATGTTATCTTCTGGGCAGTCTTGGAGTATGACCTGCTATCTGGGGCACCAGTCCACATGTGCACAGAGTGATTTGCCAATCTTAATTTGTGTATACATGTGGCTGCATAATCTATTGTGTTTTATTCTGTGGCATGGAATAATGATTTGTTCAAGTCTGTCCATAATATGGTAATCATCATATGTTGGTGTTGGTGGCTTTCTGTTTGATTTCATGATTATTTTCTTTTGGTGGTATGTATTTCTAAGCCATGATTGGTCACTGGTCTAGGATCGAAGCTCCGACAGGCTTTACTTATCTGGCAGCTTCTGCAGCTTGTACTGTTCCAGATGTACTGGTGTTACCTTTCCTCTGGAATAAACTAGGCAAGCCAAGAAAGGCATCATGCTGCATGAGCAACCCATGGTCTCTACAATTCAGCGCAGGCTTTGTGCTGGACTACTACTGCAGCCCATATATGGCAATGTAGAGGTTATTATGCCTATTTTTAAGCACAATGTAACAAACTATCACACTGTCAAGACAGCAAGGTGGACAGTATGTGATTTATTATAGAAAAAATACCCAACTAGCCTTCAGACTGAACAACTTGACTAACAATGGCAGGCCACGATGCAAGTGGGAAGATAACAACAAGTAATGGACTAATAGCATGTCTGTCAGAGTGTACTACCAGAGACATAGAAAGTTTTAGTGATCCAGTGCAGGTAATCTTTATTATTGAGATGTCACTTGTTTGACCTGAGGAGACCAAGAGAGACCCTGCGTAGAACCATCATTAGAGAAGGCTCATTCAACGGCCAAGTAAATATCCAAGATCTACAACAGGTAGCAGCGAACCGCCAGGCATGGAGAGTCAGGACTTCTGCCCTATGCGCCGCCTTAGGCTCAAGAGGAAAGACTAACTAACTTGTTTGATTGATCAAGGTACTGACCCTTGTCAAATCAGCTAGGCATGGTTTGTGAATGCAGTTTTGGATACAAGTGGGAAGATAACATGTCTTCAGCGTGTGCTACCAGAGAGACAGAGTGTGTTGGCGATATAGTGCAGTTCATGTTTATTATGGGGATGATGCTTGATTGATTGGTCAAGATACTCACCCTGGTAATGTCGAATCAGCTCGGCATGGTTTGTGAATGCAGTTTTCGATGTGATGTAGCAGCCTCCATTGTCCATGCGCCGTATCTTGTAGTGTTTCACACAGTCGCCGCGGCTAGCGTCCTTATCATGAACACATAGGACATAAGTGCCTGGGTTTGAAAACAGAAGAACAAATGTTAAGTTTCTGTAAGTGTGTGTGCTAGACACACATATTTGTGCAGAAAATGGAAGTCTTGAGAAGATGGAAGGCTTGAAGAGATGGGAGACTTGAGGAGATTGGAGACTTGAGATGGGAGACTTGAGATGGGAAACTTGAACAGATAGAAGACTTGAAGAGATGGAAGACTTGAGGAGATGGGAGACTTGTGGAGATGGAAGACTTGAGGAGATGGGAAACTTGAGGAGATGGAAGAGATGGGAGATCTGAGGAGATGGAAGACTTGAAGAGATGAAAGACTTGAGGAGATGGTAGACTTGAGGAGATGGTAGACCTTAGGAGATATTAGACTTAAAGAGATGGGAGACTTGAGGAGATGGGAGATATGAGGAGATGGAAAGCTTGAGGAGATGGGAACGAACGAACGAACTTTCATTGGGAGATTGTTGGGAGATCTGAGGAGATGGAAGACTTGAAGAGATGAAAGACTTGAGGAGATGGGAGACTTGAGGAGATGGAAGACTTTGAAGAGATGGAAGACTTTGAAGAGATGGAAGACTTGAGGAGATGGAAGAGGCGACTTGAGGAGATGGATGACTTGAGATGGTGGGAGATTTGAGGAGATGGGAGATTTGAAGAGATAGGAGGCTTGAGGAGAAGGATAATATGAGATGGAATACTTGAGAAGGCTTGAAGAGATGAAATACTTCAGGTGAGACAAGACCTGAGGCAATGGAAGATTTAAGAAGAGGGAAGATATGAGAAAATAGAAGACTTGAGAAGATGGAAAACTTGAGAAGATGGAAGCCCCTGAGATAAGGGAATACTTTAGAAGATAAAAGACTAGAAAATGGAAGACTTCAGAAGAGGAAGTCTTCAGTTGAAGGAAAATTTAAGAAAATGGAAGATTTAAGACGATGGAAGAGTTAAGAAGATTGAAGACTTCAGAAAATGAAAGCACTGAAGAAGCAAACTTTTAAAATATCAGTAGCTATGCATGAATTTATCAGCATTTAAAACCATTTCTGATGGTAAAGTGCCTATGTATTTGTTTATATTATCATCAGCACAGCAGATTCTCATCATCACAGCATATTCTTATCAACACAGCAGATTGCTTTGCACTGACTTTCACAATGGTTTAAGTGTTGGCCTTTCAGAAAGCAATGGCAAACTACTTAATGTAAAATTACCTCGAAAATCACAAACAACCCATAAATACTGGGGCTGATTGTGACATCCTGTAAAAGACATGCAACTAACTGCAACTGTTATCAACATAAAATTTCCATGCATTGATATAAAAAACACATATTTTCATTAATGTAAAGAGTTTAATCTTTGAATTATAAGCTTACTCTCATTAATGTAAAGTACCTGAATGTCAGTGTCTGGTACTAACCTGGTTAACTTTAAATCTCATCAACATATCAGTGTCCTGTACTAACCTGGTTAACTTTAACTCTCATCAACATAAAATGTCTATGCATTAATATAACACAAACAAATTTTCATTAATGTAAATGTTGAATCTTTGAATTAAAATATAAGCCTATTCTCATCAATGTAAAGTGCTATATATCTTCTGTACTAACCTGGTTAACTTTAACTCTCATCAACCTAAAGTGCCTATATATCAGTGTCCTGTACTAACCTGGTTAACTTTAACTCTCATCAACCTAAAGTGCCTATATATCAGTGTCCTGTAATAGCCTGGTTAACTTTAACTCTCATCAACATAAAGTGCCTGCACTAACCAAGATAACTTAACTCTCATCAACGCTTTAAAAAAAAAAAGTAGCTTAAAAGTCGACAGGGTCAACTTATTGCACCGGGTTTTATCCCATATGGCTTGGTCTCTTTCAGCAGCGCAGAAAGCATCGCACAAAGCACAAACTCCGTAGCTCCAGCGATGACCCACAGGAGTCTCAGAAAAAATTCGCTTGTGAACCGAAGGACGCGGCCTGGAATCGAACCCACACCCTTCGGAGCCCGAGTCAAACGGCTTGACCACTTCACCACGGAGACTCCCGCTTTAACTTTAACTCTCATCAACGTAAAGTGCTTACATATCAGTGACCTCTACTAACCTGGTTCAGTCTCGCTCTCTCGTATAAGAAAAGAACCAAGCGGAGACTCTGGGAATTTGAGCAACCTCTCCGCATCCTTCCTAGTTATCTTGCCAAAGAACCAACTGAAAACAGGAAAAAAAACATGACTTCTGGCGGAGGTCTGCACAGCTGAATGGATAGGAGCACTAGCTATTAAACGTCTGGTGTGCTGATGCAGAGGTAGCGGGTTCAACCCCTACACCAGTCAGTTGGGCTAAAATGTTGACTTCTCATCATTGCCTTGGGGGCGTAATTTACAAGTACCTCAGAAGTCGGAGAGGGTTCACCTGATGGCGAGGGACACTGGTAATAGGGAAAGCTAATGCACACGCAACAATCAGTCAAGTGCAGCAGTAGCACGAGGGTGGACTACACTCGAGTTGAAAGTGAGCAAATGCCAACAAATTAAAACTTAATTAAAAAAATAATAACTTCTAGCAAACAAAAGACGTAGAAGACATTCAGCATTGTGGAGTGATTCCCTTGAAGAGAGCCGCTCTCATTACAACTAGGGAACAAATATAGATCCTTCAGCACAGTGGTTCTCAACCTTTTTTGGCCCATGCCCCCTTTCACCATATTTTCAGAACGTCACCCCCCCCCCCCCCTTTTGTATTTCCTACCTAAAAATAAACACCCCCCCCCCCCCCCCACCGCTCCTACACAGTATACATAATAATAGAAGCACATACTAAAACAAGTCTAGACATCCACATAAAGCATGATTTGTGGGCCTACTTACTTTATAAAATGAATTTTAGAAGGGTGAGACGTACAGAACCGTAAAGTATGAAGGGAAAAACAATATAAAGTAATCGGTTCTTGTATTAACGCGATCTTGAAATAATCTTCATTCCCCCCCCTGGAAACCCTAAAATTCCCCCCTGGGGGGGAATTCCCCACCGGTTGCTTTAGCAGATCCTCTTGTCACAAGCATTGTCACACCCGGGTGTCTTCAATGTCCTGTATCAACTGTCATTTCGGTCAATCCCCGCTTCTTCTTCCAGTTATCATATCTTCAATTACTGTTCTTATTTTTTTTTTTTTGCGCTCACTCGCTTTGAATTCAAGCGTAGTCCATACACACTATTCATAGTAGTGGTGGACTGAATTTTGCGTGCAGGTTAGCTTTCCTTATTAACAGTGTCCCTCGCCATCAGGTAAACCCACTACTTGTAATTAACGTCCCCAAGTCAAGGAAGACAGGTCAACATTTTAGTCCAGCTGTCCGGTGTATGGGTCGAACTGCTTACCTCGGCATCAGCATACCGGATGTTTAAGAACACGCTATCCATTCGGCCATGCCAACCTGTGCTTCTTCTTCCAGTTATCATACCTTCAATTACTGTTCTTATTAAAATACTGTCAGGTCTAATATGACAAAAGTATTTCAATTTCTAAAACATGAAGCTATTCGTGAGCTAGCTCCCTGTGAAAGACATTACATGTGGGATGTTCAACAATTGTTATGTTCCCTTCCTGGTTCATATGTGAATGACCTAGTCTAAAATATGTGTCTGGAATTTCAGCCTTCTGGTTGTATCCTTATTGATTTTCTTGTGAAAATACCAGCTTAAAGTAGATTTATAGTTTTCTGTACTTTTGGGGATTTCTCTAGTGTTATATACTTTTGGGGATTTCACTAGTGTTATATAAAATTTTGGGGATTTCAATAGTGTTATATACTTTTGGGGATTTCACTGCTGGTACGTACTTTTGTGGATTTCACTAGTGCTGTACACTAGTATTATACCCTAAAAAGGAGTCGACGAACCTAGAGAAAGAGCCAACTTCCCAGAGTGTGGCGCAGTGAACGGATCACGAAGAAGGAACACTGCAACGAAGACGAATGGAGGCAACAGGGGCAAGTGCTAAGATGGTGTGAGGGCACTGAGCACTGGGTGCACAGGCTCTCCTCCCGGATGAAGGGGTGGCTTGAGAGCAGACATGTTCGCAGGTATGGGACAAGCACGGAACACAAGGACAATGCAAATGACCGAACGTCTCACACAGCAAGGGAAAGACGTCTGGAGTCACGACCCGTCTGGATGGGCCACCCCTAGAGAATGTCAAGAAGATAAAAGGGCCAAAACATTTGGGGAAGGGTGACCTCTTTTGACGATCAGAAGCCCCTTGTCGTGTTTGCTCCGCCGTGGAGTTTTCATCAGTCAAAATTTTGTGAGCATGTTATAAGAAGAAATGAAATGGAGAACTTGGTGACGACTGGCAAGATCGAAGGGAGGAGACCAAGGGGAAGACCGAGAAGTAAATATCTGGATGGCTTGGCCATGTGGCATGGTTGAGACAGGAACACGGAGCTGATCCATGACTCTGGTGATCGAGTGAGATGGCAAAACATAACCGCCCACGCTTATCGGCATGGCACATGACGGATGGATGGATGGAATTGTTATCACTGTATTGGATTTCATTAGTGTTATAAACTTTTTAGGATTTCACTAGTGTTATATACTTTTGGGGATTTCACTAGTGTTATATACTTTTGGGATTTCACTAGTGTTGTATACTTTTGGGGATTTCACTAGTGTTGTATACTTTTGGGATTTCACTAGTGTTATACTATTGGGGATTTCACTAGTGTTATATACTTTTGGGATTTCACTAGTGTATACTTTTGGGGATTTCACTAGTTATATACTTTTGGGATTTCACTAGTGTATACTTTTGGGGATTTCACTAGTGTTATATACTATTGGGATTTCACTAGTGTTATATACTTTTGGGATTTCACTAGTTTATACTTTTTGGGATTTCACTAATGTATACTTTTAGAGATTTCACTAGTGTTGTATACATTTTGCAGAACAACTTATGCCACAGCACTACAGGTGTGCTGGGATTTCTTTCATTGACCTGGGCTCTCTACAACAGGTACTGGAAATGTCCTGGGTAGTAAAAATAGCCATAGGGTGCTGAACACAGAGATAGAAAATAACTTAACGTAGTTCAGGAGCCAGCCCCCTTCTCAGGAGCATTTCATGTAGTGTCTTTTGTGTATTTGTTTGTCTATTTTTGTTTGTTTGTTCTGTGCTGACGAAGGCTTTGGCTGCAACGTCCACTTTGTTTCTTGTAGCCGTGCTCTAGTAAAGCTCACAATCTACTTCTCGTTTTTCAGTGATTCATTCACTGCTTCTCAGGAACAGTAGTTCAATCTCCTCCAATAGATCTTCATCATCATGTATCAGATCTTTTGCTGGAAGTCACTCACAATATGGCTCACCAACAAGATTCAACTTCCCTTGCCAGTTCCTCCTGCCGTATGAATTTTCTAATTCCCAGGAAGGTTAACCTGGTCGACAAACGGCTGAAGAAGTCGGATGTGTCAGCCGACAGGCACAAATATCGCAGCTCTGCTGTAAACAATCAATCAATCATGTGCCATGCCGGAAAGCGTGGGCGGTCATGACTGCCATTTTACTCGATCACCAGAGTCATGGATCAGCTCAGTGTTCCTGTTTCGACCATGCCATCCAGGTATTTACTTCTCGGTCTTCTCCTTGGTCTGTTCCCTTCAATCTTGCCAGTTGTCACCAACTTCTCCAATTCATTTCTTCTCATAACATGTCCAAAAAATGTTGACTGTCTACGTGTAAATTCTCTAATCAATTTACGATTTTCATTTGTCTCCTGTAGTACTTGGTCATTGGTTTTTCTGTCTGTCCATGGAATTCTTTGCACTCTCCTCAGAAACCACACTTCTGCAGCCATCAGATGTTTTTCAGCTTGAATGCCCATTGTCCAAGTTTCACATCAAACAGACATAACGTAATTATGTCCAAAACAAACATTTAGGACAAACGAAGAAGAGAAAGAATTATCATGAATGTCCTGTGGCCAACTGTGTACTGGATGACCAGGTGATGGGTAACTGATTCGGTATCAAACCAATCTGTGAAACAGGGTATGCCTACCCAGCATGTGAAGACAGCATTTGGCAGACCGCATGGAAGAAATCAATGATAATTCAATGGGTAAGACGGCGTTTACCTGCAAATTGTTGTGGAACGTAATGAGCAAGGCAAGGCAATATACAGTGCCCTGGTCATCCACTTCATCTGTATTCATCTCCAGTCATCTTGACTTGTCTTGCCGATGGATTCAGATGAGTGAGTGTGGTTGAAGAATTGTGCAACTCTTCCTCACGTTAATCCAATTCATCATGCAAGTCATTCTTCACCCAACTTAAACCCCACTGGATGAAATGAATGGTAATCATTATTCTTGATGGACAAACACCACTGGATTACCCTATCTCTTCTTCAAGGAACCATTGTATCTGCCACTGCTTTTTTTCCAAACCACTAGCTATTGATATCAACATAAACAATAACGCTAACAAGTCAATGGCCGACCTGGTCACATACTTACTCTTGAGATTCCATGGTATCCATACGAGCCACAAAATTGTATGGGACATATCCTTCACGTCCATCTCTCATTCGTACAAGCCACCAATCAGCGTGTCTAAATATTCAGGGAAGAAAAGTTCAAATTCAATTTGAATAATAAAAATGCAAATGATAAGTTACACAATTTATTGCCTATTTTCACAGTATCTGATTAGGTGCTTACTGCAGGAATAAATCAGTTTAGAATATAGTACCAATTTTCTGTTAGGTCTGATCAGGTCAGATATCATTGAGCTATGGTATAACAATAGACAGAACTAACTGCTTTCTGTTAGCACTGAATGTTGGGCAGTGCTCACCAAACTCAAAACCCCACATTGTGCCAACGTCTTTGGGCAGAGAAGCGCAATCCAAAGGGGATAAGCTGTATCCTAGTGTAAGGAAATGCAACCAAAAAACTAAATGGGCAGACCATGACCTAAGCCTTGGTCAGCAACTGGTCTGAGATTGAAGCTCTGACAGGTGGACAGTTAGAGCATTACTTTGCTGATCTGGCAGCTTCTCCAGCTTGTCTTGTACCAGATGTAATGGTGTTACCTTTCATATGGAGTAAACTAGGCAGGCCAAGAGAGGGGTCATGCTGCATGGACAACACATGGTCTCTAAATTCAGCCCAAGTTTTGAGCCATGAAGAGGTATAACTCCATCTTACAAAGTATCACCTGTCAAGATGGTTAAGGGCCAGTCATTAGGGGCTTACTGCAGAAGTAAATCAGCTTAGAATAGAGCACCACGATGAATTCTTATTGGAGAGATACACAATAATTATGCACTGCGACTCTGGATTTCAGATTAAATAATCCATCGAGTAATTTTATAGTTGTTTGTAGGAGCCAAAGCTTAAGAAATTCAAAGCAATGTTTTCCGTTACAAAAAAAGGAAATTTAATGCTTTCCATCCATCCATCATGTGCCATGCCAATAAGAGTGGGCGGTCATGATTTGATTCCCATTTCACTCGATCACCACTGTTGTGGATCAGCTCAGTGTTCTTGTCTCGACCATGCCATGTGGCTAAGCCATCCAGGTATTTACTTCTCTGTCTTCTCCTTGTTCTCTTCCCCTCGATCTTGCCAGTTGTCACCAACTCTCCAATTTATGTCTTCTCATTACATGCCCAAAAAATGTCGACTGTCTACGTTTAATTTCTCTAATCAGTTTGCGGATTTCCATTTTCCTCTTGTAGGACCTGCTCATTGGTTTTCCTGTCTGACCATGGTATTCTTTGCATTCTCCTCAGGAAACACATTTCCACAGCCATCAGATGTTTTTCAGCTTGACTACTCATTGTCCATGCTTCACATCCATACAAAAGTACAGGTCTATGTAATGCTTTCACTAGCGTATTTAATTGTGAGTTAGAATTTTTCTTTCCCTGCTGCACAACACATGTCCATTAACTCTTAATGAGTAAAAGAAAATGTAAATGACCTTTCTATGCCTTAAGACATATAAAGTATATGGTTCTTGATCCATATTTGTGGCTGATGAGGTTGGCATCATGCTGGCTGTTTTTACTTTTTTTAAACGTTTTTTTGTGTATGGCTGGGTGAGGGTGTTTGTGGGTGGGTGGGGTGGGTATGTGGGAGGGTGGGAGTGTGTGTGGGTGGGGGGGGGGTGTATGTGGGTGGATGGAGGGTGTGTGTGTATGGGTGGGTGAGGTGTGTGTGTGGATGGGGATGTGTGTGGGTGAGTGGGGGTGTATGTGTGTGGTGTGTGGGTGGGTGAGGGATGTGTCTCATAACATTGTAATATGCATTGCTTATGTTTACAACATTCATTTGACAATGTATTTTCCTATGTGAATGTATTTTCCTATGTGAATGTATCATACACTATTAATGAATGAAAGATGAGTGATTGGAAGGGCTGAATGTAAGACGGGCCTGCGTGCCCAATTTGTAACCCTTTTAAAATAAAGTTGAATTGAATTGAACTGAATATTTCACAAGACAATTTCTGGTAACCATGTCAGGCTGGGTACACCTGAGAGCTCAGGTCTAATTTTAAAAAAAAATCTAAAACCTCCTTCAAAAAGATCAAACTCAAAATCATTAATAAGGTAGACGAGCATCTAGCTACTATGGCACCTCTTAAAGAGTGACAGGCCATTAGAAGGCTCGTAATGTTTACTCAACATTCTATTTCATTTGTTTTCCTAGTCATAATTGTGATATATCCTCTTATATTACTAGCTTTCACTAAATTTTCTGCTTGTTCTTTTTTTCTGGTTATAATTTGTAAATATCTCCTTTATAATACATTTTTTTCACTGAACCTTTTTATTTCTAGTTATAATTTATAAATATTCTCTTTAAATTACTTTTAATATCAGTATGGATTTGAAATAAGAAATCAAGACAAGAATATGAATCAATACAGGTCTTTTCCGCAATAGATGTAATATTTTAACAAACAATTATTTTACCGGTTAAAATTGAGAGCAAGCAAGTATTAAATGTACCCAATATTGACATGTTGGTAGAGTTATGGACTATAGGCAAGATGCTAAAAGAAAGAATGCCACTCAAATGTGTATAGTAATAGGGTTGAAAATATCAAGGACAGACAAAATGACAAATATCGAAGTCTTAAGTGAACTAGAAATTACTTACGAATCATCTAGCAGCTCCATCTGATCGCCTTTACTGAAAGACGTCTCAGTCTCAGTTCTTGCCTGGTAGTCATACATCGCTTGCAGAATTGTTTTGTTGGATCCTAAAGTGAAACACAACATTTAAAGATCCTCATATCTGAACAATCTCTGTACAATACACAAAGCTGGTACTAACTTTAGACCAGCTATGCAACTGTCTGTAGGGCAGACACCAGTGCTACTTTTCTAAATCTTTTTTGTTTTTTAGATCCTAAAGTGAAACACAACATTTACAGTTCTTCAACAACTGTGTACAGTAGATAAAACCATTACCAACTTTTAGACCAACAATGCAACCGATGTATTATAGACAACTATAAGAAGAATGAACGAACTTACTTTATTTTCAAAGGGTCATAAATTGGGCATGCAAGCCCATCTTACATTCGGCCCTTACTATTACTCATCTTTCGTTCATCAATTGTGCATGTTACATTCACATATGGAAAAGAAAAAATTGTCAAATGAATGTTGTAAGCATAAATAATGTGTATTACCATGCTATGAGACAGGCAGGCAGACACACATACATTCATAACCATAGACATACATATCTGCATACATACTTACATCATTTACACAAACTCTGCCACTCAATAACACACAAATACACACTCCCTTGTAAAAAAAAAAGTAAAAAACACACACACGCACAGAAAGAGAAAGAGAGAGAGAGAGAGAGATACATACATATATCAAACAGCACTCTGTGGTCATATAATGAAAAGAGAGGCACAGGAAAACACTGTGACAACTGGAAAGATCAGCGACAGAAGAAGCAGAGGCAGGGCAAAATGATGTTGGATGGACTGAGAAGGTGTCCGAGGCAGCTGATTTGTAAAATAATAACAACAACGGGAAACAAAATATTAAAGTTATAGCTGTTGTGGGAGTTAAAAATATCTTGGATGGAAACTTTTCATGTAAAAAGGATGTAATTTGTAAAATAAGCGATTCTCTCGTGGTATAATTATTGATTCTCTCGTAGCATTATTTTTAGTTCTCTCATGGCATTATCATTTTGTTAGGGCCCTTTCACATAATTTAAGACATACTGGACATACAGTGTTAACCCCAATATTTTTATAGACCAATCAGATTATTAGTTTTCTCATGGCATTACCATTTTTTAGGGCCCTTTCACATAAGTTCAGGCATACTGGACATACAGTGTTAGCCCAAATATTTTATAGACCAATCAGCACTTGAAGAGTCATGTGATCACCTTTAATTCCCAAGACATTTTAGGCTGTACTGACCTGGGAGCCAATGTCAATTTAAAACATTCACCTTCGGTGTGACACGGTAAGGGAAAATTATAAGAAAGAAAGAAATGAGATCTCTGTAAAACTACCAACAGAAAGAAAAACAGTGGAAGAAAAATGGGAGATGTTCAAATCAAGTATTTTACACCCTGCAAAAAACAAAACAAACATGTGGTATCATGAAAAAACTCAGAACACTGTTAAAGAAAACAATAAGATGATGGAATAACAAGGTTAAGGAAGCTGTAAAAGACCCAAAAAATATAAAAATTAAAATAGAAACGAGATTCCTGAGAAGAATACTCAATGTATCAAGAAGAGAGAAAATTAGAAATGATAAAATCAGGACTAAAGTGCAAGTAATAGCAGTGCTAGATTTCATTAGAAAACAGCAAGTGAAATGGGTTGGTCATGTAACTAGGCTACCACCTGACAGTATACCACAACAAGCAATGATGTACAGACCAAATGGAACCAGAAGAAGAGGCCGACCTACGAAACAATGGACAGAGGCAATAACAGAGTTCATGAGAATCTCAATATATCAAGCCCATAAACACACTCTATCGCTGTTTACGCTTCACCTCGACACCGCAAGTTACAAGAGTCTTGCTAGCAACTGTGCTTCTACGACACTCGTTATATTTCACTCCACCCATTATTGTTAATCCTCAACTTATTATTGTTTCTGTTTGCCTACAATTGTTAATTTTGAATCAATATTTGTATTCCTTTCCTGTTCTATTTTATACTTTTTTTTTTTTAAATTCGCATATCCTTTACAGGACATCACTGTCAACAGCAGCATCTTTCAGCTGTCTGTTGATTTCTTGGCAAGATTATGCTCAGTAGTTTGCCACTGCTTTCTGAGCGGCCGGCTCAGTTATCCTGCAAGTCACCAGCGGGGGTTGAACCGCTCCCAGCTCTCGCCCGCTACGAGACTCTGCGTGATAAACGGGATTACGGAGAAAGTGTTGTAACCCCTCAGCCAGAGAGACCGGCATTGTATACTTGCTATAGTTAATTGTGTACCTTCCAATGTCATAAGTTGAGTTCAGTTGAACTGAGTTGAGTTGAGTTGGGTCAAGAACTGACATCACAGCACCTGAGACATTCCCATATGTGCTCCATCCTCATCTTCAACAGCCAGCGAAGAGTCCTGACACTAATGGTACCAGCAGCAGTCTGATTATGTGTCTATCCAGCCTTTCCTAGAGGTTTGAGTGTTGGCCAGATCTTCTGGTCACTCCCTGCAGCACCATTCTCTCCAAGCCGTGATGATCTACCTGTTCTTCTGTACTATACACAAGATTCCAAATTACCCCGATCACATCTGTCTTATCCTGCATCAATACCCAACCCAGAGGTGCAGACCCAGCTAATCTGTCCGCCTGCTCGTTTCCCACCACACCAGCATGTCCTGGGGGAAAATCCAACAGATGCTCTCTATTTTTGATTTGTTGAATGGAAGCATGCCACTCTGCCCGAAGCATGCACATCTTCACTCTTGTCATCATACCTTATTATTGATTATCACCAATTTTTCTTCTTTTTATAGTCCATTCTGTGTGGCTTTGGTGATCATGTCTTTCTAAGCCATCTGTCTCATGTGCTGCCAATCATTTCTGATACTGATGTACCTCCATGCTGTCGTATATTTTGAAGGGACTGGCAATCACTAAAGTGCATGACCCATCTCTGTTAAAGGAAGCTGGGCCCCATCCTCTTCTTATATGTAAATAGATCAAGAATACGACCCTTGAAAGATTTACAGACTCGGATTTGGTTATTCGTCTAAGGGTGTGTGGTCCTCTTTTAATAGAAAAAGTAATCACTAGGTTTGTCCCCTGTCTTTCCACCTGGTATTTAATGGTATAGCTCACGAACCCCCTTCTTCCATCTTAATAAAGTGTCTGAAAAGACTTTCTCAATAAGAATCAGGTGCAATATAACATGGATCTGGAACAGTTAAAGATGAAGAGTCTCCTGTTCTCTCTCTCCAACTAAGAATTTATCTTATGTGAATGTGTATTTGTTAATTAAACATTCAACAAACACAAGGGAGCATTGAGACATGTTCTACACATAAGATAGAGATTTTTCCCACAGATAGTTTGGAATGACAAATTAAATGGAAGAGATTTTCACATTTAAACAAATTTATTGACTGTGCCAGTTTCTTTTGGCCTATTTGACATTTTCTTCTTTTTTTCATCAGCTGTTGACATTTACAGAATGAAATAGAAAAAAACTTTCATAGGACCAAGTATAGTCAGTCAATAAATAATAACATTCATTGTATAGTGAGATGTTTTAACTACCAAATGTGTTATAGTTAAAAAGTTCTACATCCAACAATAAATCAAGAAAATCATTTTCTGAGAGGGTGAAGTTTGTGTGAGTGATAAGAAAACCTGGTGTGATGAGATGTGGATAAGCCTGGGTCCATGGTCTGATGGATCCACTTCAGGTTGGGCCAGTTTAGCTTCACTGAAGACTTCTCATTCTCTGCTTAAGGCTGGAGTCATCTGCCATCACAGGTGTTGATCATCTCATTCACTCCTCTTCCCTCCTTGTTGGTTAGGTGTGGCACCAAGACATCACTCAGACTAGATCAAACTGCCCGTTGTAAAAGTTTGAAAGTTGGACAACACATAGCTTTGGCGACTGCTCGCTCGCTCTGAAGTCATAGAAGTGCGCGGTTTTATTAAAGCGGCGCCCGAGCTGGGGGACGCTATATCCACGTGATGTGTCTCTACCAGTCACATTCTATTCTGTTGACGCTAACTTTTCTATTCTTATCCTGGCATCTGTCTGTCATTAGTATCGCTTAGTGAGTTCGATGTTCTACGGTGCTGTAATTGTTTTGATAATCTCTGGGTTGCTGTGTAACGTTGACGCGCTGAAAATGATGGATAGGTGAATATGTCACACATGCCATGATGTCAAACTTCCCAGCATCTTCTCTCTTGATCTCCCCCACCTCTCTTCCCTTTCAACTTTCCCGTTGGGATGACATACTCCAGCTTTCTCCTCCTTATGACATGTCCACAGAATGTGGACTGTCTTCTTCTGATGCGAGTATCTTTGTGAGTTAACTTCTTTCAAGATATCTTAATTTCTCTTTCTATCCATCTATTGTGTTCCCATCATTCTTCTATAAAACCACATCTCCGTAGCTTCAACATAATTCCTCACTTGTCTGCCAATTGTCCATGATTCGCTTCTGTATACCAGGACTGGTTCAATATAGCTCTTAAGAACTCTTAAAAAAATTGCAGAGAATATTCTTCATGTTGTGAATGCTGCCTTTGCCGGGGCTATTCTAAATTTAACTTCCTGAATGCATCTTCCGTCTGCTGTTATTAAAGTACCACAAAGCTTAAATACATTGACTTGGTTCAGAATGGTTCCATGCATTTTGATGTTGCATTTGGGTAGACACTTTGTTTTTGTAATAATTATTATTTCTGTTTTTATGTTATTCGGACTAGGTCCCCTTGTTTCAAAATTTCTGTTATTACAATTATCTACCAGTTTTTTTTTATAATTAATGTTCTATGTATTATTATTATTATTTATTTATTTCTATGTCTGCCAAAAGTGGACAACTCAACAGCATTGAGATCAACAACAACACTTTAAATTGACGTCATCGCATATAAATATACCTATATAAATATTCATAGCTTGCAAACTTCTCTAACAAATCAAATGTTATCACAGCCTGGGATCTTTGAGATATTAACATATTCAAAGTGCTTAAGAATAAGGGCATCTTTTCAGGGAAGGTAACTACAATGCTATGTTAAAACTTCAGACCTTCATCTTTTCACTATGTTCACCGAAGCATTGCATATTGACATAAGGCATAATAATGTCATCTTTGTTAAATATCAATAAACCTTTACAACATGTAAGAACGGAGTTAACGTGTCTGCCGTCCATCACTGCGAGACTTTCCTTTGTGGTTTCTAAGCCTGAAGAAGATGAATGGGGGAATGTAGAGTGCAAATATAACTAAAGTAATAGAAAAGAGAGGAAATAGGAGAAAGCTATCAAAATATTTGTGCAATATTTTGTTCATGAAATTATTTTCCCTGTTCCTGATCTTTATTCTTCCTCTAGTCGTTCAGAAAGCAATGGCAAACTACTGAACATAAACTTGCCCAGGAATCACAGTCAAACAATTCTGGGGTTGACTGCAACACCCTGTAAAGAATATGCAACTAACATATTTAATGGTATCTTGTCTGCAGCAGGAATTAGTGATCATAATGCTCCATCTTCTATGTCTTCGTTGATGTTCGAGAATTCGCTAGACGGTGATGTTGTCTTTTCCACAGATGGGTCGGTCATCCAACATGTGAGAAGCTCATGGGCCTTTACAGCTCGGGCCGGAGGGAGAATTGTGAAGGAGGACTCTGGTGCTTCTGCTGAGACCACAAGTAGCCTGACTATGGAAGTCATGGCAGTAAGTAAAGCAATAACATGGCTCAAGACACAGACATTCACTAGGGCATGTTTACTTAGTGACTCAATGAACATGCTCAAGACGATAGAGATGGGGGGATTCGAAGAGAATGGTTGCTGTCTCTGGAGCGGTCTCGGCTGGCAAAGATTAGTTTCATCTTCGTGCCAGGGCATGCGGGAGTACGAGGGAATGAGCGGGCTGACAAGCTCGCAGGTAATGCTACTGTGGAGGGCGGATGTGCCATGGACCAGGCTGACATTCTGAATGCTATATGAGAAGTAAGACTTTTGCGAGAACCAAGTGATGACTGTGAATCTACAACAATGGCCAGACGGCGAGAACAGCAAATTAAAAGAGGGGTGGCCAAACAAGAACACTACGCAGGAAGCCAAAGAAGACTGATAAACCAACACAGAACTGGTGTCGTTAGCCGCTACACGCTGCAGGATTTGCTTAGGAGGGGATCCGAGCACTTATGGACTGAGTGGTTCGATGTGCAATGAGGATGATCTGTCGACTAACTAACTAACTTCTATGTCTTCTGATATTTTGATTAAGTTAGAGAGTTAGAGTTGCCTGTATTACTGTTTGTTGTCCAGGTATTGCAGCTTTCCGCATACATCTTTCACTGCTGTCCTCGTCCTCCCATTATTAGTACTTTCCCAATTTTAATTTTACTCCTCATAGTATGTATATCTTACATATATACTCCTCACTACATCTCATCTCATCTCATCATGTTCCTCATGTACCTTGCAGTGTCGAGGTGAAGTATAAACAGCGGGAGAGTGCCCGCTTATCTTACATGTATACTCCTCATTGTATATCTAACGTATATACTTCTCATTACATATATACTTCTCATTACAAATATACTTCTCATTATAAATCATACATATATATTCCTCATTGCATATCTTAGATATATACTACTCATTGTATATCTCACATATATACTCCTTAATTACACATATACTCCTCATTATATACCTTAAGTATATACCCCTCATTATAAATCTTACATACATACTCATTATAAATCTTACAATACTCATTTAATACCTTACATATATACTCATCATATATCTTACTTTATATTCCTTGTGTTATATCTTACATATCTACTCCTCATTGCATATCTTACATATATACTCATAATTATATATCTTACACATATATATATGGGCTATTCCAAAATCAACCTGCGAGTTACTGGTTAAAAATAAATTGGTTGCCATAGTGACACTGTTCATTGCTTGCATCATTCAGTAGTCTTTCAGCTCACTACATATCAACCTACAGTCACATTTGTTCAGTGGTTCACGAATCATGAACGAATAAACATGGACACTATTATTGCCTTTCCCGCCAGCTGTAAAATTCGTGGTGTGATTCATTTTCTTCAAGCAGAAGGTCAAAATGCGGCCGAGATTCACCATTGATTGTGTTGTGTGCATGGTGATAACGTTATGAGTGACAGTTCTGTGAGGGATTAATGCAGGAAATTCAGAGATGGGCATAAAGACATGCATGATGAGGGTGGACAAGGACGACATTCATGTGATGAGCTCATTGAAAAAGTCGACCAAGTTGTAGTGGAATCAATTTCAGATATTTCTACAGAATTTCCAGAAATTTCTAGGGCTAGTCTGTTTCGAATTGTCATAGAGAGGTTAGGTTACCACAAATTCTGTTCATGGTGGGTACCAAAGCAACTGACTGACTTTCATAAAGCTCAAAGAATGGACTCAGCTTTGACACTTCCTTCTGCGCTACTGGGAAGAGGGGGATGCGTTTCTCAACAGAAAAGTGACGGGACGAGACATGGGTTCACTTCATGAATGCAGAGATGAAGGAACAGTCAAAACAGTGGATGCATATTCATTCTCCAAACAAGCACAAAATTTTAAGCATTTTCACAACGAACAATGATAGTGAAAGTGTTCTTGGACTGCAAGAGCATTTTGTTGATGGAATTCATGACACAAGGGGCCACAATCAGGTCAGAAGTTTATTGTGAAACACTGAAGAAGCTTCATCGATCGATTTGAAAACAAAAGACGCAGAATGCTCACCAGTGATGTCATTATCCTGCATGACAACGTGCGTCCCCCATACTGCTGCTCACACAAAGGCTTTACTTGAGCAATTAAAGTGGGACATTTTCAACCACCACCCTTACAGCCCAGACTTGGCACCATGTGATTAAGTGATCTCTTCGGCATGATGAAGGTCTGGCTGGGAGAAATAACTTGCAGATTCTTGTGCTGCTGATATTTCAGTTTTTCATATTTCTCATTCTAATGACAAAGACTGGATGTGGCAATTCTTTTCTCTATCTTTAATGGAAACTACTGAGCGTAATCTTGCCAAGAAATCAACAACAGCGGTAAAATGTTGGTGTTGACAGCGATGTCCTGTAATAAGATATGCAGGAAAAATAAAAAAAATCTTTAATGGAAATTGGTCATTTACCCCCAAATTTTGGTAATTCTTTTCTATTTTTGTCCAAGTGTTTAAGCAATTCTTTTTCTTCTTTGATACTTCAATCTTTAATAGCAATTTGTTTCATTATCTTTAATGTAAATTGTTCAATTAACACCCAAGTATGGTAATTCTTTTCTCTATGGTAATTCTTTTCTTTATCTTTAATGTATGTAAATTGTTCAATTAACGCCCAGGCATGGTAATTCTTTTCTCTATCTTTAATGTAAATTGTTCAATTAACACCCAAGTATGGTAATTCTTTTCTCTATGGTCATTATTTTCTTTATCTTTAATGTATGTAAATTGTTCAATTAACGCCCAGGCATGGTAATTCTTTTCTCTATCTTTAGAGTAAATTGTTCAATTAACACCCAAGTACGGTAATTCTTTTCTCTATCTTTAATGGAAATTGCTCAATTAACCCCTTGAGTATAGCAATTCTTTTCTCTTTGTTGACCAGGTGTTAAGCAATTCTTCTTCTTCTACATATAATCAGATTGCTACTGGAACTATTAGTGTTGGAACTCTTCGCAGGTTGCCTGAGGATGGGGACAGAGTGCTTATGGGAATGCCCTGAATGCTGTGATGTCGGTTCCTAAATCAATCAATTAATCAATCAATCTTCTTCTATGTCTTTTCTATCTTTAATGTAAATTGCTTAATTAACCCCAGAGAATTACAGAGTAACTTTACTCAAAGCAATGTGTTCTCATTGTCAATAGGAGCAAGGAAGATAGAAACAGGTTGCACAATGTATTGCCTGGCGCATTTTATCATCATCCAGTGCCTTGTCGGCTGGCATGGACAATCATGCCTCTCCACAAATTACGATTTCCGACGTCATGGATAAACTTGTGTGTTGACTCCCTTTCAGTGCCATGACACAAGACTGTCAATAATCTTCTCTACAGTCTGTTTACTTTTGTCTGCCCCAATATAAAATTCCATATCTCAGTAACCAACTGAGGGAAAATGATGAGATTTAGCATATAACCTTATCATTATGTCCACCCAACAAAAATATGTTTGTTCTGGAGATTACACAGCAGATTTCAAAGTTTGTTTATATGTGGCACATAATTTACGGGTCAGAGATGAAGTGCACATTATTAAATGTATTACGTCTTCACACGGCAACATTAGCGTTGAATAGTTAATTTTCTTGTGGGACATGGGATTGGCCTTATGACAAGAGCCTCACGTAGTGGAACAGGGACATTGCTGTAAAACAAGTTTGTTAGCAAGAAATCACTAATTTGTCACCAAAACATCAAAGAAATGTCACCGCTTTCCATGATTTAAGTTGCTTTTGGACCTATCAAAGACATATTCCTTGGGTGGGGGTAAATATAAGAGGGCAGGAAATATTTCATAACGATGCAACAGACAGTTTTCAAAATAATTGATCGTGAATGAAGGCATTCATTCCTGGACAGACTATAGTTGTCTTCCTCTATCTATCTTTCTGCAAATCTTTCTGGTTGTTAACATGTTCAAGTTTTTGTCCTTCTCATAACGTGGCCAAACAAACGACTGCCTCTTTCTGATGTTTGTGATAAGTTGTCTTTGTGACTCAGCTTCCCTTAAAACTTCCTGACTGCTCACTTTGGCTGTCCAATTCATTTTCATCGTTCTTCTATAAAACCACAACTTCCTGGAATTTTTGTGCCTGTTTACCAATTGTCCAGGATTTGCAGCCGTATATTAAAACTGGTTCTATGTTACATGCAAGAACTCTCTTTTTCTAACTTTCAAGGACAGTGACATCTTGCACATTTCGAAGCATGATTATCTTGGGATCTAATCAGTCGCATACTACAGAGTTAGATGTAATAGGAAGTGAATACATACATCCTTCTGGCCAAAATAAACAACACACATAGTCACTGATACTGTTCAAATTTAATGCATGTGTTACCATGGTACTTGCAGACTCATTATCAAGTCTTTCCCAGTTGAAGGTGTGCGAAGAATAGGAAAAGAATATGTAAAGCACCTAAATCTCTTCAATGGGAAAACAAATGATAACAAGCACATGCATTTTTCAAGAAAAATGTTATCGACTTTCAAGAAAGTTTTAATTTCATGGGATTTAAAGAAACATTTCATAAATCCCGGTGAAGTGAAATTAACATATCTTGTGATTTTGAAAATCATCATGTGAAATACACAAAATCTCTTTTAAATCAGCTGGTGCTGTGGATTGGATCAGTGAACTTGCTTCACAATTCCCCGTCATATCAAGTCGAGAGATCAAAATCAGCAGCAGGAGATTTGGAAGAAGACTGCTTTGCTCTGATTTCAATGGTATAAGGCATTGGTTAGTAAGAAAGCAATGGCAAACTACTGAATGTAAACATGGCCTATAAATAACAAAGAATCAAGAAATGCTGGGGTTGATTGTGAAGGACATGCAACTAATTAACCTCAATCTATCGATACTATTTTTGGCTTACAATGTAGCAATAAGGCAATCCACCAAGAAGAGGTTGAAAGTTGAAAACCACAAATTGATTATAAAAATTAGATGTGGACAGTTCAGATTTTTCTGCCAATATTTGGAGAGGTAAACTCAAAATCTTAGTAACAACTGGCAAATTTGATGGAGAATGAACAAAAGACAAATGAGGTAAATACTCAGATTGCTTGGCCAAATGTTGTAATTCGAGTATACAACCTTCATTAAAAGACTGGTTATAAAATTAGGTGACGAAAAATTATGACCCAATGTATCATTCTGGCACATAATGATGATTAATGGGTATGTTAAAAACAGGAGCAAAGATCTACATAGAACAAAACACTGGAAGATTATGATGTTGTTAAAATGTATATCCAGATTAGTTTAGCATTCAAATACCAAACGTAAAAAGACATTAAACAACACACCATGCTATGCTGATAAACACTGACAAAACTGATCACACATGATGTGTTGCCTGGGACAGAAAGACTTAATTAAAAGAAAACATGGATCAAACTGGCAAACTTACCAATGGAAAGCTGACGTTGCAGAAGGTGCTGCTGGGATATGGTCGTGGCGGAGCCATTGTTAGTCCTTAGATTGCTGCTCGTAGGATCTGGTTCATATCTTCCTTTATTTCCCAGAGCTCTGCCATCACTCTCATTAATTTTGCTGCTATTATTTTTCTCATTAATGTCCGTGAAGTTGACCCCACCTCTCTTGCCGCTGACAGGACTGCCACAGCAGTTTCCCATGATGGCCTACCTTACTTTGTTTAACCCACAAATAATCAACTACCTAATACCCATTAACTCTCACTAACCTCCTGGAATATATAGGTATATTTGCTGCCTTGATGGTTAGTAATTCATACATGAAAGCTCTTAACACTCTTTAGGTGTTTCACTAATTTTAATTCATGTAATTATTACTTTTCTAATAATTCAGCTAAGAATTATCAACAACCCAGCACAAACTGCCATTAACTCTCATTTCTTTCGGGAAAAAATAAGTATACTTGCGAGTCTGGTACAAAATCATTCAAGGCAATAAGTAATTAACTATCTTAGTACTTTTCTAAAATAAAATTACTTATATTGATTAATTTTCTTGCAATTCATTCTCATAATTATGAACCATCATAAACATTTGTTAGCTTTTTTGTCTTTCTTGGAATGCAAGGGTATATTTGCCATCCTGAAACAAAATTATTCATGGATATAAGTTGTTGTTGATCTCAAAGTTGCTGAATATGGATATTATAATACATTCTTCTTAGGTACTTCACAAATGTCCACTACTATATATACACACTGGTACCTTGCTGTCTTGACAAGACGATAGTTTGTTATATTGTGCTTTAGAAAAGGTATAATAACTTCTCCATAGCACAAAATCCTGGGCTGAATTAGTCGAGACCATGTGTTGTCCATGCAGCATGATCCCTCTCTCAGCCTGCCTAGTTTACTCCAAAGGAAAGGTAACACCAAAACATCTAGAACAAGACAAGCTGTAGAAGCTGCTAGATCTGCAAAGCAATGCTCTAACAGTCCGCCAGTCAGAGCTTCGATCCTAGACCAGAAGCCGACCAGGGCTTAGGGCCTGATCTGCCTTGCCATTTAGTCCTTAGGTTGCCATTCCTTCTCTCTCTCTCTCTCTCTCTCTCTCTCTCTCTCTCTCTCTCTCTCTCTCTCTCTCTCTCTGTACACACACACAGTGGTAGAAAAAAAAAAAACTAAACATAATTTAGGAGTCAACACCTTTTTCTCAGGAGCTAGCGTATAGTTTTACAAATACAAGCCAAGAAAACTATTAAAAATTCAGGTGCCAGGTAACATTTTTCAGACACCTTGGCAACTGGATTTTTTTATTCTTGTAAACACATATATGAGAGGAGCTTCAATTGAAAACCTTAAATGTTTTTTATGTGAAAAAATAAAGAACAAATGTATCACTTTTCAATTTTTTTTGCTTTCAATGCAAGTCCTCCAGCACCGATAAAGTGCTGGGATTCCGGTTTTAAAAAATGCTCTAGGTTGTCTGTATAACCACTCATGCATCACCTGCTGTACCTTTTCATCTGACCAAAAAGTCTTTCCTTCCAATGACTCTTTGAGTTGTCCAAACAGGTGGAAATCACTTGGGGCTAGGTCTGGTGAGTAAGTGGATTGCGATATACACTGACAGTAGGGGTCTTCAATAGTTTCAACCGTTGCATGACTGGTCGTTTTTGAAAATATTGCCTTTCCAAGTTTTGTATTCACCCTCTGTGAAGTTCATGCAACATAAAAGGTAAATGCAAAACTTGGAACAGCAATATTTTCAAAAACCCCACAGTCATTAAAAATCCACCCTGTACAATCTAAGAAGCCTAACAAATACCAGCAAACCAGAAAGAAGGATACCTGGTGAGGCTGCTAAAGAAAGGGCACCTAAAGGGATACATAAATTACAGAGGAATAATGTTATAGTCAGCTCTTGGGAAAATATTCAGCAGGATAATTCTGGACAGATTAATTGATGCACAAACAACTTAGGGACAAATCGGCAGGCTTCCGACCAAACAGATCCTGTAATGACCAGATAGCCATAATAATCATAAGCATAATAATTTTGTTTAAAGTTATTTGCATATCCTTTACAGGATGTGGCAGTCAACACTGGCATTTGTTGGCTATTTATGATTTCTTGGCAAGTTTAAGTTCAGTAGTTTGCCACTGCTTTTTCAATGACTGGCACTCATACCATTGTTTGAAAACCAGCGCAAGGCAAACATAGCCTTGAAATAAATTTGATACTTTATACTGGATTTGTGAACTATGAAAGGCATTGACAGAATTGATAGGGATAGTTAGTTAAATAAACAGTTAAATAGTTAGTCGACAGATCATCCTAATTGCACATCGAACTATTCAGTCCATAAGTGCTCGGATCTCCTCCTCAGCGAATCCCGCAGCGTGTAGCAGCGACAAGGAATCTCTATGGAAAGAGGCACTATGGGATCCAAGAGAAGATAAATAGCTTATTAAAGGCAACACATAAAGACAAGAAATGCGGAGGTCTTCATGAAGAAAAACTAACAGATGACTTTGAAATAAGAACACAAATGTGATAGGGGTGCCTTTATCACCTGTATTATTCTGACTATACACTGGATTATAAGAAGTAACTACCACAAGACATGCAATTCAGTGAACTCTGACGGAGCAGCTTGAAAATGTGAACTTGACTGGTGACATTTTCCTTCCATCTCACAAACAAAATCAGATGCAAGATAAATTAAACACACGTGACAGGAGACAGAAGTAGAAAAAATCTACACTTAGGAGGCAGTCCTATTTTCTCAGGCGCCATAAAATGTATTTTTGCAAATATGGGCTAAGAAAATTAATGCAAATTCAGCCATCAGATACAAATTTTCAGGTGCCATGGCGACAGGGCATCTGGATTTTTCTACCCCTGATCAATCAATCAATCATGTGCCATGCCGGAAAGCGTGGGCGGTCATGACTCACCATTTCACTCGATCACCAGTGTCGTGGATCAGCTCAGTGTTCCTGTCTCGTCCATGCCATGTGGCCAAGCCATCCAGGTATTTTCCTCTCGGTCTTCCTCTTGGTATGTACCCCTCGATCTTGCCAGTTGTCACTAAGTTCTCCAATCCATTTCTTCTCATAACATGTCCAAAAAATTTTGACTGTCTAATTTCTCTAATCAGTTTACGATGTTCATTTGTCTCCTGTAGTACTTGGTCATTGGTTTTTCTGTCTGTCCATGGTATTCTTTGCATTTTCCTCAGAAACCACATTTCTGCAGCCATCAGATGCTTTTCAGCTTGACTGCTCATTGTCCAAGTTTCATATCCATACAAAAGAACAGGCTCTATATATCCCCTCAACACTCTTTTTCTCGTTTCAATTGACTTCTTATTGGTCAGAATGTTTTTCATCTTGCTAAAGGCTACTTTTGCCATGGTGATTCTTGTTCTAATCTCTTCAAGGCATCTCCCATCAGATGTTATGACTGTTCCAAGATAATTGTACCGATTCACTTGTTGAATAATATTTCCATTTACTTGTATATTACATTGTGGCACTTCTTCCTTCCTACTGACGACCATAACCTGAGTCTTTTTACAATTTAATTCTAACCCCAGTTGCTCACTGTGTACAACAACTGCATCTACTAATTGTTGCAGGTCCTGCTCATTGTCTGCAATTAATACTGTATCATCTGCATATCTAATGTTATTGATGTTTCGTCCTCCAATGCTGATTCCATTTATATCCTCTACATTTCTGAAAATATTTTCACTGTACAGGGAAAAAAGATCTGGAGACATCACACATCCCTGCCTAACACCTCTCTTAATTGGCTGATACTGTCCCACTTCATTATCAATCCTTATTGCAGCTTGTTGTTTCCAATATATGTTTTTTATAAGTCTAATGTCTTTCCCATCAATTTGTAGATCTGCAAGCATATCCACCATGCTGACATGTCTAACGCTATCAAAAGCCTATGTATAGTCAATAAAGCAAAAAGCTACCCCTGATAGGTCCTAACAATTAGGTTTAAAAATTCTTAGGGAAAAGACAAAGATAATGAGACTAAATCAAACAAATGATAATCAGATCTTCCTTGGCGAAATTTCCCTTCAAGAGGTGGAATCTTGCATATATTTAGGTAGCAATGCAGAGAAAGATTGAGGAATAGATTCATTTATTAAGTAGCATGTCCTTAGCAGAATCTCGCTCCATTAACAACCTTCCAGAAAATTTCTTGGTCATGAGCAAGATGTTCCACATCCAATACACCCATCTGGAGATCATCCGTCATATCCTGCACCCATCTTCTCTTTGCCCTTCCACTTCCTCTCTTCCCGGGCATATACCCCTCCATTATTGTTCTCACCAAACTTTCATGACATTTCAAGAGACCAAAATATTTCAATTTTCTTTGTTTTATCCTCTTTAGTAGCCAACCTTCTTAAATATTCAGATCTTGTATGGCTGCATTTGTTTGTTTTTTCCTGTATCCAAGATATTCTTAGAACTCGTCTATAACATTTATATTCAAGGTATTTATGCGCTGTTCAGCTTTGTTAGTAAGTGTCCAGGTCTCATAGGCGTGTGTTGCAATGGGAATAGATAGAGATATTAAAATAAGAAAACAGAAGGCAAGAGAAGCTTTGATACCACTAGGAACTTTATGGAAGTCAAAAGAAATTAAGTAGGTCAGCATGGCCGAATGGAATAAGAACGTGATTTCTTAAACATCTTGTGTGCTGATGCCAAGGTAAGGGGTTCAACCCCTACACCGGACAGTTGGACTAAAAATGTTGACCTATCGTTTTTGACTTGGGGACATGCATTACAAGTACCTCTGAAGTCGGAGTGGGTTCGCCTATGGTGAGGGACACTGTTAATAGGGAAAGCTAATCCACACGCAAAATTCAGTCCAGCGTAACTAGAAGTAATGGGTATGGACTACGCTTGAGTTCACAGCGAGCAAGCGTAAAACAAAATAAACAAAAGAATTAAGACTAGTCCAAACTGAGAATATTTAACTCAGTACTTAAATAGAATGATAGATTCATTGACACATGGCTTGGAAAGATAACTAGACCCATTCCAGTCAATCAAAAGGTGAGGTTAAAGATGTTGGTGCTGGACATGACGCACATTGAGAAAACTGTTTAACTAGGAAGTCCTTTTTCTAGAACAGACATCATCATCATTATCATAAAGTACCATACCGGCTGGCGTGGGCATTCATGACTCTCCACAGATCTCGGTCTTTTGGTTTTCTGGATCAACTCTGCTGTTGATATTCCTCCATGACATCATCTCAATCCATCCATCATCTTTTCTCTTGGTCTGCCTCTGCCTCTCTTCCCCTCGACCTTTCCAGTTGTCATGATGTTCTCCAATGCCTTTCTTCTCATCACATGACCAAAGAAAGCTGTTTGCCTCTGTCTTTTTGTTGTAAATAATGTTCTAGTTTCATTTGCCTCCTTCAGGCAGTCATTGTTAGTTACACACAGGGCAAATGAAATAGAGAGACACCTAAAAACACCTGGATAAGAGCATTAGAAACAAAGATCAATAATACTGGGAGGTCATGTGGGGTGATGCATGAGACAGCACAAAATTGGACAGTTTGGCATGAGTTCGTTTAAGGTCTTTGCGCCAATTAGGGGTAACAAGCAGAAGCAGAAGACACAGAAAATGCTGGCAGAGTATTAAATGTTAGTCCTTCACATATACTAGGTATGGCATATTCAGATAGAGGGATTAGCTTCCTTCCAAGGCACCTTTCCTTCACAAACATTTACAGCAAAGTATGAAAGTTATCTGACACTCAATTTCTGAGTGCTGGGTCAAGTGCACAGCCGCAGTGGTCAGGAGAAATAAATCCAACATCTACTTGAGATTTAACCCAAACCAATAAGTTGGTGTGAGCTGTGGTAGCACAGTGCTAGACACTCGCCTGCCTGCCTGGTGGTAATGGGTTTGAATCCAAATCAGGGTAGATTTGTAAACTTAATGTAAGCTCCCTGGTTGAGCCAGTCTAAACTGAGAGAAATGTAATGACTTGCGAAGTAATGGTGGCCAGAGAGATACTATAAATGACCACATCACCCACAGAGTAGTTGTTCTATACAAATATGGGTCTACCACCATACCTTCTCATCTCATCTTGTTCCTCTTGTACCTTGCAGTGTCGAGGTGAAGTATAAATAGTGGGAGAGTGCTCATTTATGGGCTTCATATATCGAGATAACCATGGTCTCTGCTATTTCCTCTGTTCATCAATTACATAGCCGGCCTCTTCTGCTGCTTCCATTTGGTATGTACATCATTGTTTGTTGTGGTATACTGTTAGTTGGTAACCTAGTTAATTGGCCAAACAATTTTACTTTTGCTGCCTTCTAATAAAATCTAGCGCTGCTATAACCCCCACTTTAGTCCTGATTTCTTCATTTTTTATTTTCTAGCTTCTTGATACATTGCGTATTCTTCTCAGGAATCTCATTTCTGTTGTTATGCTAGCTTGCTTGCGTTCGCTAGCTGTGAACTCCTGCGTGAAGTCCTGTATGTCGGATGAAGACATCCTGTTGTCCAACATCAGTGTGATGTCATACCGGACCGAGGTTTGCATGAGTATCTGTTGTCCCATGTCTGGCTTATTGGTGTGCAGACTGGTGGTTACTCGCCGTGCAGGCAGATACTTTCTGACTTAAGAAGAATCAGCAATCCTACTACTGTTAGCCAGGACCCCGAAGGGACCTGTTGCCCAGGACGCATGACTAGGATGTGTTAGTAGGTCTTGGCCAGTATAGAACCTGGCCCTTGTGCCTTGGAAACACCTCTGCATCACTCTGTTATGATTATTTTTTTCTCTTTGTCTGTCATTGTCCAGGTTTGGCATTGGTAGCATAGAGTTAGTAGGAAGACGTGTAAATGGGACCTTTACTGACGAAGTTGATAAGCAAACAAACTAATCACTAAGCCACCATGGCTCCAAGATCATACTGTGTTTCATAGTTTCGCAGGACCGAATGGATAAGAACACACTGTTCTTAAGCATCCTGTGTGCTGATACCGAGGTAAGGGATTCAACCCCTACACGTGGACAGTTGGAATAAAATGTTGACCTATCATCCTTGACTTGGGGGCATAAATTACAAGTACCTCTGAAGTCGAAGTGGGTTCACCTGATGGCGAGGGACATTGTTAATAGAGAAAGCTAATCCACATGCAAAATTCAGTTCAGTACTACTAGAAATGCCAGTCTCTCTGGCTGAGGGGTTACACCACTTTCTCCGTAATCCCATTTATCCACGCAGGGTCTCGCAGTGAAGCAAGAATTGGAAGCGGTTCGACCCGCGCTTGTGACTTGCGGGATAATGAGCCGCCCGCTCAGAAAGCAATGGCAAACTACTGAGCGTAATCTTGCCAAGAAATCAACATACAGCTGAAAGATGCTGATGTTGACAGCAATGTCCTGTAAAGGATATGCAAAATATTTTTTACTACTAGAAATAGTGTGTATGGACTACGCTTGAGTTCAAAATGAGCGAGCGCAAAGAAAAAAAATATGTTGTTTCAATACTTTATGAAATAATAACTCAAGAGCCCTCCTGCTTTTCTTCAAGATATGGTGATTGTCAGGGTTCAATCCCCAGCAGGGGCAGGATTATTTGTTTCCAATCAGTACGGCTCTCTCTGAAGTTGACCAAGCCTCATAAAAATTGGCACCAGGCAATTTTAAGAATAGTCTGTGAAAGAAAGGAGATAAGATGGGGAACTGACAACTCCAACTCACAAGTCGTGGTCTAGAATGTGAAGATTGTACACTTCACACCCCAAATGATCTGCTAGCTATTAAGCTCCACTTATCTTTCATATCAATATCATATATACAACATTCAACATGAAATATTATATTTTTTTTTTATATTGTCACAATAATTTCTTAATTATAAAAAAAAAAAAAAATAACTGTCGCTATATTCTATACTTGCTACTTAAAATCTAGTTTTCTATATATTTAACTTCTTTAGTCCTTACCTAATTCTTCTATGATTCTACTGTCATATTCACAAACACCAATCCTGAATGATTCATGTTTAAATTTACATTAATAAATAAATTAATAAGCCGACAACGAAGACGACGCCTTCGTCGAAGGCGAAGAGAATCTTAAAACGATGGAGTTACCAGAGACATACCTGCGTGATTTTGCAACAACAACCTTCTTAACACAAATGCAAACACTTTGTAAGTATTGACGTTCAAATGCATTAAACATTTAAAGTGAAAACTCACAGCATTCTGTAATTAAACCCCGGCATTACTAAAGCAAGCGAACAAAGCCTTAAATTTAGCATCCAGGAAGCCAAATCCAGACGTCAATACAACCCCGGAAGTAATTCACCCCACAAAGGTTATAATATTTTATATTCAATATTAATCCGTTCTGCCTTCCTCATTTATATACCTGCCTGTCTGCTATTGGCGACCACGACTCTCCATTTCTAACTGATGTCTAATATTTTGATGTTTGTTTTGTTTATACTATAATTTGTTGTTATGTTGTTTGAGTAAAAGATTCCTCTGGTCAAACTGAGGGAGTGGCTAATAATAGAGAGAGAGTCCACTAGGTCCTATTCTAGCAATCTTTGTGGTGCACTTAGAAGAAAATTTAGCTTCGGGTATCAAGGGGGCTGGTTCAAGTGGTTCTATACCGCCGTTATGTGGATGTCATGTTAACTGAGTTACTGCAATCGGGTGATTAATTGTCTTTAGTAACTTCCTATATCTAACATGGGATTATATACTATATAGAGTAATGTTCCCCTATGCAACCACCTTTAATGTGATATATAATACAACATGTCTGCTACCATAACAACTTTTGCGTCATAACAGTGACAAACCCCTAAGTCTCATTTTCCGCCATTCAGTTTTGAGTGGTCGAAACCTACTTTTTGTTTGGCATTGAATCTGTTAAGCCGGGAAGGTTAACCCGGTCAACAAATGCCCGCAGAAGTCGGGTGTGTCGGCCTAACGGCGCAAGAATGCAGCTCTGCTGTAAACAGGCACAACGCAGTCACGTCCGAAAAAGAAAAAAAAAACCGGATGAACGAAGAAGATGAAGAAGAAGAATCTGTTGAGCATAACCAAGATCAGACACCAAGAAGAATCGTACCACACCACTATGAACCTAACCACTAAGAACATTTTGTTGATAGATCACGATATAAAGACAACTTGTCGTTTTTAGTTAACTTAATCCGACTTCGGCCGATGTTGCAGCTTAGATCAGTAACACAATTCTCCGACTTACCGAGTCGATCGTTTGAAATCAGCTTCGGGCGATTTGGAAGCAGACCGCGTTGCTTTTTTAATGGTTTAATTTAGTTTAGTTTAGTCGACGGATCAACATCACGCACACGGGTGTAAACCATAAGCACCCCGTTCTACTCCTAACTCAACCCTGAGTCTGGAGAATCCCAGCTCAGTGCACGAACTCCGTGGTATCGGCGATCCTGAAATACTCTGGGTATATTTTAAACTCGAAATTTTGCCCGGGCAGCGCCGTTAGGTTACTCTTTTTCGATTTCCGACTGCCAAGGGATTTTTTACGTGCGCAACAATACTCACGAGCGTCCGATCTCACTACCCAGAGACCAGGGGAAATTTTGTTACTGGAAGTCCACGTGAAAAAATCCCGGCCCTCACCGTGGCCTGAACCTGGGACCTCCAGCACTCGAGGCGGACACCATACCTCAGACATAGGTCATTCAAACTTAGTGGCAAATCACCGAATGTAAAACTTTCCTACTAAATTACGAACAATTAAAACATGTTGGGGTTGATATCGACGTCATGTAAAATGATATGCAAATAACTTTACATTGACGTCGAGAGAACGGCATCATCCAAAGGCCAGTTTACCGAAAAGGAACAGCAACGGGCTTGTAGCTGAGCTTCAACAGTCTTGCTTCGGTCCAGAATAAGCATGAGCTGTTGCGGACCCTGTATATACACTTGCCTCTGTCTTCCATTCAAAAAAATAGAGAGCATCTGTTGGATTCCTATCCCTCCCCCCTCCCAGGACATGCTGGTGTAGAGGGAAACGAGCAGGTGAAAGGACTGGCTGGGTCTGCACCACTTGGTGCGGTATTAGAGCATGATAAGGCAGATGTGGTCGGGGTCGTTTGGAATCGTGTGTATAGTGCAGAAGAACAAATAGATTATCACGGCCTGCAGAGAACTGGTGCTGCAACGAGTGACCAGAAGCTCAGGCCGTTATTCAGGACTCCGAGTAAACAACAGACGGACTCATAATCTGACTGCTACTGGTACCACGGGTATTGGGACTCTTCACTGGCCGTTGCAGATGAAGACAGAGCACGCAATGGAATGTCCCGAATGCCGTGATATCGGTTCTTGACTCAACTGAACTCAACTCTGTCTTCATTCGCTTCCCTTGTCTAGTTTTTTCCCCCATATTAAACTAATGTCTTTATTTGTCTTCGGTTGAATTGCGCCATAAATGTCATGTGGCTTCTCCTATCAGTTCTGTTGCTTGATCTTGTTACATCTACAACCCTCAAGCTTTTATTTCCTTCTCTATTCTCTACCGATAATTATTCTCAACATTCTTCTCAAAACCCATATCTTCACTTCACCTTGTTATTATTCATCGTCCGGTATTCGCCTTCACGCACAAGAACCGTAAACAGGACATGCACAATTCAGTAAGCGGATTTCTGTACTTGTGATATGTACGTCTTTCATGGCGTTGTTGAATCGTGAAATAGGATCTTAATATATCACGATTCATTTCTTGATCTCCGTGTCTCATCTCCTGTCAATGTGCAGTGAGTGAGTGAGCTAAAACGAGACGTACGAGGGTAAGTTAATAAGTAATGTCACAAATGGTTGTAGAAAATATAACTAAATATGATAACAACTCGAAACCAGTTTATTTGTATACATACATTGTCCCTTTATTTCTCAACATAATTTCCCCCAACACTTGATACACTTATACCATCGTTTTATCTGTTCTCCCAAACATACTTGCATAGATCTGCGTACCCTGTCTTCATTTACCTGCCATCCCACAAAACTGTATGACTTACTTATTGACTCGTCCTCTTTTTCTACCCAACTATGCACCGCTTTACTGGAAATCGCTAGGGGCTAAGTCCACTGAAAACCCACCTTAGCGGGAGACATTTCGCGAATGACGCCGAAGTTGCATGTGAAGTGAAAACGTGGTTTAGAAAACAGGGCACATTAGTTCTATGCAGCGGTTTGGGAGAACTTGATAAAACGATGGGATAAGCGCATCAATGTTGGTGGAAATTATGTTGAGAAATAAAGGGCAATGTATGTATAAAAATAAACTGGTTTCAAGTTGTTATCATATTTAGTTATTTTTCTACAGCTATTTGTGGCTTTCTTATTGACTTACCTTCGTATAATCGATCAGCGTTACTAGAACACGATCATCAACGATGAAATGAACGTTGCGGCTAAAACCTTCGCCAGCATAAAAACAAAATGTATACACTGATACAGCTGCGTGAAAAGATCTACGTAACCATATCTGTCAGAATGTAGCCTAGGCATAGAAAGCTATTGATCTTCCTATAAACACGACATGTGATCAACAATGAGACAAACAGCTTTCTTTAGTCATGCGATGAGAAGGCAGGCATTGGAGAACATCGCGACAACTGGAAAGTTCAAGGGAGGAGAGGCAGGAGTAAACCAATAGAAATTATGCTGAATGGACTGGGACGTTGGCATAGAGGAATATCATCAGCAGAGTTGATCCAGAACACCAAAGATCTGTGGAGAGGCATGAACACCTAGGCCAGTGGTAAGGCACTTGATGATGATGATGATGATCAACAGTGACTAAAACCAAGCGCTTTGTCCTGATTACTTGTATACTCCGCCCATGTCTTACATTACAGGGGCAAATAAGGGGGGAGGAGGATAGTAATACTCTGACCGACCATGCATGTCGTAAGAGGCGACTGACAAGGGGACAAGCATGAGACGGGCTGCTTGATCTCGTAGACAACGTTAGCTGAATAATTCATCCAAATATTAACAAGCCTGTAAGGCAGTGGTTCTCAAGCCGGTGGGGAATTTTCCCCTGCAACCCCCCCCCCCCGCCCTTCCAGGGGGTGAATTTTAGGGTTTCCAGGGGAAATTCACGGGGGGGGGGGGGGGGTTAAGATTATTTCAAGATCGCATTAATACAAGAACCAATTACTTGATATTGTTTTTCCTTCCATACTTTACGGTTCTGTGCTTCCCGCCTTTCTGAAATTCGTTTTATAACGTAAGTAGACCCGCAAGTCACGTTTTATGTAGACGTCTAGACTTGTTCTAGTTTGTGTTTTAAAGTTAGCTTCCATTTTTACGTATACTGTATAAAAAAGAGGGGGGATTATATATAGGGAGGAAATATGAAAAAAGGGGGAGGGGTGACATTCTGAACATATGGTGAAGGTGTGCATGGGCCAAAAAAAAAAGTTGAGAACCACTGCTGTAAGGGGTTTGCCGTGGGTTTATTTTTGGGCCTATGGTGCCAATTGAGATGAAAGGAAGAACACGGCGAAGAAGGGGGGAGAGTGACGTTGAGAAGAAGAAGAAGAAGAAGAAGAAGAAGAAGAAGAAGAAGAAGAAGAAGAAGAAGAAGAAGAAGAAGAAGAAGAAGAAGAAGAAGAAGAAGAAGAAGAAGAAGAAGAAGGAGGAGGAGGAGGAGGGGGAGGAGGAAAAGATACCATCTCTTGATGCTCACTCTCATGGAGAAGGATGTTTTGTCTTTGGGTAGTGAATTGAATAGCAGCTACATCATACTCTCGTCGGAGTTGGCTCCCCATCTAGGCCCAAGTACCTCTGAGCCTGAGCCGTGCATTGTTACCCCGGGATTACCACACGGATCTGCAATATCACCTGTGCTATTCAATGTATACATAAGCAAGTTTTCAAGCATTGAAGGACTAAGGATTGACAGGATACTGATATTTGCAGATGATGTCCTTAAGACAGGATGGAAATAGCGCAAGAGTTGCAGGTAAAAGTAAACAAAGTGATCTATGGGTGAACAGAGATGGATGGTTTCTCCAATCCAGAAAAGGTGATGTGGTGATTTCTGGACAATATGATTGCTAAGGCTAATACTCTAGGTCTCATAATAAACGACAGAAATGTGAAACACACACAGAGAGAGAGAGAGAGAGAGAGAGAGAGAGAGAGAGAGAGAGAGAGAGAGAGAGAGAGAGAGAGAGAGAGAGAGAGAGAGAGAGAGAGAGAGAAAAGACTGAGCTCCTGTGAATCAGCCCGCTCTGTGGCGAAGGTCTACGAACGCAATTCGTAATCCCGCATACCGCGTTCGAAACACAGCTTGGGCAAGTTGGAAGCAGACTGCCTTGCGTTGGTTTTCATTCAATGGTATGAGTTCTGGTCGTTCAGAAAATAATGGAAAACTATTGAACGTATTCTTTGCCAAGAAATCACAAACAGCCAAAAAATGGTTGGGTTGTCTGCGACGTCCTGCAAAGAATATGCAGCTAACTTAATTAACCTGGAAATCACCTTCGACAGAAACCTGTCGTTCATGATCGGGTGGAAGGAGTCTATATGAGATTGAAGAAAGGACTCGTTGCACTGAAGACAGTAGCAACGGACATGAAACAAAGATACTTTATTAACAAATGATTCTCTCAAAGATTGAGAATGGATTGAAACTGCTCACGGCCACGGTGTCAACGAGTCATCTAGTTAAACTAGAGCGCATACAGATTGAAACTATACTATACTTATGAGCTTGGGATACACAAGAGATACGCCGACAATGTGTTCAGATACATCTTGCTTTACCAACTATTGCGGACAGACTCAATGTGCTGAGGCTTAATCATATCTCCGAGTGACAACAAACAAGGAACACTCCCGCATGAAGTCTTTGACAGCAGTTAACGGTCTCAAGCCTAAGAGGAAAATCGTGGATGACTCAGACATAGGATTCAATCAGAGAAGTCTGCATGTCTGAGAATATCGGTAGAGGAGAGCAGTGGGTCAAAATGCCAGAAAGAGTCATACTCACATTGGACAAAGAATGCAGGGATTTGCCAGCAGGCCGCGCAGAAAGGGAGGTGCAACAATTGATTCAAGACAATTCGCACCCTGTGATGTATTAATCGTTTTCAATTATGTCTATACATGATTCATTCTAAATGCTTTTAACCTGCTCCTGGATTTCTATATATAATTCATTCTGAATGCTTTTAACCTGCTCCTGGACTTCTATTCAGGGCCGTACCTTGCTATGATAGGGTAACGGCCGCACCAGGAGGAACCGTAAAGGGGCGGCATAAGCAGCGAAGGAGGGGCGGCATTTGGAAGACTTGCTTGCATCATTAAAAGGAGGTAGGGGATTCTGAAGACTTGCATCATACTGAGAAAATCTACCGCACGGCCCTGCTTCTATATATATAATTCATTCTGAATGCTTTGAAGCTACTGCCAGCAGCCTTCCGCGCTCACTTCATCTACTAACTAATAATTCATCATTATGTGCCTTTCCGATAAGCGTGGGCGGTCATGATTCGCCGTCTCACTCTATCATCAGAGTCGTGAATCAGCTCACTGTTCTTGTCTCGACCATATCACGTGGCCAAGTAGATCAGAGAAATGACGGTTGCAGCAGGATATAACAATGGGAAATAAAACAATCCATCCATCCATAATGTGCCATGCCGATAAGCGTGGGCGGTCATGTTTCGCCATCTCACCCGATCACCAGAGTCGTGTATCAGCTCCGTGTTTCTGTCTCGACCATGCCACGTGGCCCAGCCATCCAAGTATTTACTTCTAGGTCTTCCCCTTGGTCTCTTCCCTTCGATCTTGCCAGTTGTCATCAAGTTCTCCAATTCATTTCTTCTCATAACATGCCCAAACAATTTTTGACTGTCTACGTCTAATGTCACTAATCAGTTTACGATCTTCATTTGTTTCTTGTAGGACTTGTTCATTGGCTTTTCTGTCTCTCCGTGGTATTCTTTGCATTTTCCTCTGAAACCACATTTCCACAGCTATCAGATGTTTTTCAGCTTGTATTCTCATTGTCCACGCTTCACATCCATATAAAAGTACAGGTTCTATGTAGCACTTCAACACTCTTTTTTCGTGTCAGTTGATATCTTTTTATTGGTCAGTATGTTTTTCATTGTGCAAAAGGCTACCTTCGCAGTGGCAATTCTTGTTCTAATAGTCAGGTATGTGGAACTCCTGTGAAAAAGTAAGAGATAACAAACACATCACATTGTGCTTACCTTACAACAAACTCCACCGCGGCAAAACTTAAAACAGCATAACGTATTCTTATTCTTATTTTTTTGTTTGTTTGTTGTTTTTGTTGCATCATTGATTTTTTTCCCTCCTGTTATTTTCGTTTGCCGTATTGAGCTCGTGGTAAGGTATGCACACTGCGTCTATGTTGATTATCTCTCACATTTTCGCAGGAGTTACACGTATCTAACTGTATTTATTTTCTACCTGGTACTTATTCGAGACTGTGACCATAAACTGCTGCAAGATTTCTGAGAAATCCCACACTGTATTGATTTCTATGTTTATAAGATGTGACCATAAACTGCTACATGATCAATCTCACAGTGTATTGATTTCTATGTTTATAAGATGTGATCATAAACTGCTGCATGATCAATCTCACAGTGTATTGATTTCTATGTTTATAAGATGTGATCATAAACTGCTGCATGATCAATCTCACAGTGTATTGATTTCTATATTTATAAGATGCGACCATAAACTGCTACATGATTTCTGAGAAATCCCACATTGTATTGATTTCTGTGTTTATAAGATGCGACCAT
Source organism: Cepaea nemoralis (assembly GCA_014155875.1). Classification (NCBI taxonomy): domain Eukaryota; kingdom Metazoa; phylum Mollusca; class Gastropoda; order Stylommatophora; family Helicidae; genus Cepaea; species Cepaea nemoralis. The sequence continues at coordinate 67,005 of JACEFZ010027442.1, read as the reverse complement.
AAACTGCTGAGATTTCTGATCAATCCCACATTGTATTGACTTATGTATTTATAAGATCATATTTCTTCTAGGAGTAGAGATTCCCTTTAATCACTGTGACGGGTTCATTTTTCTTCCGTTTTGTTTTAAAAATTGTTCATGGTTAGCGGATTTTGTAGCTACAACTTTCTACGGGATCGGATAGCCAGTCCACGTCAACCGTCAGTTAGACGCATCTTGAGATCACACACCATCAAAAGACAAGAATAATCAATGCGACAAGAAAGCGGCCAACACCATTCACAAGACGATTACCGCATTATGGAGAGACCAGAACAAATCATTATTCTGAAAATCTGAGTCACAGGACAGTAACACAATCGATTACACAGCCACGTTCATTCAAAATTTAAGATATGCAGATTCAACCAGTTTGCACTTGTAGATTGGCGCTCATGACAGTAGATCATGTGCTCCGAGACTGCTCCGAAGACGAGATATCTAGGCAAATCTTTTTGCCTTGAGAAACAACAGTGGAAATTACACTGTGTGGACTACTGAGTGAACTAATGAAGACAATGACATTTATACAGGAGACAATATTGCAGATGTAGACAATTTATTTAAAGCTATCGAAAGACGATAATGAAGGATCACGTCGCCTCTTACGACATGCTTAGCTGGTATCAGACATGCTAGAGCAGTGGTTCTTAACCTTTTTTGGCCCGTGCCCCCCTTCACCATAGTTTCAGAACGTCATTCCCCACCCCCCTTCCTATCAAAAATGTGGCCCATGCCCCCCTTCAGCATATTTTCAGAACGTCATCTCCCCCCCCCCTCCCCCCCCCCTTTCATATTTCCTACCTAAATATCCCCCCACCCCTACACAGTATACGTAAAAATGGAAGGTAAATATGTTAAAACAGGTCTAGACATCCACATAAGACGTGATTTGTGGGTCTACTTACTTTATAAAATGAATTTTAGAAGGATGAGACCTGCATAACTGTAAAGTATGAAGAGAAAAGCATATCAAGTAATCGGTTCTTGTATTAACGCGATCTTGAAATGATCTTCATTCCCCCCCCCCCCCCCTGGAAACCCTAAAATTCCCCCGGGGGGGGGGGAATTCCCCACCGGTTGAGAACCACTGTGCTAGAGGGACTCTTGGCTGACTTGTTACTGTTTCCCACCTCAAGCGCACAGGTTCCCAGGTTCGAATGACTGCATGAGATTGGACATCTGTATAAGAACAATAAGTTTTTTTATGATATCGCGCGTTGATCTTATCTCATAGGGTAGTGAAATTGGACACCTAATTTTCTCGAATAAGGTCAACAAATGGGAGGTCCCGTAAGCAAGTCGTGCACGTTAAGAATCCGTTGGCAGTAGGATATAGCAAAAGAGCAGGCCACAAGGTCACTGCTTTGGCGAAACCTGTTATCAAAGAAGATATAACCATGGGTAGATGGATCTCGATGCCTTGACTGGAATCTATCTAGAGAAAATATAGACTGTATTTCTAATGACTGTGCAGTGTTTGAAGATATTGCCGGTGCAAGTTTTGTATTCACCCTCTGTAAAGTTCGTGTAACATAATAGGTAAATACAAAACTTGGATCGGCAATATTTTCAAACACTGCACAGTAAAAAAAAAAAAATACCTTGTTTCATAGCAGATACTGCCGGTGGAATGTTCAGTTTTCGGCCTTCACATTTTCTAAGCCACGACATATAAGGTGGGGTTAACAGCTCCCTTCATCGTCGACTTTCTTTTCCAGCCTTTCCACCGCCTCCTCCAAATTCTAAAAATGGTCCAGTACCCTTTTTTATGAGGCTGGGTCGAACCCAGAACAGTACTGGTCACACACAAAAATTCTGCCTCAGCTGGGATTGAACTTTAACAGCCTGTCCTGGCAAGCAAGCCCTCCGCGTCCTCTAATACCTGCATCTTTTCTCTATTTCTGTGAGCGCCAAATAATACATGTGTGTTTATTTATGAACTGTCTTAGTGGCCTAAAAATATTACCTCATTGATATTTATGTGTAATAATGTGTACAACATTGGAAACCGACCAATCATTTATCTTGTTTAAATATTAGTTAATATACTGGACACGGCATTACAGGTTCGATGTGTTTGTGTGTTTGTGCTATTTAACCTATGCTTTGTTTTGTTTTGCTCGCATATCCTTTACAGGACATCGCTATCAACATCAGCATCTTTCAGCTGACTGTTGATTTCTTGGGAAGATTACGCTCAGTAGTTTGCCATTGCTTTCTGAGCGACCGGCTCACATACCCCGTAAGTTACCGACGCGGAGAGAACCGCTATAACCTATGCTAGTTTGATATAAAAATTCTGAGACCCATGGTACTATCCCAATGATTAGATACGAATTATGTCCATATTCCATAGTTGTGGGTTCATGTGAATGATAGACCTGGCTAATGAAGACACCTATTTTTTAGGGGTGTCTAGTTTGTCATGCGTCGAAGTACACTTGTTCCCACAGCAAGACTGTCGTCATTTGGAGGTGACTGGTTCGAATCCCGGTCGATAACTATAGTTTCAATTTTTGTGTTGCCTAGTGTGTCCTCTAATCCCTGCTTCTTTCCTTTACTTCTATGAACGTTAAACAAAGCATGTTTGTTTGTAACCACAATATCACCGCGGCTTCTAGCGGTAGTAAACCTTACTCACATGCACTTACACAAATACATGCTGGCGGGGCACATGATGATAATTGATGATGTTGATGCTTGTGCGAGTGTTATCGCTGGTTACTTGATTCCATTGTGATTGGAGAATGATTGAGGAGTACACTAATGGCGATTGTATTGTGTTTTATTCATAAATTAAGATGAGCTGACATAGCATTGGGAAAGGAATGCAAGACAACAGAAATTAACTAATACCAAACTTAGACTATTTAACTCTAATGTTAAATGAGTACTTTTTCTTCTACTTCTTTCTTCCTTCCTCTCCTTTCTTCCTTCCTCTTCTTCTTTTCTTTCTCTATTTCTTCCTTCTACTTTTCCATGTCTTCTGATATCGTTGTTGTTGTTGTTGTTGTTGTTCTTCTTCTTCTTCTTCTTCTTCTACTACTGCTGCTGCTGCTGCTGCTGCTACTGATATTATTATCACTACTACAGCTACTACCACCACCTCCACCACCACTACTACTACTACTCTTCCTTCTGGCCCACCTCCCCACTCTTCATCAACACAACAAGCCTCCAATTCAAGGCAAAGACGATTTCAACTGACAGCCAATCATACACATCTGCTAGACTTATCTGCTAAATATGGGTACGAAACGCCGCTTGCCCATCCTAGGAATCAATGTTGTTGTTTTATTTCATGCCTTAACCAAACACTTCCGTCTACTTCAAGTTACACTGTCACAGAATCTAAGCCTCTTATGTCTGTGCTAATTGGACATCTGGGACAAGCGTATTTACAAAGCAGGCGATTTAAAAAGAATCTTTACGGTACACACCGGATTCTCCGTGCTAACGTTAGTTTTCGTTAGCGTGCGTTGTGTGTGTGCATTACGTAACGATTAAGGCTTTTTGACTGTTTCTTCATATAACAGATGTTTGTCGGAATTATCGGTAATTCGGCTGTCTTGCTCTTCCTTCTTGAATATAAAATTATATTACTTGCCGGTTATCGATTCACAAATGACTGCTTTCAGCGGCTGTCGGTATCTCCGTGCTCGGTGTTTAGCTATTGCTTTAACTTTAGAGGTTAATCTTTAGTGTCTCTTCTGTTTCTACGCGGATGTAATTTTGCGACTCAAGCCAACGAAGTGTTATTGCTGCTGCCGCCAATGTTTCCATTGCTTCCCACATTTCTTTGGGATATTAATCGGATCGCTTCACAATGTTCTACACCAGACAACATTCTTTATAAATCCACTGCTCGTTGTGGCGTGTAGAAGGGTACCGGCAACTGTTTTGGGAATTAAAGGCGGCCGGTGTTATACGTAGAGTTAAAGTTAGTTGTATATCCGATTACTGGATGTCGCAGTCAACCCCAGCATTTTTTGGCCGTTTGTAATTTCTTGGCAAGTTTACTGTCAGTAGTTTGCAATTGCTTTCTGAAGACCGGCGCTCATTAGCTCATTACATTATATGAAAAACAAAGCAAGGCGGTCTGCTGCCGAATCGCCCGCAGCTGTGTTTCGAACGCGGTATGCGGGATTACGAATTGCGTCCGTAACCCCTTCGCCAGAGAGCAAGCAAGAGTAGATGGGTGGGAGGGGGGGGGGGGGGGGGGGGTTAACCAACAGGAAATGAGTCTGTCGGGATGGTCGCTGGAGGCTGACACTCAGCATCATTATGTGCCTTGCAAAGTGGCATAGGCATTCACGTCCACAGATCTCCGTCCCTAGGGGTCTGGTTCCTGGTTTTGCCATCGGTTGTTTGATACCGGTCTGGTATCACGTGACAGTCCGTACCAGACGAAGATAGCATAAGACAGCCATTCACGTCGTTCCATGACAGTGATCTGTTTGATTAATAAAGACATGGAAAGATAATATAGTGGTGTTCTCGTGACTCCCATAACCACACGGGGGTATTTGTTTGTTTGTTTTATTTTTAATGTTCATTCACTTTGAACTTAAGCGTAGTCGATACACTTGCTACTACTTTTGAGTGCACTGGGCTGATTTTTGCCTGTGGGTTAGCTTTCCCTATTAACAATGTCCATGAAATCAGGCGAACTAACTTCCATTATAGGTTCTTGTAATAAGAAAAAAGTCTTGTAATTTACTTACCCAGGTCAAGGACGAGAAGCCACCGTGTTAGTCCAATTGACTGGTGTAGAAATTGAACCCGCTAACTCGACATTAGCACACCGGCTGTTTAAGAACATTTTCAGAGAAGAACAGAGCGCTGTTATCCATTCGGCTATGCATACCCCCTCCCGCGGGTATGCCACCTCTGTCTTTGACCAGTTTCCGACTTTCAGGACCAGTGAGATCCCAGCTGTGCTTAGTTGTAGAGTTATCCACTTATACCGGTGGATAATCGAGCCCTAACGCTGTGTTGAACGTGCAACCATACCTTTACCGCCATCCACCACTCATCATTATCATGTGTCATGTCTATAAGCGTGGGTGGTCATATATATTTCGCCATCTCGCACTCTTGTCTCGACCATGCCACGTGGCCAAGCGATCCGGGTATTTATTTCTCTTCCTTCCCCTTGTTCTTTTCCCCTCAATCTTGTCGGTTGTCACCAGGTTCTCCAATTTATGTCTTTTCATAGCGTGTCGAAAAAATTTAGACTATCCACGTTTAATTTATCTAATCATTCATTTGCCTCTTGTAGGACTTGCTCATTGGTTTTTCTGTCTGTCCATGGTATTCTTTGCATTTTCACCAGAAACTGCATTTCCACAGCCATTAGCTGTTTTTCAAATTGTCTGCTCAATGTCCACGCTTCACATCCATACAAAAGTAAAGGTTTTATATATCACTGCAACACTCTTTTTCTCGTTGCAATTGACATCTTTGTATTGGTAAGTATGTTTTACACCTCGCAAAAGGCTATCGATCGAGAAGTTTTCCGGCATGTTGTTATGGAAGCGAGGTTCTGCAAAGAACATGCTACTGAATGAATGAATGAAAAGGCTATCTTCGCCATGGCGATTCATGTTCTCATCTCACCACTAGGAGGTCCAATTGCAACTTTCCCTTCAACGAGTTTGAGACCATGATTGTCTTTCCCACGCTCTCCTATACATTTAGAGCTCACACTGACACCGAGGTTCATAACTCAACAAGTCATTTTGCTGTAAGTAACAGACGCGGACATATGCGGCGATGACGTAGTAGATTGACAAACAGCGCGCTGCAGAAAAACCCCAGCATTCCTGTAATCCCACTTCCGCTAGGGAAAATAGATAAGTCGCGCAGTAACGGGTATACTGATCCTACTGTATGAACACAACATACAGGCGGACTAAATTTTTCGGCGCAATATCGCCTTCCTACTAAAACAGTAAACGCCAATATATGATAAGGCAGAAGTGTTCGGGGCCTTCTGGAACCGTGTGTATACTGCAGAAGAACAGATAGATTATCACGGTATGGAGAGAGTGGTGATGCAGGGAGGGGTCAAAGCATATGGTCGACACGCAGAACTCCGAGGAAAGGTCGGGCGGACATATAATCAGACCGTTAATGCTGATACCATTAGTTTTGGGACTCTTCGCTGGTTGGTGAAGATGAAGACCAAGACGTCCCGATTGATATTATATCGATTCTTATCTCAATTCAGCTCAACACCAATGCACGGCTTTGAATATAAAGACGATGGGAATGAAACTGGAGTGTTAGATATTGTGGCTGTCTGTAATTAGGAATCACAAACAATCAAAAATTGCTGGAGTTGATTGCTACGTCCTGTTAAGAATATGCAACTAACTTAACTAACCGGAATGAAATGATTATAGGGCGACCAGTTGCTGTGAAATTGGAACTGTACGATTACTACGACGTCTGTCTGTCTATCCGGCTATCCGGCTATCTGTCTGCTTCTCTGTCTGTAATCTGTCTGTATGCCTCTTTGTCAGTCTCTCTACCCGTTTGTCTATTCGCCTACCCACCTACCCGTCTGTCTGTTTGTCTGCTATCTGTCTGCCTAACTGCATGAATATGTATATGTTTACATAGATTTTATTTTACAAGGGTAAAGACAGGAGACCGTAGTGTCAGACAATTACACATACGAGGTCACGTCATTGGCGTTGCCAGGGAATGACGAACAAAGGTAACCACCGCAGCCCCTTTGCCCTATTTTTGAAAAGTGACGCCTAGTTCACTTGTGTAATAAAATTCCTCTTAGGCATTCAAACTTGAATGCTCTACCCCCAAACTTTAAAACCTGACTACGCCTATAGATCCCCGCATACTGAGGTGGCGTGACCAGCTCGGTTCCTCACCGTCATGTCTACCCTGACAATTGCCAGAAAAGTATGTCATATCTAGGCACGCACATCCCCAGAATTAGCTAGTACACAAACATGGCGCTTCAACGCGTGATCTAAAGGTTAAACGTGATGTGATTTTTTTCTCCTTCTCTTTTCAGTTTCTTGACAATCGAAAGCCGGCGTCTAGATATGTTGTTGTTATACGTTTCTTGCAGTACTGCACAAATAGCTGCGTAGTTGTTGGTTCATATGGATTACGGTAAAATGGATGGAAAAGAGTGCAAGAGGAAGTTTTAAAAAACAAAAATTCTGAATGTCCTTTATAGGACGTTGCAATCTGCCCCAATATTGATTTGCTGTTTGTGATTTAGTAGAATTTGGTGGTCACGTTATGAGAAGAAATACATTCAGAACTTGGTGACAACTGGTAACATCAAGGGGAAGAGAACAAGGTGAAGGCAGAGAAGTAAATACCTGGATGGCTTGGCCACGTGGCATGGTCGAGACAGGAAGAGCTGAGACACTGAGCTGATCCACGACTATGGTGATCGGGTGAGATGTCGAAACATGACGCTTATCGGCATGGCATATGATGATGGTGGTGATTTACTGGACAAATGTTACTTTCAGTAGTTTGCCATTGCTTTCAGAATAGCTGAAGCCTCCTTATATAATCGAAATCAACGCACAGCGGTCTTCGAAATCGTCAGCGCTTGGTTTCGAATCCCTGACTCGGTGTGTCGGAGATTTGGGAACTTAAGTTTCAAACACTCCCGTGCCACGGACGCCGACTCCAAGAGGAAGACAATGAAAATATCAACGAGAAAGAGAAGTGGAACGGGTCAAGAATTTACACGATCACAATCACAAGTGGCAAAATGGAAGTTTCGGCTAGAGCCTGCTTCAGCACACACACAACATACACTGACATGACTACATAAGCAAATAAATACAACTGCTGATGTTTATCTGCCATCAGACAAGGCCAAGAAAAGGACGATATCGTTACAGAGGGGTGGACAACTTCAAGAAAGCGGTTGAAATAGGCCTTAAGAGTCGACCGTGAAGAGGCAGGGCAGAAGGTGTTGACGATCCATCACAGCCGACCTTGAATACGGAGATGGCAGTTGATGGTGGTATGTGATGCTACTTGGTTAGAGGTGTCTAGTTGCTAGTTAATATGCACATTAAAAAATAAGGGGTAACTCCAGCGACGACCCCCAGGGGTCTCAGAAGAAACTGCACTCGTGAACCGAATGATGAAGATCAAAATCGAAATAACAACCTCCGTAGCTCGAGGCCGGCGGCGGGGTACTGAGTACTTCGCCATGGAGACTTCCTAAGCGAAGGAAAGACTGGCCACGTATTCCTCCGCGTATTCAGACCTACAAAATATCATCTCATCCCATCTCATCATGTTCCTCTTGTACCTTGCGGTGTCGAGGTGAAGTATAAACATCGTGAGAGTGCCCGATTATGGGCTTCATATATCGATATTCCCATGGACTCTGCTATTCCCTCCGTCCAACGTTTACGTGGTCGGCCTCTTCCTCTGTTTCCATCTGGTCTGTACATCATTGCTTGTTGTGGTATGCTGTTGACTGGTAACCTACTTGCATGGCCAAACCATTTGACTTGCTGCTTTCTAATAAAATCTAGTGCTGTTTTAACCCCCACTTTAGTCCTGATTTCTTCATTTCTGATCTTATCTCTTCTTGATACGTTGAGTATTCTTCTCAGGAATCTCATATCTGTTGTGATTTTTCTTTTCTCTTTTTCTGTCATTGTCCAGGTTTGGCATTGGTAGCATAGAGTGGGTAGGAAGATTGTGTTGTAAAGTGCTTTCTTAGTAGCTATTGATGCATGTTTGTTCTTTAGTATTGGTGCCATTTGTCCAATGAGTTGGTCTGCCTTATTGCACCTATTTTCGATCTCGTCTTCTGATCTGCCATTTGATGATATTATACTTCCTAGGTACTTAAAACTCTTTATCTGTTTCAAGGGATGTTCGTTAGGTGAATTGTTGTTGTTTGTTCTTCTTTAGTTATAGTCATTACCTCTGTTTTGCTTGTGCTAATTTTCATGTTATGTTCCCTACACATTTCATTTAGATTATTCACGTGGTCTTGTAATTCAGCTTCTGATTTTGCTATTAGTGCTTGGTCGTCCGCAAACAGGAGTTCTCTAATGGTTAGATTTGCAGATGCTTCTTCTTCTGTGTTCTCGTCATGCGGTACTCTTGCTGTCTCTATTTGGCTGGTTTCTTTACATATGTTGTCTATATATGTTAGATGTAGATATGAATGGCGATGTATCGTCCTTCTTTCCAAATGAGAGGTAACGTCTGGCGATATGCGATATGTGTATTTTTAATGACTGAGCAGTGTTTGAAAATATTGGCGGTCCAAGTTTTGTAGTTACCTATTATGAGCAGCTGGGGTTGGAATTAAATTGTAGGAAGACACAGGTTATGGTTGTCACTAGGAAGAACGAAGTACCACAATGTAATACACAAGTAAATGAGGATATTCTTCAACAAGTGAATCGGTTCAATTATCTCGGAACAGTCATAACATCTGATGGCAGATGCCTTGAAGAGATTAGAACAAGAATCACCATTGCGAAAGTAGCCTTTAGCAAGATGAAAAACATTCTGACCAATAAAATGATGTCAATTGAAACGAGAAAAAGAGTGTTGAGGGTATACATAGAGCCTGTTCTTTTGTATGGATGTGAAACTTGGACAATGTGCAGTCAAGCTGAAAAACATCTGATGGCTGCAGAAATGTGGTTTCTGAGGAAAATGCAAAGAATACCATGGACAGATAGAAAAACCAATGACCAAGTACTACAAGAGACAAATGAAAATCGTAGATTGATTAGAGAAATTAGACGTAGACAGTCAAAATTTTTTAGACATGTTATGAGAAGAAATGGACTGGAGAACTTAGTGACAGCTGGCAAGATCGAAGGGAACAGACCAAGAGGAAGACCGAGAGGAAAATACCTGGATGGCTTGGCCACATGGCATGGACGAGACAGGAACACTGAGCTGATCCACGACTCTGGTGATCGAGTGAAATGGCGAATCATGACCGCCCACGCTTTCCGGCATGGCACATGATTGATTGATTGATTATGTTGCATGAACTTTATAGAGGGTGAGTACAAAACTAGGACCGGCAATATTTTCGAACACTGCACAGTTATTAAAAACACACCTTGTATTATCCTTTCGCACTGCCGGTCTCCCTGGTAGAGGAGTTAGCAGCTTTCTCCGTAACCCCGAATACTCCCGTGGTTGACGTGAGCGCACGAGAATTGGAAGCGGTTCAAGTCGCGCCAGTGACTTATGAGAGTATGGAGCCGGTCGCTCAGAAAGTCGCGGCGTGCTGATAAGCGTAACCTAGCCTAGGAATCAACATACAGCTGAAAGATGCTGATGTTGACCGCAATATCCTGAAACAGGATGGAAACGCGGCAAGAATCTTTTCGTATCACTTAAAAAAACAAACAAACTAGTAGTTACTGAAGTTATCCGTATGTCTTTTAACTGATTCGGTACCAAACAAAAAGTAGGATTGGACAAAACATGGTACACGATCACATGAACAAGTTTTATAATATACATTTCTGTTCACTGAGCACTGAAATCGCGGAAGATACACAAAATAAAATAAATAACACGATGTCCCTTGTATGGCAATATATCGACCCTCTGTCGAAATGGTAGAACACATGTGGCGATATATTATCCTTCGACACTAAATTAGCTAAAAGAACAGCACGAAGATGGACATTGAAGACAGCTTTGGCATGAAAATGCAGGGCAACTGACAAGGGGTCGAGAAGCTTTTCTGCCAGCCGCGATTAGATCCACGCTCTGCGAAAGACCTTTTATATGGTGCCGGTGATGACGAGGATTGCGTATGGTAATGTTAATGATAATAATGAAAAGATACAATGCCTTATTGAAAACCATGCAAGAGTAAAAGGTCGAAGGCAAACAAGCAAGAGGGGATGGAAAAGAGGTGGTTGGGGGGGGGGGGGGGGGGGTATTTGCCAAATAAAAAGTAGGTTTGGAACTGTGGGATGTGGATTTTAATTTATGAGAATATTATGTTAAGTTGTCTAGGGGATTTAATTTGATTCTCTATTATTTTAGCCACTTGAGGTGATCCTGGAACTCTACCATAAACACAAGAAGGAACATACTTCACTCCTGTTTATAACTGTATTCATGAGTACATCTCCAGTCCCACTTATCACCTTCTAAAGTTGATAGAGTGCTAGAAGAGATTGATTGTTCACAACATATAAACAACCACTGTTGAACAGACATCACATTTACTTGATGTACACATCAACAATTTTGGACAAACAGTTCAGGTATTAAATCAAGATCTGTAGTAACATACATGAAAGTGTAATGGCCACATTGAATTTCATGAACAGGCATGGGAATGATTTGCATTATCAAAACATATTTACCCCATTGTCCCAAGAAAAAAAAAACCAATGTTATTACAAACAACACAACAACCACAAATTGGGTCTACTATCCTTGACCCACCTTACATAATTAAGGCAAACAATGATCTAAGTACATAGAACCCAACATATAACACAGTTGTTTCTGACACCCTTTACAATTCTCATATTTAAAAATAATGAGTTGGTGTCAAAATACTCACTATACCATAACCACTATTTGGTTATACCTCATTACAAAAAAACACTACTGACCTTATAAATCCATGGTATAGAGAAAAAAAACACATATAAAAAGCAGTTGGTACTCTTAATTAAACTAATTAATAGAGTCCTTTATCTCCTGGTGTGCAGTTAAGTGTTCATCTCCTATGTATATTAGATCCTATTCCCATTATCTGGGTACCGAAATCATGCACTCAGTTGTGTTCCTAATATTTATCCACTGGTAATTGGCTGGTGAATATTTTATAATCCATACTCTAGGAATTGAAATACCACACACCACTTATCCCTCCGTGGGGCTAGAATCACGAATATTCTGTTGTCGGGGGCTCGGTGCCCTTTTTGTGAAATTTGGGGCCTCAGGTTGGTCATACTTCAGGAGTTCCACTTAAGCTCTGCAGAAGGTAATTCCTTTTATCATCAGGTCTGATGAAAAGTCGACGTCCGTTCAGCTATTCGGCTTTAACTATCCGAATCCCAAATTGGGCTCACAAAGAGGTTTCACCCACTCAGTCTCGAGTCTATAACCCATGGCATTTAGGCTGACATTGGACCAGCAAAGAGGTCATTCGTTTATGATCTAGTCCAGTGTCGGAACATATATGGCTGAGAGGCATCTCATGGTAGTATCTGTGACTAGGTCTAGAATTGATCTGTACATACATGTATCCAAAGATGAATAATTCCAGCACAGAAACAGGGTTGCAAACAATCAGAGGATTCTTTTTGGTTGCAGGCTTAGAGGCATGTACTCCGCTAGCTGCTTTCATATGGTCTTATTGATGATGATCAGGTCTGAGATCTCAGTGGGTCTTGCTTTGTTTCAGGGTGTTTCATATTTTGCCTTGAGGTGATCTGGTTTCTGAGTTGTTTCAGAGGATCTTAAGTTGGTACCTTCGTTGTACTGGCTTATGTTGTTTCAGTGTCTACTCCCATTTGTTTGAGTTGGTGTTAGTATCTAGAAGTTGGTGTTGAGTCTGCTGCTGTATGACTGATTGAAGGACTATTCAATTCTGAACAGGAAACTGGGAATGTCCCATGGTTTCGTTGACCTCGCGGATTTATGGCGTACCAGGCGGCATCTCCCAGACGTAAAAGTAGACGATACTCTGTTGTCGGCTGTATTTTGAATATCCATTTATCTTGATGGGACAATTAAATACAGAGATCCATCCTGGATATCCTGACAGAAGTAGTACTATCAATCGCTGAGTGTCTCTCTTCAACAGGTCTTTCGCTGGCTAGGTAGCGGGTAAGCGTAGCAGTCAACATTGATGTTTTTCTAGATCCAGACTATGGTTAGGACATTTAGTCCTGACTCACCTTCACCAGGCTGTTGACCCAGGATCCTGATGGGTGAAATGTCCAACAAACCACCACTCGCATTGTTGCAGAGAATGACATATTTTAGGGCAAAATCGCCCGCCCCAGCCGGGGAGAGGCTTCACGCGTCTTCTCTTTGTGCTGCACTGACCAAAATGGACACTCTAGCCTTTGTGTTAAAAAATAGACAGTTGGCCAGGTATTTGAACCACACTAAGGCCAAAATTGTAACTAATGCCAAATAAATTAGGCTCTGTTTTCTTTTCTTCTCCTACATTAAGTAAGATACTTAAACAGTAATTGTTAGGGATTGGTATTTTTAAAGCGTCACTAGACGGATGTTAGTAGAGACGTGTTTATATATCACAGGAACTAACAAAACAGATGGCTAAAAATATGAAGTAGGGGTGTGTCCCGGTTACGACTTAAAATGGTTTATATTGTAGCAGATATGCTGTATTATATATCAAAATAAGGGGTAAGCATGTGGAAAGTCACACTATATATGCCCATGGGGATATGAGAAATCGCCTAAGACAATTAATCATTCCCATATCGCTTAATAAGTTAAATGAGAAAACAACGTCAAGCAATGAACTAGAAAGATAACGTTTCTCATCTACTTCTGCTGGGACGCAGAGGTGTTTCCATGGCACCAGGTCCGGGTTATATACTGGCCAAGACCTATTGACGAGTCCTCGCCGAGCGTCCTGGGCAACAGGTCCTTTCGGGGTCCTGGCTAAAGTCAGTAGGATCGCCGTTTCCTCCGAAGTCGGAGAGTGTATGCCTGTACCACTCTGCAGTCTGCACACCAATAAGCCAGACATGGGACAACGGATACTCACGCAAACCTCATGTCCTGTATGACATCATACTGATGTTGGACAACAGGATGCCTTCATCCGACATAAGGACTTCGCGTTGGAGCTCAAGCCAACGAACACAAGCAAGCAAGCAAGCAATCTACATCTGCTCTTTATTCGACATCTACTGGAGCACAGCCGCACAACCAGCTCGCGCCATACCGTCCCATCTTTGGTCATCTCCTTCGGCTTCCTCCGTCTCCCCCCCCCCATACCCTTCTCACACCATTCCTTCGTAAAAGAGGTTAGTAAATATACGTTTTACAGAAGGGGGAAAATGTATTGGACAAACACCATATTTTGGTGAGGTAAAGAAATATGTCTTTAAAAAAAAAACATGCTTTTTTTTTTTTTTAAACTAATAGACCAATCGGTTATTTTTTTTTTCCCCCGCGTTTCCATCCTGTTTCAGGATATTGCGGTCAACACCAGCATCTTTCAGCTGTATGTTGATTCCTAGGCTAGATTACGCTCATCGGCACGCCACGACTTTCTGAGCGACCGGCTCCATACTCTCATAAGTCACTTTTGCAATTCGAACCACTGCTAATTCTCGTCGCGTCACGTGACAAGAGTATTCGGGGTTAGTGGAGAAAGCTGCTAACTCCTCGGCCATGGAGCCGGCACAAATCGGTTATTTAAGACAAACAAAACTGGAGAGAAGGAACTATTTTTTTGTTTTGTTTTGTTCGCATATCCTTTACAGGACATCGCTGTCAACATCAGCATCTTTCAGCTGATTGTTGATTTCTTGGCAAGATTACGCTCAGTAGTTTGCCATTGCTTCTGAGCGACCGGCTCACATACCCCGTAAGTCACCAACGCGGCGAGAACCGCTACCGATTCTGGCGCAGTTTACGTTCCTCACGTGGATATATGGGATTACGAAGAAAGACGTTAAAACATATGCCAGGGAGACCGGCACTATTTTGGAAAAGTAAAATGACATGAATTCTATAAAATAACGTAACTGTGTATTGAAGTGTAACGTGGTGGCGAAAAAGCGGAGGAACACAGCGCGTATGGATTCTGGACGTCATACATATTAATTAACACATGGCAGCAATTGAGGCAGAGCATCTGGTTTATGAAAGTGAGAAATTTAGAAGGTTTTATGGGACAAAGGGTCTGTACACGACAAGACACTAGACGATAATAATAATGATGATTATAAGTATTTTTATTTACAAAGCTTCTAAAGAAGCGGGAGAAATAATAATCAAATGGCCTTTTATGGACATCACGTGAACAACGCGGACGTGCACTAAAATTAGCAGTCATCAATGGTTGGCTTGAGTCATCGCGGGACACGGCATTCGTCTGTTCATCTTCTTTTATTGTAACCGCGCCATTTCATCTTGCTCTGATGTTGTAATTAGATCATGATACTTTAACTAAAATATGATGTGTTAAACTGTATTATGATTTTTAAATAGAATATGATTTGTTAAATTAGAACATGATTTGTAACTATTTGTTCTATTAGTATCTGCCTGATAACTAAAATAATAATTTCATGGACAAGGTAAATGAAAGTAGGTTGTATACAGATATAAGAAGGTCACAAGCAACGTTCTTCTGTCATGTGATGAGAAGAGAGACACTGGAAAGCATTATGACATCTGAAAGATCATCGGTAGAAGAGGCAGGGGCGGACAGAGAGAAATGACGATGGGTGAGCTGGGACGAAGGCATGGAGGCATATCATCAGTCAAACTGAACCAGAATATCAGGATGCCAGATCTGCGGAGACGTCCACGACCGTTGGCAGGTCACGTGATGATGCAGGTGCAGTTTTGTCGCGGCAATTAATATTATCTGGGTTTTTTTTTTAAAAGATCAAAAACAGACTGTTATTAAAACGTTCTCTTGACATTCAAGATCAATTCTTCTAATAGTAGGTCAGCATAGGCGAATGGATAAGAACGCGAGTTCTTAAACATCCGGTGTGCTGATGTCGGGGTAAGGGGTTCAACCCATATACCGGACTATTGGACTAAAATGTTGACCTATCGTTCTTGACTTTGAGGGCGTAAATTACAAGTACCTCTGAAGTCGGAGTGGGTTCGCTTGATGGCGAGGAACACTGTTAATAGGTACAGCTAATTCACACGCGTAACTCAGCCCAGCACTGCTAGAAGCAGTGTGTATGGACTACGCTTGAGTTCAATGCGAGCGATGGCCAACAAAAAAATAAAAAAACTCATCTAATACGTTACTAATGCCCTTAAAACTGGACATTGCAATCAAACAGAAGCTAATTTTGTAGGCATTTTACGTCCAGCAGTTGCCGTTGCTTTCTGAACGAGAAGTCAACATCTTAGTCCAACTGACCGACGGGTACGTGAATTGAACCCACCAACCCGTCATCAGCGCAGAGGGAGTTTAAGCGCGAGCAAATCCCTTAGCACTACGTAAAATAATAACATAAACAATAAACTCACGGATATTGACGGTTACATGTGAAAGTCGAGGTCACAGGGCATGAAATTAAAAATCGAATACAGGCACTCCAAAATGCAAACAAAATACTACAACACTTCACTGAATGCGCCGGTTTAAATTTTTCATTTGCTGATTGTGTTGGGTGGGAGCCGTGGTGGTGCAGTGGCTAGCACGAATGCCGGTCGCCAGGTGCTCATGGGTTCGAATCTTCATCGAGGCGGATTTAGAATAAATTGACCTGGGTCTCCCAAGCTGAACCAGTCAAAAATTTGTACCATGTAAGCCAAGGCGACTGACGTGACATTGATCACATCACTCATCGAGTGTTGGCTTGTCTATACAAATATGAACTCGCACCATATATCCGCCAGTCTCTCTGGCTGAGGGGTTACAACACTTTCTCCGTAATCCCGTTTATCACGCAGTCTCCTAGCGGGAGAGAACTGGGAGCGGTTCGACCCCCGCTGGTGACTTGCGGGATACTGAGCCGGCCGCTCAGAAAGCAATGGCAAACTACTGAGCGAAATCTTGCCAAGACATCAACAGACAGCTGAAAGATGCTGCTGTTGACAGCGATGTCCTGTAAAGGATATGCAAAAAAAAAAAACAAAAAAAAAACTACCATATTTCCAAAACGTTTCAATACTGTTTACATGTGCAGGTTGTATTTTTAATGACTGTGCTGTGTTTGAAAATATTGCCGGTCCAAGTTGTGTATCTATTTACTATGTTGCATGAACTTTACAGAGGGTGAATACAAAACTTGGACCGGCAATATTTTCAAGCACTGCACAGCCATTTACAATAAACCCTGTATAACGTGTTGGTTGGTTGTGAATCCGTCGGCAGATTGTAAGCTTTATTTAATTCTTAAATCCAATGCATTTACATTTAGGCCGCCTGAGAGGTGCTTCTTTAGTTCGCTTGAAATTGATTGTTTATATCTGCAACGTTCTGCAATCGTTTGTATAAATTTCCATATCATTTTAGTTCTCTCAGTGGTGCATATAGTTTATTGTCTATATCTGCAATGTTGTCGCTTGTATAAATGTCCATATCTTTATAGAAGAATGCTGAAAATTAATTGGGCAGCTAAAATGAGGAACCCGGGCGTTTTAGGGGAAGCTGAGTCGCAAAGCCAACTTATCACAAACATCAGCAAGAGGCAGTCATCGTTTTTTTTCTTTTGTTTTGTTTGGCCACGTTATGAGAAGACAAAACTCGAACATGTTGTGACAACAGGAAGGATTTGCGGAAAGAGAGATAGAGGAAGACAGCGTGAGAATTCTTGACAGTCTTGTGTCATGGCGCGGAAGGGAGTCATCTCACTTACTGATCCAATATGTCGGAGATCATAATTTGTGGAAAGGCATGATGGCCCACGCCAGCCGGCAAGGCACTGATGATGATGACGATCTTTTTAGTGCACTCACTGCTCAATAGAGTTTATTGTCTATAACTCCAATGTTGTCTCTTGTATAAACTTCATTATATATTGTAGCTTTCCCTTGCGTAGGGGTTAAGGACGTTGTTCATAATCCCGTATATTCTCGTACGAAACAGCTGCGCTAGATTCAGCAGCGGATCGCGTCGCGTTGGTTACTTACAGAGTATGTGAGCCGGTCGTTCAGAAAGCAATGGCAAACTATTGAACGTAAAACTTGCCAAGCTGAAAAATGCTGGTGTTGACTGCAATGTCCTTTAAAGAATATGCGGGGAAAAAATCTATTGTAGTTCTCTCAGTGGTGCACATAGTTTATTGTCTGTATCTGCAATGTTGTCTTTTGCATAAACTTCACTATCTATTTTTAATTCACCCAGTGGTCCACTTAGTTTATTGTCTGGGAGATTAACATCAATTACATGTAACGAATGATAAAACTAATTGTTTTAGTTTCTTCTGTCTAGACCCGTTAAAAGTGTGCAATCTCTAAATAAATTGTCTTGCAGAGCCCTCTCCAAGCTCAGATATCAGCGTTATGCGTTTGACCGCTGCCTGAGATTTCAAATTTGCGCAGAGCCATATTAGGATGTTACACAGAACCAGTTTTAACGTATAATAGCGAATCATAGACGATTAGTGAGAAAGGGGAAACAAATCACTTGAGATCATAAATGTGATATTACAGAAACAGGATGAAAATTCTTTTGATAGTGAAAACGAGTAATAAAATCCTTTCCAAACAAGACCCACGTTAGTGGGTTCGTTCGTTCCACAAGCCGGTCAGTTGGAGTTAAATGTTGACTTCTCGGTTTTGACGTATTCATCATCATCATCATCATCATCATCATCATCATCATCATCATCATCATCATCATCATCATCATCATCATCACCTCATCATCATCATCATCAGCATCAAGTATCTTGGCAGCTGGCGTTGGTGTTCATGTCTCTCCACTGATCTCGAACTTTGGTGTTCTGTATCAAGTCCCAGTCCATTTAGTATCTTGGTCTGCCTCTTCCCCCGCCTTCCACCATGATCTTTTCAGCCGTTTTTCAATGCCTCTCTTCTCATCGCATGACTAAATAAAGCTACTTGTCTCATTCTTATTATTGAATATAATGTTCTACTTTCATTAACCTCTTATAGGCAGTCGTAGTTATTCCAAGGAATTTGCAACATTCGTTTCAGGGACCATATCCTTGTTGCATCCAAGTTCTTCCTAATTTGTTTTTGACTTGGGGTTGTAAATAACAAGTACTTTTGAAGTCGGGGTGGATTCGACTGCCGGCAGGGGACACTGGAAATTGGGAAAGCTAACGCACAGGCAACAACCAGCCCAGTGCACTCCATAGTTAGTTAGTTAGTTAATTAGTTAGTTAGTTAGTTAGTTAGTTAGTTAGTTAGTTAGTTAGTTAGTTAGTTAGTTAGTTAGTTAGTTAGTTAGTCGACAGATCATCCTCATTGCACATCGAACCATTCAGTCCATAAGTGCTCGGATCCCCTCAGCAAATCCCGCAGCGTGTAGCGGCTAACGACACCAGTTCTGTGTTGGTTTATCAATCCCCTTTGGCTTCCTGCGCAGTGTTCTTGTTTGGCCACCCCTCTTTTAATTTGCTGTTCTCGCAGTCTGGCCATGGTTGTAGATTCACAGTCATCACTTGGTTCACGCAAAAGTCTTACTTCTCGTAGAGCATTCAGAATGTCAGCCTGGTCCATGGCGTGTCCGCCCTCCATCGTAGCCTCACCTGCGAGCTTGTCAGCCCGCTCATTTCCTTGTACTCCCGCATGCCCTGGCACGAAGATGAAACTAATTTTTGCCAGCCGAGACCGCTCCAGAGACAGCAACCATTCTCTTCGGATCCACCCCACCTCTATCCTCTTGGTCATACTCATTGAGTCGCTAAGGAAACATGCCCTAGTGAATGTCTGTGTCTGAGACATGTTATTGATAGGGTTTCTGATCATGATATTCAAATTGATCATTTACTATTGGGAGAACCACAGATAGATAGGCCTTGAAAAACCAAATCTAACGGTACCTCAATGAGTTGTGTATCTCGATTCTAAGCTGAGTTATGTAAATTTGAGTGTCGTGACCTTTGGACTAAACTTATTGCTTTATTTGCACTCCATAGTAGTCGCAACTACTAGTTGTTGCATCACGTTTCTGTACTACACTTGAGTTCAAAGCAAATGGAAATAATAAAAGAAAAGCTAATGCACAAAATCACAAACACGAGAAAGAAGCAGCTGTCATTATGAGAAGAAAAACATTGGAACATATAGTGACAAGTGGAAATATTTATAAGAAGAAAGATAGAAGGCATGGAGACAAGATTTTTGTCAGCCTCTTTTCGTGTCACGAACTGCTACATGCTGTCGGAGATCTAAAATGTGGCGAAACATGTCCAAACAAACGACAGGCTGACATGGAGAAAACACATCAAAAAAGCAGTAGCAAAAGCCAGACGGAAAATAGCCATTCTGAGAAAGCTAAGTGGAACCACTTGAGGAGCCAGTGGGAAAATACTTATCTAAGTTTATCAACAGAGCATACGACCACACTTGGAATACAGGTCAACTGCGTGATGTTCAGCATCAAAGACCACATTACAGGAGCTGGACAGGGTGCAAAATCAAGCTCTTAGAGTCATCACAGGAGGGATGAGATCAGCCTCTATAGTCGCAATGGAGAAAATGGGAAGGACACAAGCTCTAAGAGAACGCAGAGATACAAAAACACGAATACAAGCAGAAAAGTTCCTCAGCTTGCCAGGCCACCCTATGAAGAACAGATTTGAAAACTTAGCTATGGGGCGGTTGAATAGAAGTAGTTTCATCCACCAGGCCAAACAACTCTGCAGAGAAACCATCGATCTTCCCACAGTTGGTATCCCCCTGACAACTATTCCAGAGCGAACCCCGTGGAAAGATGAATATAGACTATCGCTACAAATCCAGACAAAAGTGAGAGGAATATTTGGCAAGGAAGAACAGAACAGTGTACAGCGCAGAACAGCCACTCTCAGCTTCCTTGATGACGAATACCCACAGGATCTCTGGATCCGAGTCTACACAGATGGGTCAACACAAAATGCTGTTTGAAATGGAGGAGCGGGAGTGTATATAGAATACCCAAATAATACTAGAGACACGGCCTGAGTTCCAACAGGAAATTACTGCCATAACTATGATGCTGAAATTGAGGCAATCAAGATAGCCACAGAGAAATTACAAAATACCAGCCATGGTACACAACCTGTGGTGACATTGACAGATGCAAAATCCGTAATAGAGGCGCTCCTGTCTGGGAGATTGTCAGTTATAAGGACTTCAAAACAATGTTTTCCCGTAGTGAATTTGAATAACGAAGACACAAACAATAGATTGCACGATTCATTGCCTGGCATATTTCGCTGCATCTCGTCAGGTACATACTGCAGAAATCACACAACTTACGTGAATTAACTAGATAAATCCTTCAAGTTGAAATATACACATATTCGCACAGTAATGTCACTTATCTACCACTGTAGTTATAAGGACACTACTTTCTGAACTTAGCAGTCAGCGTAAGGTCACCATACAGTGGATACCATCCCACTGTGGAGTCCCCGGAAACGACAGAGCTGATTGATTGGCTAAGGGAGGAGCAAAAGAAGAACAACCTGATGTGCTCATTACATAACACCAAAATAAAAGAATGATCACATCAGTCAGAGGGCCACAAAACCTTACCCAAGATGACTACCACGTTATGGACAGACCAGAACAGGTAATTCTTCTGCGCCTCAGATCAGGACACAATAGATTACGCAACCACACGTATACACAATTCAAGATTGGTGACTCAGCCATGTGCACATGTGGTTTGGCGTCGCAGACAGCAGAGCACATACTCCAGGATTGCCCAAACTACAACATATCCAGGCGAACCTTCTGGCCTAGAGAGACGACAGTGGAAGATAAACTCTATGGACCGCTGAGTGAACTAAAAAAGACTGTTAGATTCATACAAGAGACAACAATACATTGCAGTTATAAACATATTTCAGGACGAACGAAAGAAGAAGAAGAAGAATGTCCAAAAACGGCAGTCGATAAGAAACATAGTGCTAATTAATAGTGCTTGTATTTATTAGGTACTTACTACCTTTAATTAAGACAGAAAAATGAAAACCTGATCTTGACATGCAGAAATTCCAAAATAAACTCTGCATCAACGTAATTCTTCAACCGTACCTGGCTTTTCCGGAAAACCACTTCCGGTGTTCTTCAGTCAAGATGGTTCTCGGAGGAAAAATTATCGCCTCAGTCAAAGCCGAGGAGCCGGTAATTTCAGAATTATTTTATTTTATACAATTCTCGCATTTTTCACATGCGTATAACAGAAAGAAGAAAGCGTATTTATTTGTCAGTTATACCGCGCAAAGTCACTCTTGGTAGTATGAACAAGATGTGGCATGCGTTTGACCTTGTCATTTTTCTTCATTGAATTGAAATTGAATAATTAATTAATGTCATGATAATGAATTGTCGAGTTTTTGCGAACGAAATTATTAAATATTATTACACTCAACAACTCTTGTGCAACTGCAAAATTTTCATAATTTGCTAACACTGTACATACATAGTTGAATAGATCTTTAAAAATGTAATCAAATGGTGCCTCATTAAAATCTCTGCACCCATTCTAAGCGGAGATGTGAATTGAATTGTTTTTTTTTTATTTTTAGAAACAAAGAAATTACTTGTTTGTTGTTTTTGGGCACAGCCAAATAAAATTTTGCTTTACTACTTTACCTATGTGGTTTTGATTCATGACCATGAATTATTCTTGGAGCAACAGTGACAGCTGGTTATGTCATCATCATCAAGTGCCATGCCGGCTGGCGTAGGCGTTCATGGCTCTCCACAGATCTCGGTCTTTGGTTTTCTGGATCAACTCTGCTGCTGATATTCCTCCATGCCACCGTCTCAATCCATCCAGCATCATTTCTCTTGGTCTGCCTCTGCCTCTCTTCCCCTCGATTTTTCGTTGTTACGATGTTCTCCAATGCCTCTCTTCTCATCACGTGACCGAAGAAAGATGTTTGTCTCTGTCTTATTGTTGTATATAATGTTCTAGTTTCTAGCTGGTTATGCATGAAGGTTAAAAACTAATTTTAGTTAAGTATAATTAGACTTATAGACTGATTGCGGAAACTGATAATGGCAGAAAGATGACCTCGCAGAAAATAAGTATACCTTGAAAATGATTAAAATATAGATAATTATGGTTGCTCTGCTGAAGATGATAACCAAGATGATGGCAACAAATTATGGTACTTTATTTTTCATTCACCTCACACAAACTGAATCCTGAAGCATCACGTCACATCCCGAGGTTCCCTGTGTTGCTGTAGCTGGGAGTGTAATTTCATTGGTGTGCAATGTTCTCCATGTATACTGGTGCGTTCACGAGTTGACAATCATTATGTGCGGTGCACGTCGCACGCATGTGCACGCACAAAGTGAGAGAGATAAAAAAAAAAGAACTATTGTTGCTGTGGCCAGAATTGAACAATGTCAGCAAGAATGGTGTTGAACACATCGAGACCAGCGCATTTAGTCTGTCGACGCCACATGAATTCGCACATGTAGGACTCTAGTAGATGCCTGTGTGTTCCATTCTGCCTCTTGTTTCTCGCATTGGCCGTTCTCCACATGCGCTCGATGCTTTGAGTGTGCACCGGTGGTAGGGTCTACAAAGTTGTGGGAGTCGTTGACCGTGAGATGCGTCAATTCAGGAATACTTCCAATTCTGTCGTATGCACGCCTGAGGTCGAAGATTACTGTTGTGCCAGGCTGAATGTGTGTCCTGATTGGCGGCAGAAGCGTTGCTGCTGTTCTGTCTGGAATACAGAACATGAAGCAGTCGGCTGTTTCACGACAGATGCCACCAAATACCCACTGTTGTGGAAATACTCGTCCCACATGATGTTTGTGCCTTGTAAATAGGCTCTCGTCTTGCAGAAACCTGCCGTAGATAATTACTCCAGTCAACAGTTGCTGTCAGCGACATCCCCAACTGTAACTGGCAAAATGAAATGCTTGTCAACTTTTGAGACCAGTAGTATACGAAAAGAATGTGTCTGTATGGCAGATGCGAGCCTTGCAGCCATAACCTTGTCTCAGCGGGATGTCCTGCTGACATGGTGAATGTTGACATCCCCATCTGTCCTGACGCTCAGTCAGCGATAGCACCATGACATGATTATGAGAACATCATCTAGCAGGCTTTAAGATGACATGATTATGAGAACATCATCTAGCAGGCTTTAAGATGCCATGATGCTGCAGAAAAGCAATGCTTCTCTGCTTGTCGTGGACGACTGCTGCCAGTTCCAGAAAGGAAGCCCCTTTTCACAAAATTTTGTGAATAATCCATCCATCCATCATGTGCCATGCGGGGGGGGGGGGGGGGGGGGGGGGGGGGGGGGGGGGGGGGGGGGGGGGGGGGGTTCATATTCTGCCATCTCAATCGATCACCAGAGTCGTGGATCAGCTCCGTGTTCCTGTCTCGACCATACCATGCGGCCAAGCCATCCAGGTATTTACATTGGGCATATGGTGCTTGAACATTAGTTTTATCATAACCACCCAGCACTGGTGGCTGATGTGGCCAGTATCACATTGGCTGCATTTACTTCCCAAGACATTCTTGGTACCCATTTTGGCTGGGAATCCAGGCCAATATTTAAAAATCAGAACCTGTCCAGATGCAGATCAAACCCATGATCATGGGGGTCGGCAAGCAAGGGTCTATCCACTACACCACCGCGGCTTCCTGCATTGGAGTACAGTACATATATAATCAGCTTCAGGCTGATGGTGCTATAATTAGTCATAGCACAACTGTCGATTTCAAATGGGTGAGGGAGAGAAAAATAAGTACAATGCAAGGGAACCCCATGGACCATGCTGCCAAAGGAGTATGGATTGATAATTTCATATATACTATGCTGTCTGCTGTTCATATTCTGCCATCTCAATCGATCACCAGAGTCGTGGATCAGCTCCGTGTTCCTGTCTCGACCATACCATGCGGCCAAGCCATCCAGGTATTTACATTGGGCATATGGTGCTTGAACATTAGTTTTATCATAACCACCCAGCACTGGTGGCTGATGTGGCCAGTATCACATTGGCTGCATTTACTTCCCAAGACATTCTTGGTACCCATTTTGGCTGGGAATCCAGGCCAATATTTAAAAATCAGAACCTGTCCAGATGCAGATCAAACCCATGATCATGGGGTCGGCAAGCAAGGGTCTATCCACTACACCACCGCGGCTTCCTGCATTGGAGTACAGTACATATATAATCAGCTTCAGGCTGATGGTGCTATAATTAGTCATAGCACAACTGTCGATTTCAAATGGGTGAGGGAGAGAAAAATAAGTACAATGCAAGGGAACCCCATGGACCATGCTGCCAAAGGAGTATGGATTGATAATTTCATATATACTATGCTGTCTGCTGTTCATATTCTGCCATCTCAATCGATCACCAGAGTCGTGGATCAGCTCCGTGTTCCTGTCTCGACCCATACCATGCGGCCAAGCCATCCAGGTATTTACATTGGGCATATGGTGCTTCGAACCATTAGTTTTATCATAACCACCCAGCACTTGGTGGCTGATGTGGCCAGTATCACATTGGCTGCATTTACTTCCCAAGACATTCTTGGTACCCATTTTGGCTGGGAATCCAGGTCAATATTTAAAAATCAGAACCTGTCCAGATGCAGATCAAACCCATGATCACTGGGGTCAGGCAAGCAAGGTTCTATCCACTACATCACCACGGCTTCCAGTGCTTGGAGTACAGTACAAATATGTATGAAGCTTCAGGCTGATGGTGCTATAATTAGTCATAGCACAACTGTCGATTTCAAATGGCATGAGGGAGAGAAAAATAAGTACAATGCAAGGGAACCCCATGGACCATGCTGCCAAAGGGGTATGGATTGATAATTTCATATATACTATGCCGTCTGTTTAAGGCTAAAAGGTATTGGGTTCGATTTCAGCACGGGGTTGGGACTTATTTTATTTATATATTACACATGACCTTGACTGTGAGCTCAGATATCTAGCCTTTCCAGATAAGGACAAAAAACAGGAGGCATTGTGAGCAAGTTGTGGATGTTAAAAATCCTACTTTGAAAATCGGAAAGACTGCTGTTGCAAAATTGTTTACAAAGAAAATATCCCCACAGGTAAAGCTCTTCGCCTTCAGTGGAATCTGAGGAGAAAAAAAATAATTATCTCAAATGACAGCTAGAATAATAAACATTCCCCTAACTGGCATGTTACACCTACCGTAGGTAATTATGACTGTCATGTCAAAAATTAGCTTTAGTGAGCCATGTATTATTGATTATTGCACATATACTATGCATTTTAATGCCTATTGTTCTGTTGTTGTCTAAGACTAGCTTCATAAGTGATGTATGAATGAAATAATGTATGAGAGCAGAAAGATAAGGGCAGAATGTCGGAAGGGCTTACGTGCCCAATTCTTAACCCTTTGAAAATTGTTCATTCGTTCTGTCTAGAGGAAGTAGACTTTACACAAATGATTGCAGAAGTCGGATACACTGACCTTTCAGGTTCATGGCCAGTCTTCCTGGCCAAGGAGTTAATGACATTGTTCATAATCCCGTATATCCGTGCGGGAAAACAAAAGCTGCGAGAATCGGCAGCTGTTCATGCTGCACTGGTAACTTATGGGGGTATGTGAGCCAGTTGTTCAGAAAGCAATGGCAAACTACTGAACGTAAAACTTGCCTAGTATATCAACAGCAGCTGAAAAATGCTGGTGTTGACTGCAACGTTCTGTAAGGGATATGCAACATTTAAAAAAAAAAAAAAAAATTTAGGTGTGGCGCACTTCCCTGAAGGGAGGAGTGAAGTTTTAGTAATAGTTTCACATATGCTAGATTTTTGCAATATGCTGGTTGTTTGATGTGCGTGACATCTTCAATAGCCTTAATCGCTATGGTGTTTTCTATTATCTTATACTTCCCTAGGAGAAACCACCTGTTGGTGAAGGAAATGAAGAGGAACATCCAGACCCTGATTGTATGTGCATTTGCTTTTGTGGTGATGATGAAAAACAAGACATTGTTGATGCTTTAACCTCGGAAACAGATGATGGGATTATAAATGAAAATAAATATGATAAAAAGGATGAGGAATCTGAGAAAAATGAGGTGGATGGGAAGAATTGTGAGAAAAAGGATGAGGACCTTGAGGAGTCTGAGAAAAATGTAGATAAGAAGGAATCTGACAAGGATGAACATCAGAGGGAATCTGACAAGGATGATCTGAGGGAATGTGATGATTATGAAGATCAGATGGAATCTGACAAGGATGATCTGAGGGAATGTGATGATTATGAAGATCAGAAGGTATCTGACAAGGATGAAGGTCAGAAGGAATCTGACAAGGATGAAGATCTGAAGGAATGTGATGATTATGAAGATCAGAAGGTATCTGACAAGGATGGTCAGAAGGAATCTGACAAGGATGAAGATCTGAGGGAATGTGACAAGGATGAAGATCTGAGGGAATGTGATGAGGATGAAGATCTGAGGGAATGTGACAAGGATGAAGATCTGAGGGAATGTGACAACGATGAAGATCAAAAGGTATCTGACAAGGGTGAAGATCTGAGGGAATGTGACAAGGATGAAGATCTGAGGGAATGTGACAAGGATGAAGATCTGAAGGGAATGTGACAAGGATGAAGATCTGAGGGAATGTGACAAGGATGAAGATCAGAGGGAATGTGACAAGGATGAAGATCTGAGGGAATGTGACATGGATGAAGATCTGAGGGAATGTGACAATGATGAAGATCAGAGGGAATGTGACACGGATGAAGGTCAAAGTGAATCTGACAATGATGAAGGTCAGAAGGTATCTGATAAGGATGAAGATCAGAGAGAATGTGACAACGAAGATGAGAAAGAGTCCTTGAAAAATAATGAATCAGATGAAGAGGAAGATAACGACGATGGTGATGTATGATAATCTTTGAGCAGATTTACTTGACTGTTTGAATTGTTTCATTGTCTGAAAGTTGAACTTTTTTTTTTTACACATTTATGTGTTTATTTGAATTATTTCTTTGCTTAAAAGTTATGATCCTTGAACAAATGTACACACTTTTGTACATTTTCTTTGCAATTGTTTTTTTTTTTCCATTTATTTTAAATGGTACTTTTAACAAATTCATTGTAACTTTTGAATCTTAGTTTCTGTTTTTATTTGAAACTTTAAGTGTTAATTTATATCGGCCTTATTGTATTTGTATGGGTGTGAATGAGGACAATAAGTAATGAAATGGTGAAGAAATCGGGGGCATGTGGTATTTTTCTAGAGGGTTGAAAATATGGGCAGAAAAATATTGAGATCTGTAGGCATTAATACTTTTGACGAGTACCCTTAATTCAACAACTGGCTTGATCTAATAACAGCACTAGTTCCTTAAATTTGACAAGTGCTGGGAAATCCAGACAAAAACATCTTTTCAAGACCAGCCTTTACACCGGTCAGTTTGATTAAAATGTTGACTTTTCGTCCTTGGCCTGGAGGCATAAAGTACAAGTACCCCAGAAGTTGGAGTGGGCATGGCTGGCGAGGGACACTGGTAATTGGGAAAGCTAATCCATATGCAAAAATCAGCCCAGTGCACTAATAGTAGTAGCACATGTGTGTACTACGCTTGAGTCAAAGCTGTTGAAAGCAGGATTTTTAAAAAATAGCTTTTATAATAATGGTACCATTTTGGGATTTGACTAGGGAACAAAAGTTCAGTAATCCAAACCATAAGGGAAAAACATGCAAATTATGAGACACACCAACAGAAGAAGTGAAATAGAGAAACTCACATGTGAGAAAATACTAGACAGGCGAAGACAGACAGATGTTTATGGAAAGCTTAACAGATTTTGTGTCAAACAAAAAGTAGTTTCGGATCAAACACAAATAGATGATGGGAAGTACAGTGAGTCACAGTTATGACTTAGAAGTTGTTAATATGGTAGCGGACATGTTATATTATAACACAATGACATTTCAGCGACATATAAGCCCATGAAGTTACTTACGACAATTTATCATCCCGTGGCACTTAATCAGTTAAATAGATGGACAACAAATAATAATATTGGCAATGCCAGCTTTGTCAAAGTATCACATGAGAGAGAGGATTGGAAAGTCATGATTACACGTCTTGCTCCTGTCCGACACCTGAGGCATTATTTGTATCATCAAGTTTTAGTTGCCATTTGGAGGTGAATTGGGTGAAGAAAATCTGATTGAACACAGGATGTTTGAAATCAAAGGCAGGAAAGATATTAAAGTAAGGAGGTGCTTTAATAAAGTAATGCATTGGATTATATAGTGAAGAAATAGCAAAATTAACAGATTGGAGTAACTAAGAATGTCCACCTATATTAAATGAAGTCATTGATGGAGAAAGGAACAACAGTTGGGCCATATTGCATTATCTGGTATTTCCTCAGAGCTGATTTGACATAATTATTAAACTTTAAAAAAATATGCAAAATATAATGCTGCTTATGCATAATCAATCAATGTACACTTGCCAGGTATGTTTGCATGGTGGTGTCTTGTAATATTTCTAACAGATTGACTCATTTGGTTGGTTCGGTATTTGAGATTTAAATATTGAGCACCACCCACTATTGGCAACGCCGATCACACTCTGGTATGAACCCTAGGCCTATCCACGTCAATGTGGAAGGACTATACTCGAGTTTCGCTCTCGTTTGAGCTCTCAGTAGTGCATATCCTTGACCGGAACCGGAAACAATTATATTTCTAACAGTAATATGGTTTTGATTTGGTAATGTTTGTTTATTTTGTGTGACTTCAGTTCTGTTGTTATGGTTTTTTTTTTCATAACTGTACAATAAAAAAGTAAATGTTTTTAAATTTAACATTATTTATAATGCCATGCAGCGACAAGAAAATGTACCTGCTTTTGTATAGAAGACTAAAAATACAGTTCATTTCTGGTTGTAGTTGTGAAATATTCTCTAGTTGCTAATTCCTTGGACTGCCAAAGTAACTAACAATGAATGCCTGAAAGAGGCTAATGAAACTAGAACATTATATACAACATTAAGAAAGAGACAAACAGCTCTTTTTTGGTCATGTGATGAGAAGAGGGGCGTTGGAGAACATCGTGACAACTGGAAAGATTGAGGGGAAGAGTGGCAGGGGCAGACCACGAGAAATGATGCTGGGTGGATTGCGACAGTGGCATGGAGGAATAGCAACGGCAGAGTTGATCCAGAAAACCAAAGACAGAGATCTGTGGATAGTCATGAACGCCTACACCAGTCGGCACGGCACTTGATGATGAATTCTAGTAATGTTGAGAAGTTTGTTATGGTATATATATTGAAATCATTTATGGATTTTCATGATGTAGTATAGTTTTTATTCTTTTGTGTAGCACAGGAATATTGTAAAAAGAAATAACTTAGCACATTCTATGTCCACCCTTGCTCCTCCGTGTTTGAAACAGCATTTTATGCTGACCCATCTGTATACTCTGAGAATTTGTCATCATGGGAACTGAGAGTGGCTGTTCTACATTGTACATTGTTCTTCCTTGTTGAATATTGGTGACATTCATGTTGTCGGAGCCCAAAAGAGAGCTTACATCTATCGGGGTGAGGCTTGTTTAAAGACTTTCCTCCATACCTGGTACCAAAGTACTGTCTTCACAGAGGCTGTGATGCAGAATTCTCCCTTTCCCCACTCAAGTTGCGGAAACCAGCAGGGGTTTGACCTGTTAATGAATCTTCACATCTGTGGAGAGGCATGGCAATCCTTAAAGTGGTAGCCAGACTGAGAATCCTGTCTTAATATAGTACACCATGGAGATATTCTCCAGGTTCTTGGCAAATGTAGGTTCTGGTCTTGAACAGATAAACTAAATATGAATCATTCATAATATCCAGTAGCTTTACATCTGCAGAACTTTATTAGTTTCTCAATTCCCATGTGAAGACAAAGAATCTACCGGTGTACATATATATTTGTGTTCAATTAACATTTGGTTTAATAACTTTGTACTAATACTTTGTTTGACCTCTGCCATTCAGTTCTTGAGTGCAAATCTCTTGGCGACCCCCGCTAGCTGCCTACAGACTTTGTTTTCTGTATGATGCTTTTGGCAGGACATTTTGCAGAAAGAAACCAATCCATCTGGGATAAAACCTAGTGTAATGAAATTGATCTTCACACCTTTAAATTCCACTTTTTTTTAAAAACTATTGTTTGTGCATTATCAACCATGGTGTATTTACTTGGTATGTTGCCTAAATTGATCCTTCTTTTTTTTTTCTTTCTTTCTTGCAGGATGATGATGAGGAGGAGGGTTTAGTTGTAAGTATTTGACCACTTAGTTAATTATTTGCATTTCATTGTACTTGTTTGAAAAACAGCAGATGTACAACATAAGTATATATATATATATATATATATATATATATATATATATATATATATATATATATATATATATATATATATATATATAATACTATACATACCAGCGGAACTAATCCATGCAGGAGGGGAAACCAGTGTCTTAATCTACCATTCACTATATGTGAAGATCTGGAGTTACGTTGTTTGGCCCAAAGCATGGAAGAGAACATTCTTAAATCCCTCTCCCAAATAAGGAAAATTAAAAATTGCACCAGTTATCAAAATGTAACTAAAATGTTATACTATCACCTGTGAATCATCATAAAGAGGATTCTTAGCAAGAATATGAAATACAGGAAGGTTTCAGACAGGGCAGAGAAATCAGGGACTATAACATGAGAACATCCTTGAGAAATATAGAAAGTACAACATACATCTTCATACTTCATAGGCTACACGTAAGACTTTTTTTGGTTTTGTTTGCTAAGAATTCAAGTGTAGTTCATAAACATACTACTGCTACTACCGGGGAGTGAACTGGACTGATTCTTGCATGCAGATTAGCTTTCCCTATTACAGTGTTCTTGCCATCAAGGGAACCCACTCTGACTTCTGAGGTACTTCTAATTTATGTTCCCAAGTCAAAGACTGCCGCCCTCCCTGGTCTAGGAGTTTCACAACTTTCTCCTTACTCTCGTAAGTAGCGTGATGTGCGCGAGAATTGGTAGCGGTTCTCTCCGCGTCTGTAACTTATGGGGTATGTGAGCCGGTCGCTCAGAAAGCAATGGCAAACTACTGAGCGTAATATTGCCAAGAAATCAATCAGCTGAAAGATGCTGATGTTGACAGCGATGTCCTGTAAAGGATATGCGGGGGGAAAAAAAGTCGAGGACTAGAAGTTAACATTTTAGTCCCACTGACCCGTCTAGGGTTGAACCCGCTACCTCAGAATCAACACACCGGAGATAAGTTAGTTGCATAACCTTTACAGGATTCAGTGAACCCCAGCTGTTTTGGCTGTTTGTGATTTCTTGGCAAGTTTACCTTCAGTAGTTTTAAAGATGCACTCATACCATTGTATGAAAATCAACGAAGGTTGTCTGCTTCCAAGTCGCCCACAATTGTGTTTCGAACATGGTATGCTGGATTATAAATTGTGTTTATAACCCCTTCGCCACAGAGCCGGTCAGCTCTATCCAGAGACATTGAAAATCACAAACTTTCAGAATTTAAATGACAAAAATAATGTCCATGGACATACCAACCAAAAATCACAATCAACGATGACAAAATTTTAAATGTCAATAATTTGGACTATATTGTCTTCATAATCAACAACAGTTTGAACTGTTCACAAGGAGGCAGACACAGGCTGGCAACAACAATGCAGAGGCTCAACAGTATCAAGGACCTGTGGCACAACACCATGCTTCTTCTTTGTTCATCCGGAGAGTTTTTTCAGACGTGATTGTGTTGTGCCTGTTTACAGCAGAGCTGTGTTCTTGCGCCGTTAGGCAGACACATGCTTGCATTTGTTGACCGGGTTAACCTTCCCAATATTTTGTTGACTGGGTTAACCTTCCTGATAGTAACATGCCTGAGAACATGCATCTTTGCTGCGGCAACGTGTGATGTGAGTCATGGACAATATCACAATCACTAATGAAGACAGTTGGGGCTACTGAGCTGAAATCAAGAAAAGTTCTTAGCATATCATGGACCAAGATGAAGACAAATATGAACACACTACAAGATTAAACATCAAAGAAAACTGGATTATAAACAGCATGTTTCACAAACTGATATTAAATACCACAATAGCATTTTGGGAACAGTGGTGGAAAATATAGTTCCTAGAAGGAGAGGCAGTGGTCAAGCAACAGGGAGATGGACATAGGATATTGTAGACACCTTGGACATGAGGGTGTTTGAGGGGGAGAAATGTCCAGAGGCAGTGGTCAAGCAGAATGGAGATGGACACAGGATATTGTAGACACCTTGGACACGAGGGTGTATGAAGCCGGAGAAATGTCCAGAGGCAGAGACTTTTCGACCAATTGTGAGTAGAGCAGCCTTCTGCAAAGGACCTGCTAAATATATTTGTGTGCGTACATGAACGCACAAATGCATGTGTGTGCGCATGCACATGCTTAATTACATTATTTGGTGTACGACTACTGCACACGAAGACATGAGACAGTTTGAAAAACAAAAAAAAATCGTAAACTGAATATAAAAATTAGATGGATGGGAAAAAAACCAAAACACTTATTAACTGCCAAAAACTGATGGAAAAAGAGCTATAGGAAGGCAAAGTGGTAAATGCCTGAATGGCTCTTAATGTTGTCTACCCCCTGCATTGCAATAGCCAACTTGCGTGTCTACCTTACTTTCTACAGTCCCAATCATTGTTGATTATGAAGCTAGGTTTTGACATTTTCAATTTCTTCATTGTCAAATGTTTTCTTTGGTTGACATGTATTGTCCATGGACATTCACAATGTTTCACTTGTCTGTCTACCTGTCTTGGATTAGTAGGTTGATTCCTGCTGTTATGTGTGTTAATATTTGTTGTTGCAGGATGTCCAGCAGGTGCTGAGGGAAACTTGTACAGAGAAGAAAGAATGTGCGTCTTTAAAGGAGAAACTGGATGAATGCAACTCTCGGGTTCAGAGCCGGACGAAAACTGCCGAAACCTGTGTCGAGGAGCTTTTAGATTTCTTGCACTGTGTTGACCACTGTGTAAGTTTTCTTGTATGGTCTACTAATTATAGGGTTCAAATCCTCTGAAATCTCTTCAGCAGGCATATTAGAAAGAAGCTTAGGAAGTCAATAGGATGAGTGTTCGATCCCTGAGCTCGTTGCTGGCTAAGGGAGAGAAAGACTGATCACCAATTTCTCCATGCACTCAGGCCTACTAAAGATCATGGTCCTAGCACGTCGGACCCATAGCATGCTCCTCCTTCGGGACTTCTGACATTTTAGATGTATTTTTGGGTTAACTCTGTGTCATGGTTGGTTGGCTGAACGGATATGTTCAAACTTCTTGAGAATGGTGTGATTACAGTCACTTTGTCTGAGCCCTCAACAAGGTGCTGCTGGTATTGTGTGACTGCTAGCCCGCTACAGAAGTCCATCTGCCCAGGGACTGTATTACAAGGCTTTCCTTCCCCTCTCCAAGTGCAGTAACCAGCGGGGGTGTACGTTACTGGTACTTAAGCTGCACACGCGCCAAGAGGCTTGGCAATGCTTGGAAGATTATTCAGACTGGGAACCCATCACTGGATAGTCTGTATCTCTGAGAGGTTGTGCATGGATATGACCAGTGTAAGGCCTGGTCCTGCAATCTATGCAGTCCATCTGTGGCTTTGTTAGTGGTCACGTAGCAAATCACTTGCAGAGTGTCACTCTGATCATCACGTTTACTGCCATAAAGTGTGGATGGTCATAGTTTATCTCACCTCGCATGTCAGTCGGTATTGGACCAGGTCTCCGCTCTTGTCCCAGTTATGCCATGTGATCAAGCCATCCAAGTGTTTATGTCTCTGCCTTCCACTTGCTCTTTTCACATCAGTTTTGGTAGTTGTCATCAAGTTCACGTTTTAAAATTTCTTTTTACAAACTAGATCTGATTTCTCTACAGTTTGATTTTCATTTGTGTCTTGGTCTGACTGTCCGTGGTATTTGCATTTTCCTCAGAAACCACATTTCCGGTGCCATTAGACGTTTTTTCAGCTTGTCTGTTTTTTTTTTAATTCATGGTTAACAGCAGGCAAGGGTACAGGTTTTATTTAGAACTTAAAATACTCTTTTCTCGCTGCAGTGGGCAACTGTTTATTCATGATTATTTTCATAGGCTACCTTTGTCGTGACAATTCTTGTTCTGATCTCTGCAAGGTAACTTCCATCAGTTGCTATGATGTTTGCAAGACACTTGGCCTGCAGGAAGAAATCGCTATTCTTCGCCTTAGGACAGGGTATAACAGACTGAAAACACATGCTTAAGCTTCACCTGTCTAATTCACTTTGCAACATAGAGACCTGCTAAACAACTGCTGAACATGTTCTGCAGGATTGTTCTCTGTTGAGTAAACTATACTTGCTCACTGAATTAATTAATATCCCAGCTGTAACAAAAGAGGAACTCCAAACAAAAACTGGTTTGAGTTCATCATGAGAACTCGTCGGATGGTGTAATTATCAAAGATAGAAATCTCAAGTAGTTGTTGTTCTCAAGAATATATTTATGGGCAGTTACAAATATACATATTTTTAGCAGTGTTGACAAAGATAGGAGATATTAACATGAAGATAACAAAAAGGCAAGAGGTGCTTTCTTAGCATTGGGAAATATGTGAAGGATAAGAGATTAAACCCCGTACCATAGTATAGAATATGTGATTATCACATAAAATTAGAGCATCTGTGTGGCTCAGAAAGGTGGATGACTAATTAAAAAGTTACTAATAATCTACACATTCATGTACTGTTGCCTGTACAGATTAGGACAACTGTTTGGTGAAATCATTCATTTGGAGATTATGGCGGTAACGCTAAATTTCAGTGAATCACAATGTGAAGAAAAAGTGGTGCTGGATAGGAGAGCCATTGAGACAATTTTTTAGTAGTATTAGCTAGAAAGTTATTTCTGTGGCACTCACTGGGCAAAGAAATAGAGGGGGAGATAAAAACACACAGAAGAGAATTAGAGACAGGTGAATATGGGGAAGTCATTGAGAGATCTGCAGAAGATCTTGGCGTGAGTAGGTTGAGGACTCGTCTTCCATTGGGGGAATAGTTGTTTGCATATCCTTTACATAGCATGACAGTCAACCTCAGATTATGTTCTGGCTGTTTGTGATTTCTTGGCATGTCTACGTTCAGTAGTTTGCCATTGCTTTCTGAATGACCAGCACTCTTACCTTTATATAGGAACCAACACCATGTGGTCTTCGTCCAAATTGCCCAACACTGCTTCGAATGCCGTATGCAAAATTGCATTTGTAACCCCTTGGCCCCATAGCCAGTGTGGAGGAATAGAAGGCAAGAAAAAGAAGTCATAATTCTACATTTATGATACTTACATGGTTGTGATTAAACGGCAATTATTAGCTTCACAATCAAGTACACAATCATTAACATCTATAGACAAACTTTGCTGTTGAAATGTAACGTCAAGATCCTCATTACATGCCATTCATGTTAGACCCATATATTTGATAAGGCAGTCGGCACTTTATGGGTGACCAGGTCAATGTTGCGCCGGCAACCTTTCCATCCCATGACATTTTCCGTGCCGATTTTAAGCTGGGTCTATCTCAGAGCTGAGGTCAATATTTCCTAGTATTATATGATTTTTTTTTTTAATACCACAGAAGCTGATTTGGTTTTTCATTTCTTCCCCAGGCATCAAAGACTCTATTCTCCAAGTTGAAGTAGAGAACACTTATAATAAATGTGGTAGATGTGTGTCTAGTGCATGATAATATTATTTCACCACAGCGAAATTGTCTTCAGAAGGTCAGAATACCATTCATGGTTTTTTAGTAGTGTATTATGTACATCAAATATACTTTTTGATGAGTTGAAATACCATAGTAAGCCAGCACGGGCTGTTTATGGTTATTTGAGTCTATTATGATTGTCATACTTGATGCTATTTACATGAAGGAAAAATAAAGAATCTTTTGCTATGTTTCATTTTATTCCTTTATATCAGTGATTCCCAAACTTTGTCAAGCTCGGTGCCCGTTTCCAAAGATCCCAGCATTGCTATGCACCATACATGTACAAACATAATCTTCTTTCTTTGTATTGTTTATACTAAAATTTGAAACCTCACCATCAGAAGAGGGTGATATTGGATTTATTGAGAATCCTTACCATCATCCGTATTTATTTAGTTTTGAATGTTATCACAGATGGTGGGTAATGTTCAGCTTGAGTTATCACAAGCGCTAGTTTTCAGTTATCATTCTGTGGTGATGTTTAACTATAGTCATCACTAATAGTAATGTACATCTTATCCCAACGGGATTCTGGCTCGCCAGAGAGTACGGACTCCCCTAGGTCAGATATTTATCCTAAACCTGCGACTGGCCTAGCAAGCCGGCGGGGAATTTTTCATACTAATAGAAAAACTAAGAAGATGGTAATGTACATCTATCGCTAATACTAAGTTTCAGTTGCCACCAATGGTAATCTTTAACTATAGTTATCATTAGTAATTTTGTTTGTCATTAATGGTGATTTTTAACTGTTTATCACCAATGGTAATATTCAACTATAGTTATCACTAGTGCCGGTTTTTAGCTATCACCAGTGGTATTGGTAAACTAAGACTTAGTGATCTGAGAGTGTTGAATTATTTGTGCCGTGCTGTGGGTGCAGTCTTAGTACTAACACTTGACTGTGGCTATTCAAACATCAGTCAATATAACATCAGCTGGTAGTCCCTTGTGTACTGTTTCTACTGGTGGAAGCTTCTAAAAGGTATAATAAAACTGCAGGCAAATTGTGTGTACATGTTTTTCTATGCTTTAGAAGTAATTTGTGAACATGTATGTTGATTTTAGTTTATTTATGTTAATGTTTGTGTTTTGTTTGTACTCTTCTATAATTTTATTGAGTTTAATTTGCATTTCGGTGACTGTCTTTGCTGTCCCTGTTGTCTATTCTGCTTGCTGTTTGTATTTTTTAAAATTTCATGTAGACAAGGGGAAACAATACAGTTTTTAATACCTGGGACTGCCAGAAACAAGGATTGCCTGGAAAGGGCTAATGACAGTTAAATAGTATCTTATATAACTATAAGAACGACACTAGCCATGTTCTCTGGTCAAGGTAGTTTGGATAGAAAAGTGATGAAAAGCATGATTCCTGGGAGAAAAAGCAGGATTACATCCAGCGAGACAATTGACAAGACAGTGCAGACACCCTGGTCAATACAAAATGCAGAATCGGCGAGTGATCGAGATGTCTTGCTAAGGACCTGCTACATTATAATGATGTTTGCTCATCGGGTACACAGGCCAACACCTGTTAGCCCCCTCTCCATGCTGCGGTCTATCCGTTGGTGCTGTTACTTTTTATTTTGGTAAAATTGGTTACAGCTTTCTCATTCTCCCCTGTGTGTACTGGGAATACTGTCTCAAAGGGTCTGCTAGTGAAACTAGAGCGCATACAGAAAGAAGCCATGGGGATGTACATGGGACACCCAAATTGTGTGTATGCAATACATTCTGGTGTTGCCGACCAGTGCAGACAGACGCAATGTGTTGCAGGCAAGGTCATAGCTCAAGGTAGTTTCGGACAAGGAACACCTCCTGCATGATTCCCTGGACGCAGTCAAAGGCCACAGGCTGCTGAGAGGAAGATCATGGGTGGCTCATGCAGAAGGTACCACCGGAGAAGTGTACACTTGACAAGATTGGCAGGGGCAAGGGGTAGGTCATAGTGCCGAATAGAAATTCAGACGTCTGGGGTTCGAATCACAATGGGCCGTGAGTGTAGAGGGTGGCCAGCAGGCGCTACGGAAGTTGAAATTCAATTCGTAACCTCTCTTCCTAGTGATGTGATTATCTATACCGATGGCTCTGTGTTAAGAGGCAAAAAATAGTACCTAGGGATTCATAGCAAAAGGAAATGGCCGATGTCTAGTAAGGGAAAGCATCGCATATGATGACAGAACCTCAAGTCTGAAAGTGGAGGCGATTACTGCAACTTTCCGCTGCTTGAAGACCAAACTATAATGTGATTGTTAACTGATTCACAAAGCATCCTGGCAGAGGTGAAGACGGGCATGCTACGTGCAGAATGGCATGCATCAATTCAGGGGTCGCGGGTTGTGGGGATTCGCTGGATCTTTTCTTCAGGGGTGTGGTTGGAAATAAACAGGCGGACAGATTGTCATGGGATGGTTTGATGCATGATACGGCAGATGTGGTGAAGGCCCTCTGAGAGAATGTGAGCTGAACTATCATGGTCTAGAGCGAATGCAGCAGCAAGTGGCGGTCAGAGGATCTGGTCGACAGTCGTAACTCCGAGGTAAAGCAGGACGGACATATAATGAGAATGCAACGGGCACCATTAGTATTGAATGCGCTGAAAATGGCTGAGCGCTTACGGGAATACCTCGAGTGCAGGTATGTCGGTTCAACTTACCTCTTTTTCAAGGTTGAATTGGGCCAATAGCCGAGATCACAGCACTCAGGACGTTACCATACGTCATCACCAACAGCTAGCGAAGAGTCCCAATACTAATATTAGCCGTCTGCGTGTCCGAATGGCCTTTCCTTGGAGCCCTGAGAGTTGGCCAGATCTTCTGGTCTCTTTCCTGCAGGACCATTCTTTACAGGCCGTGATGATTTGTCTACACTATACATGTACAAAGAATCACGTTTGCCTTGTGCATGACAAGTGCAGGGGTGGATATCAAATACTCCACCAAGCGGTGCAGACCCAACCAATCTGTCGGCCTACTCGTTTCCTCACTACACATGTCCTGGGGGAGAACCCCAGCAGATGCTCTCTTATTTTTGAGTGTTGGATTGAAATCTACCACTCGGCCCAAAGGATGCCAGTCTTCGCCTTTATCGCACGACATGAGCTTGTGCTGTTTGTCCTCCAGCAAGCGGAACACCGCTGTCACTTTCTCAGACGATGTGGGTTTTGTCAAGTATTTCCCCCCCCCCCCCCCCCCTCACACACAAGCAGTCTTTAACGTATTCTTTTTTGTCTTTTCCTTAAGGCTTTAGTGAGTACATCGGTGCTTTTCTGCCCAGGATATCCTCAACATTCTTTTCGAAAGCCTCATCTCCGCTGCTTCCAATTTTCTTTCCCCAAAAGGAAACAATAAACCAGTAACACAAGACCAGATCTACAACAGAATAGCTTGATGATTTGGATTTCACTGGCGATTTTGACCGCCTGTCCCACAAACTAAATCAGATGTAGGATAAATTAAACGATCAGTGGGTGGTCACGCCAGTTAAGTTTAAACATAAATAAGGAACATACATTAGGTCAAACTGATGTTTACATTTCTCATGATCCCTTCAAATAGTTGGATCATAAACCTGTTTAGGTAGTATTGTAAACGAAGGTGGGCGACAGATAGAGACATCAAATAAGAATCCAGAAAGCGAGAGTAGCTTTTATAACACTAGAAAATGTACGGAAGTGAAAAGACATTAAACTTAACACCAAACTTAGAATATTCAATTCTAATTTTAATGTAGGTCTAATGTATCGATCAGAAATATCAAATACACTGCACACATTCATGAACTCTGTAGATGATACAGTTGTGGCGGCTGACAACGCAAAAAGATAACTTTTAGATATAGTAATAGAGAGTGCAAAAGATGGAAATAAGGAACTTTATTGGATAAAAAGAACACATAAATAATAGTTATATCAACGCAAAATATAACGCCAAAATGTGATATAACAATAGGGAAAATGCTTAAACAATGTTGATACATTTTAATACATATGGGCAGTTGTAAAATCATTAAGCATGCATAAGAGATTTCACGCCGAATAGATCAAACAAAAGTTGAATTTTGGAAAATTAAAATGTATGCTATGCAATAAATCACTATTATTAAATGCCAGCAGGAGAATACTGGGTACTTCAATTTTAATTCACCGCAAAGAACAATCCATTCGAGCCTCATTTGCATCGGTCCGGCAATCATTTTCCGGTTTAGTGTTCGGTGGGCTGCTGGACCGATCGATGGATGTTTTTTTTTTAGTTTTGGGCCCGTAGGGCCCTCACTGTCGAAAAAACATCGTGATGGCTGGAAAGATTACTGTGAGACGAAGCAGACCGAAAGAAATTATGCTGGATAGAGAGGCAGTGGTTTGGAGAGTTGATCCAGGATACCTAGTTTCGAGATATATGGAGAGACATGAACGCCTACGCCAGTTGACAGGGTACGCGGTGATGAGTTGTGAGGACAAATGTAAACCTGCCAAGACATCAGCAACACTAGTAAAATGCTGGTGTTGACAGCGATGCAAAAAGGATATGAAAGAAAAAAAAAACCCATTACGGTAAGATCCAAATTAATATTTATTATTATGTACTAATGATAGCCGCCGTGTAAGTAGATTACCAACTAACACTAACAGTGTACCACAACAATCAATAATATTGTATAGACCAGGTGGAAGCAAAAGAAGAGGCCTATCATGTAAACCATTGACAGAGGGAATAGCAGAGACAATGGGAATCTCGATACACGAAGCCCATAATTGGGCACTCTCCCGATGTTTATGCTTCACCTCGACACCGCAAGGTACAAGAGGAACTAGCTGAGGTGAGACTAATGATAGTCACCATTACCATCATGTGCCATGCCGGTGGGCGGTCACGATTCGCTATCTCACGAAATCACAGTATTGGACGGGCCTGTGTTCTTGTCCCGATTATGTCACGTGACCAAGCCATACATGTACTTATCTCCCCGACTTCCTCATGCTCTTCTCCCATCGCGTTGGCCAGTTGTCACTAGCTTGTCTAGTTTATTTCTCCTCACAATGTGCCCCAAGACCTTTACGTCTACTTCTAATTTTCTCTAATCAATTTACGACTTTCGTTTATTTCTATCATCATCATGTGCCATGCCTTATAAGCGTGTGCGGTCATGTTTCACCATCTCACTCGATCACCAGAGTCGTGGATCACCTCAGTGTTCTTGTCTCGACCATACAACGTGGAATCTCATACAGGTATTTACTTTTCTGCCTTCCCCTTGTTCTTCTGTAAGAGCATACAAGAGAGTGCGTGAGTGAGTGAGAAAGTATGAGACAAAGAGAGGGAGAGAGAGAGAGAGAGAGGGGGGGGGGAAGAGAGTGTGTGTCTGTCTGTGAGAGAGATAGAGTAAAAAAGAGTTTGAGAGAGTTAAGAGTGAGTGAGTGTGTGTGAGAAGGTGACAGGCAGAGTGAGACAGAGAGAGAGAGAGAGAGAGAGAGAGAGAGAGAGAGAGAGAGAGAGAGAGAGAAAGAATGAGAAAATTAGTGTGTGTGAAAGAAAAATAAAGAGAGAGAGAGATTTGAGCGCACGCACGTCATGCGACATGCTATTCCATATTTTTTCTGTATCCTCATCTTTCATATTATCATTTTTACTGCCACTAGATTTTAACGTACTATATGCACTGCGTATTTCATCATGCTTATGTCAATTCCAGGAATTATTTATTGAATTGCATCACTATTTTTTCGTTAAACAATGTGTAACATATTGTTTTCATTTTCACCACTTTCCCCCATTTGTTCCCAAATTGTGTCAATTTTTGTGAGGACGCTAGCGATAACCGTCAGTGTATCTCTCTCTCTCTCTCTCTCTCTCTCTCTCTCTCTCTCTCTCTCTCTCTCTCTCTCTCTCTCTCTCTCTCTCTCTCTCTCTCTCTCTCTCTCTCTCACACTGTGTGTGTGTGTGTGTGTGTGTAAAGTGTGAGAGTTTGTTCATATTAGATTTAGTGAGCACGCGAGCCAGCGCATATGTGTCTAGATGTGTGAGTATGAGTGTGGGTATGCATGTGAGTGGATGGGTGGGTGTGTGTATGTGTCTCTATGTATGTGTTTTATATGTGTGTAGGTGGATGGTTGGGTGTGTATATGTGTGTATGCGTGTCTATGTGTGTATAAGGGTGTATATGTGTATGTGGGAGTATGTGTGTATGTGGGTGTGTATATGTGTGTCTATGTATGTGTTTATATGCGTGTATAAGTGTGTATGTGGGGGTATTTTTATGCATGTGTGTATGTGAGCATATGTGTGTGTATGTGTTGTGTTTGTGTGTGAATGAATTTCTGTGTATGCGTGAATGTATGTGTGCTTGTGTGTGTGTGTGTGCTTTTGTGTATGTATGAGTATGTGAGTAATTCTCTGTGTGTGTGTGTGTGTATGTGCGTGTGTGTGTGAGTTGGTGAGAGAGTGAGGGAGAAAGAGTGTGAGTGAGAGAGTGAGTATTAGACAGAGAGAGTGATAGAGTATGTATGACTGTGTGTGTGTGTGTGAGAGAGAGAGACAGACAGAGAGAGAGAGAGACAGAGAGAGTTGAGCGCACGCATGTCATGTGACATGCTATTCCATATTTTTCCTGTATTCATCTTTCATATTAGCATTTTTACTGCCACTTGAATTTATCTTGTACTATATGCACTGCTTATTTCATTATGCTTATGTTTTTCATCAAGTGTGTGGGTCGATGTGGTAAATGTTGGTCGATGGTGAATGTGTGGGTGGGGGGGGGGGGAGATGTGTGTGTGTGTAAGGAAGTGTGGGTGGGTGATGTGTGTGTGAGTGAGTGGGGAGATGTGTGTTTGGTTGGGGGATGTGTGTTTTAAGGGATGTGTGGCTGGGGATGGGTGGTTGGGGTTCTGGGTGGGTGAGAGTGTGTGGGTTGGGGGATGGGTGGGGATGTGTGTGTGGGTTTGTGCGGGATGTGTGGTTTGGCGGAGAGTGGATGTGTGAGTGTGTGTGTGAGTGTGTGTGTATGAAAGAAGAGAGAGAGAGAGAGAGAGAGAGAGAGAGAGAGAGAGAGAGAGAGAGAGAGAGAGAGTTGAGCACACGCATGTCATATAACATGCTATTCCATATTTTTTTTGGTGTATTCTCATCTTTCATATTATCAATTTGAATGCCACTTCAT
Source organism: Cepaea nemoralis (assembly GCA_014155875.1). Taxonomy (NCBI): domain Eukaryota; kingdom Metazoa; phylum Mollusca; class Gastropoda; order Stylommatophora; family Helicidae; genus Cepaea; species Cepaea nemoralis. Next base: position 23,099 of record JACEFZ010027442.1, on the reverse strand, counting down.
TTTATCATGTATAATATGAACACATGCACTTTACTGTAGAGTGAGTGAGAGTGAGTGTGAATGAGAGAGAGAGAGAGAGAGAGAGAGAGAGAGAGAGAGAGAGAGAGAGAGAGAGAGAGAGAGAGAGAGAGAGAGAGAGAGATAGAGAGTGTGTGAGACTGAATGTGTGTGGGGTGGGGGTGAGTGGGGGTCAGCATCACTATTCTTCACTTTACACAACGTATATGTATACTTTTCTCTCCAGTTTTTATATTTTTGTGAGATGCTCACGATAATCGTTAGTGTATGTGTGTGTGTAAAGTGTGGGAGCTTGTTTATATTAGTTTCAGTGATTATGTGAGGCAACATCTATGTGTCTAGATGTGAGGATGTGTATGTGTGGGGGGGATGTGTGTACGGTGGGGGTATGTGTGGGGTGTGGGAAGATGTGCGTGTGGGTTGGGAAATGGATGTGTGGGTGGGGGATGTGTGTGCGGAGATTGTGTAGGTTGGGGATGTGTGTATGTGAGTGGGGGATGCGTGTGTGGGTGTGGGTTGTGTGGGTGGGTTGGGGATGTGTGAAGGAGATGTATGTGTGGGTGGGAGATGTGTGGGTGGGTGGTGAGATGTGTGGGTGGTGAATGTGTGTGTGGGGGGGGAATCGAGGGTGGGTGGGAAAATGTGCGGGTGGGTGGAGATGTGTGTGTGGATCAGGGATGTGTGGTGGGGGTGTGTGTGGGTGGGGATTGCGGATGTGGGTATGTGTTTGGGTGGGTGGTTGTGTGTCGGTGTTGGTGGGTAGTGGGGTGGTGGTTGGTGGAGGAATGTGTAGGTGGTGTGGGGGATTGGTGTGGAGGATGTGTGTATGGGTGGGGGATATGTATGTGGGTGGAGGAAGTGTGTATGGGTGGGGGTGTGTGTGAGTGGGCGATGTGTGGTTAAGGGATGTGTGGTTGGGGGATGGGTGATTGGCGGTGGGTAGTTGGATGATGTATGGGTTTGTGAGTGTGTATAGGTTGGGGGATGTGTGTGTGTGGTGGGTGCAGGATGTGTGGGTGGGTGGAGAATGTGTGGTTGGAGGATATGTTTGGCTGGGTGGTTGGGGTGTGTGGGTGGATGGTGGAGGATATGTGGGTGGGTGTGCGTTGGTGGGTTATGGGATGTGTAGGGGAATGTGTGTGTGGGTGGGGAGATGTGTGAAGTTGGGGGTAGGTATGGGTGGGTGATGTGTGCGTGGGGATAGGTGAGTGCATGTATGTGTGAGGGTGGGTGGGTGGCTGGGGGATGCGTGTGGTTGGGGGATGGGTTGATGGGGACATATATGTCTGCCTGGGGGATGTGCGTGAGGAGTAATGTGTGTTTGGTGGGGGGTGTGTGGGGGATATGTCTCATAACATGTTAATATGCATTGTTTATGTTTACAACATTCAATTGACAATGCCCCCCCCCCCATGTGAATGTATCATGCACTATTGATGAACGAAAGATGAGTGATTGGAAGGGCCGAATGTAAGACGGGACTGCATGCCCAATTTGTTACCCTTTGAAAATAAAGTTCGTTCGTTCGTTCTCCTCCTCTCGATCTTCCCAGTTGTCACCAAGTTCTCCAATTTATTTCTTCTCACAACGTGACTAAAAAAAAAAAAAAAATGCAGTGTCTACGTCTAATTGCTTTAATCAGTTTACCATTTTATTTATTTCTATAGTAATACTAATAAAGGACATCTGTACATACCCGTGGCTATTGGGCATTTGATGCCTAGCCCAGATCTTTACAGAACAATCGGTACTCCTCGGGCGATATGGTCAGTATCACGGAGCCATCCTTTCCTTCCCAAGATACTTCCTATAACAGGAACAAGACAGTTGCATGTCCTTTACATCTCGTCGCAGTCAACCCCAGCATATTTGGCTGTTTATGTTTTACTAGCCAATTATATGTCCAGCCGTTTGCTGTTGAATTCTGAACGACAGACCGACGCTCACATCATTGTTAAAACCAACACAAGGCGGTCTGTTTCCGAATCGCCTGCAGCTGATTTGTAACCCGCTATGTGGGATTGTGAAACTCGTTCGCACCACAGAAGCTGGTCGCTACCACAGAAGCTGGTAGCTACCACAGAAGCTGGTCGCTACCACAGAAGCTGGTCGCTACCACAGAAGCTGGTAGCTACCACAGAAGCTGGTCGCTACCACAGAAGCTGGTCGCTACCACAGAAGCTGGTAGCTACCACAGAAGCTGGTCGCTACCACAGAAGCTGGTCGCTACCACAGAAGCTGGTCGCTACCACAGAAGCTGGTCGCTACCACAGAAGCTGGTCGCTACCACAGAAGCTGGTCGCTACCACAGAAGCTGGTCGCTACCACAGAAGCTGGTCGCTACCACAGAAGCTGGCAAATAGGATAAAACGAAACAAAAACTTGTATAAAGGTTATCGGTCACTCATTCTTGATGTTTGAAAAACATCGTCTGAAGTCGGAGTGGGTTCGTTTGATGGCGAGGGACACTGGTAATAATGAAAGCTAATTCACACGCAGAAATAAGTGCAGTACACTATAAGTTGTAACGCGTGTATGGACTACGCTTGAGTACAAAGTTAGCGAAAGTTAAAAAAAAAAAAGGCGGCCCCACAATATGGCAATCAGTCGTTTATGAGTTAACTTCCCTGTTATTGTTTACTTCCGATTTAGTATTTGTTCACCCGGGTTTAATCACTTTTGACACAGATATTTGCTCCATGAACGTATCATTTGCCGCAACGTGGCAAAACACCTCTGAGATAGACGCAGATAGTTCTGCCAAATGGAAGATTACACGCGTTCTATATGTAAAGGGGGAACACTCTTAGCAATGTTTCTTATTATAGAAAAGTGCGCGCGCACACACACACACACAAATGGTGTGTGTGTGTGTGTGTGTGTGTTAGGGATAGCGAACGCGTGTAACAATCCCTTTTACCAAGTTCGAAATAAGCTACATGTGATTTGGAAGCAGACGGCCTTGTGTTGGTTTTCACAATGGTATGAGCACCGGTCTTCAGGGGAAAATAATGGCAAACTGCTAAATTTAAAATTTTCTAAATTACAAACAGCCAAAAAAAAAAAAAAAATGCTGGCAACCTTGATGGCGGGAAAACAAAGAGATTATTACCTGACCTGGATGGCCTAAGCACATGGGATAAGAACACAGATCTGACCTGATTATAAGATTGATGGGATGAGATTACGAACCATTATACAGTTTTTCACCCCGATCCCAGACACCCATTACCGTAATGATGTACAGTATATCCTAAGTAATTTCCATTCAAGACAATTACGTTAATTTTCCCCCGGATAACCCAAGGTGCTATATAATCTTAAACTAACAATTGTGTGAGATTGAGTTAAAAACAATGAAGAGATCTGGATGCCAAAGCTATATACAAGTCAGCGTGTAAATATTTGCTTATATAAGACACGTAAACATAAAACAGCCTGGCTATAAATAAATATGACGTAAGGATGAATCAGTGTAGTGTGGATGGTAAATTACGTCACGAATGTAAGTGCTGATTTTACTGCAGTCGGCCTATTCATAAATGTTATACATAAAAATAGTACCAGTCCGCATCCTGTCATGTTTATAAAACGAGAAAGAGTTCATTACCCCATAAGGACAACAATTACCTTCGGATTAATACGCCTGTGAGGGTAAAACCTCGTAACACCAAAATCACAATATACAAAACACTGATCAGACCAGTTGTGCTGTATGGCTCTGAAACCTGGAGTACAACGAAAGGAGACGAAGCCTTGTTACAAACCTTTGAGAACAAAATTTTAAGACGCATCTTTGGACCCATTAGGGATACACAAAGTGGAGAGTGGAAAAGAAGAAGTAACAAAGACATTTATGATCTGTTTAAGTCCCCGCTAATCACTGGTATCATGAAGGCTAATAGACTACAATGGCTGGGGCATATAGAAAGAATGGAAGACAATAGGGAAACAAAACTCGCTTACACTCAGGAAATAGATGACCGTAGACCTCGAGGTAGACCAAGAAGGCGGTGGAGAGATAATATATATACAGATCTACAAGCACTTGGAATCAACGACTGGAAAGAGAAGGTCAACCAGAGAGACGAATGGAGACGGATTGTATTTGCAGCAAAGAACCTCAATGGCTCGGAACGCTGAAGAAGAAGAAGAGGGTAAAACCGTGGGCAGCTGCTTTTTTGGCTGACTCAATCACAGGACTATCATTCTGAGCCGGTGATGGACCCTAACTATAACTTCTCCTTGAAGTTGAACCAGGTAGGGTAATAGTAAACTCGAAATCTAAAAGACGTTAATGGGGGAAAGATATAGATTTGTGATGTTTTGATGGTTGGTTGTTTTAGAATTATCTGGAAGCACCTGAAGAAAAAGAAGGCGAGAAGAGAAAAGAGGATGTAGTAGCAGCAGCAACAGCAGCAATAGTAGTAGTGGTAACAGAAACAGATACGCTCTGTGTGTGTGTGTGAGTGTGAGTGTGTGTGTGTGCGTGTGCACGCGCGCGCTTCGGAGATAATAAATGCCAGTGAGAAAAAAGTAGAACCACTGGTATAACAGACACTATGGGAGTCGAGCAAATATTTCACGTATATTTGTAACATTTCGGTTGGTTGGTTGGTTGGTTGGTTTGTTGGTTGGTTGGTTGGTTTGTTGGTTTGTTGGTTGGTTGGAAGGCTTCTTAAAGCCATGAGTTCAAATTGTAGCCCGTCTTTGTGTGCTCTGTTGTATCGTGACTTGGCACAATAGTATTTCAACCATCCATCGTGTGCCTGCAGATAAGCGTGGGCGGTCATGTTTTGCCATCTCACTCGATCACCAGAGTCGTGGAGCAGCTCAGTGTTCTTGTCTCAACCACGCCACGTGGCCCAGCCGTCAAGGTATTTACTTCTCTGTCTTCCCCTTGTTCTCTTCCCCTCGATCTTGCCAGTTGTCATCAAGTTCTCCAATTTATTTCTTCTCATAACGTGAGAAAAAAAAACGTGACTGCCTATGTCTAATTTCTCTAATCAGTGTACGATTTTCATTTGTTTCTTGTGGGTCATTGGTTTTTATGTCTGTCCATTGTATTCTTTGCATTTTCCTCAGAAGCCACATTTCAACAGTCATCAGATGTTTTTTCAGCTTGACTGCTCATTGTCCAAGATTCACATCAATACAAAAATACAGGCTCTATGTAAGACCTCAACACTATTTACCTCGTTTCAATTGACATCTTTTTATTGGTCAGTATGTTTTTCATCTTGCTGAAGGCTACTTTCGCCATGACGATTCTTGTTCTAATCTCTTCAAGGCATCTCCCATCAGCTGTTATGACTGTTCCGAGATAATTGTACCGATTCACTTGTTGAAGAATATTCCCATTTACTTGTATATTACATTGTAGTATTTCCTTGTTATTAGTGACGACCATAATATATGTCTTCTTATAATTTAATTCTAACACTAGTTATTCACAGTGTGCAACAACTGCATCTACTAAGTGTTGCAGATCCTGTTCATTGTCTGCAACCAATACTGCATCATCTGCATCTCTAATGTTATTGATGTTTCGTCCTTCAATGATGATTCCATTTATATCTTATACATTTCTGAAAATATTTTCACTGTACATAGAAACATGATCTGTAGACATTACACATCCCTGTTTCACATCTCTCTTAATAGGCTAATACGGACTTACTTCATTATCAATCTTTATGGCAGCTTGTTGTTTCCAATATATGTTTTTTACAAAGTCTAAGGTCTTTCCCACCGTCTCCGTGGAAAAGGCGTTACGGACGCGGTTCTTGATTCCACATATCTGCTTTCGAAACACAGCTGCGACCGATTTGGCAACAGACCGTGGCATACTGGTTGTAACGTGATGGTGTGGGAGCTGGTCGTTCAGAAAACAATGGCAAACTACTGAACGTAAACTTGCCAAGACATCAACAACAGCAGTGCTGGTGTTGACAGCGATGTCCTGTAAATAGGATATGGAAAAAAGGTCTTTCCTATCAATTTGTAGATCTGCAAGCATCTTTATCCTGTTGGCGTGTCTTACTTTATCAAAAGCCGTTGTGTAGTCAATCAAGAAAAGATTAGTAGTGCGACTCTTCGCTGGCTGTTGAACGAGGGCACAGAGCGCGTATGGGAATGTCCTGAGTGCAGTCATGTCATTTCTTAGCTCAACTCAAGTCAACTCAACTCAACTGTTTACTTCTATAGAACGTTCAATCAATGTTCTCAGCATATAAACAGCATTAATTGTACCTTTGCGTTCAACAAACCTACATTGTTCTTTTCCTTTTTCGGGTTGTATTTTCTTCCTAACGCTCTGCATGATAATTCTTAGCAAAAATCTTCGCGATGTGGCTCAATATACTAAGAGTTCGATGTTGATCACATTACAAGGCTCCTGATTTCTTTGGGATTGCAATAAATATAGAATTACATAATTCAGGAGGTATATCTTTAGCACGTGTATGGTTGGATTATGTGAAAAACCTTTATGATGATAACAGGGAAGAACGGTATGCCATTCGAAATAATAATGAAGGACCATCAATTCTGAAGATGGAGGTTCACAATGCTCTTAACCATATGAAGCCTGGCAAGAACCCCCGGTTCAGACAACATCTCAACAGAAACGGTCAATGCTTTAGAAGAATATGGAATAGATCAAGTCACCAGACTGCTTAACACAATATATGATACTGGAGATATACCTCATGAATTATGTAATTCTGTATTTATTGCAATCCCAAAGAAATCAGGAGCCTTGGAATGTGATCCACACTGAATAAATTAGTATAATGATCCACATCACGAAGATTTTGCTAAGAATTAGCATGCAAAGAGTTAGGAAGAAAATACAACTCGAAAAAGGACAAGAACAATGTGGGTTTGAAGGAGACAAGGGTACAGGAAATGTGTATATGCTGAGAGCAATACTTGAACATTGTATAGAAGTAAATAAAGATATACATCTTTGCTTTATTGACTGCACAAAGGTGTTTCGATAGAGTAAGACATGTCAACATGATAGAGATGCTTGCAGATCTATAAATTGATGGGAAAGACCTTAAACTTGTAAAAAAAATTTATATTGGAAACAACAAGTTGCCATCAGAATCGATGATGAAGTAGGTCAATATCAGCCTATTAAGAGAGGTGTGAGACAAGGATGCGTAATGTCTCTAGATCTGTTTTCCCTGTATAGTGAAAATATTTTCAGAAATATACAAGAAATGAAAGGAATAATCATTGGAGGAAGAAACGTCAATAACATTAGAGATGCAGATGATACAGTATTGGTTGCAGACAAAGAGCAGAATCTGCAACATTTAGTAAATGCGGTTGTAGCACACAATGAACTAGGGTTAGAATTAAATTGTAAGAAGACATAGATTATGGTCGTCACTAGGAAGAACGAAATACCACTATGTAATATACAGGTACCGGTCTCCCTGGCGGAGGTTTTAACGACTTTCTTCGTAATCCCGTATGTCCACGTCTGTAATGCAGCTGCGCGAGGTTCGGTAGCGGATCGCGTCGCGTTGGTTACTTACGGGGTATGTGAGTCCGTCGCTAAGAAAACAATGGGAAACTACTAAGCTAATCTTGCCAAGACATCAACAGCAGCTGAAAAATGCTGATGTTGACAGCAATGTCCTGTAAATGATATGCGAAAAAAAAATATACAGGTAAATAGGAATATTCTTAAACAAGTGAATCGGTACAATTATCTCTCAGTCATAACATTTGATGGAAGATGCCTTGAAGAGAGAACAATAATCGCCATGGCGAAGGTAACCTTTTGCCAGAAGAAAAACAATCTGACCAATAAAATGATGTCAATTGCTACGAGAAAAAGAGTGTTGAGGTGCTACATAGAGTCTGTGCTTTTGTGTGGATGTGAAGCGTTTACAAAAAACATCTGATGGCTGTGGAAATATGGTTTCTGATGTGAATGCAAAGAATACAATGGACAGACAGAAAAATCAACGACAAAGTCCTAAAGGAAACAAATGAAAATCGTAAACTGATTAGAGAAATTAGAAGTGGACAGTCAACATTTTTCTGGACATGTTATGAAAGAAACAAATTGGAGAACTTGTTGACAACTGGCAAGATCGAGGGGAAGAGAACAAGGGGAAGACAGAGAAGCAAATACATGGATGGCTTGACTACGAGGCGTGGTCGAGACTAGAACACTGAGCTGATCCACGATTCTGGTGATCGAGTGAAATGGCGAATCATAACCGCCCACGCTTACCGGCATGGCGCATGATTGATGGATGGATATCTTTAGTATCATATATTGTGTTCAGCAGTCTGGTGACTTGGTCTATTCCATATTCTCCACAGGCATTGATCTTTTCTGTTGTGATGATGTCTGAACGGGGGGGGGGGGGGGGGGGGGGGGGGGGGGAGGATTGCCAGATTTCATATGGTTAAGAGCATTCTGAACCTCCATCTTCAAAATTGATGGTCCTTCATTATTTCGAATATAATACTGTTCTCTGGTATCATCATAAAGGTCTTCCCCACATAATCTGACAATGCTAATGTGCCTCTCCGAATGCCGAATATATGAATATCCAGAATAGGTCTTGCACACATCGATAGTACCCGAGCTTTGGTAAGGGAAGGAGATCTTTGTAATAAGTCCCTGTGTAGTTGTTACTTTAGTATTACATCGAGAAAACAAGTCTTTACACCAGCCCGGTTCAGGGCTCGGGTAACCTGAACGTCAGTGGTCCGGATTTTAGAATTAAAACTCAGTCTTCCCGAGAATTCACGACCAATTAAACAAAGTGCACATAGCTTTAGATTTAGTTAATGACTTTATTCATTGATTACAATTCCCACCATATGTACATCATCATACAGTGCCTTGCCGACTGACGTGGGCGATCATGCCTCTCCACAAATTACGATCTCCGACGTCATGGATCAATTTGTGTGTTGACTCCCTTCCGTGCCATGACACCAGACTGTCAAGAATCTTCTCACGCTATCTTCCTCTATCTTTTTTTCCCCGCAGATCTTTTCGGTTGTCACAACATGTGGAAAAATATATATATCCATATTCAGTTTACTTGCGAGAGTTAATGGATGCTATTTAGTTCAGAAGAGCCAGGCGTATGATACCACGACATTTAGCCTGAGAATGGAGGTGAAAGCAATGCAATCACCGATGGAGGGCAAACAGAATACGCATTTCATGATTGGACCAATAGAGCTTGCTGAGATGGGTGAAGACAGTCACCGGTGGAGGGCAAACAGAACACGCATGTCATGATTGGACCAATAGAGATTGCTGAGATGGGTGAAGACAGGTATGTTTCGTGCAAGGTGGCATGCTTTAATTAAAACAAAAATAAAAGATAGGGAGCATCTGTTGGATGTTTTCCCCAGGGCGTGCTGGTGTGGTGGGAAACGATCAGGAGGACAGATTGGCTGGGTCTGCACTGTTAGGGTGGGGTATTAGTGCACGATGTGGCAGATGTGATCAAGATCCATTTGTGGTCACGTGATTAGCGTGCAAGGAGAGATAAATCATTAAGACCTGGAGAGAATAATGTGGCAAGGTGTGACCAGAGGATCTGGCTGATACTCAGTACTCAGTACCCCAAGGGGGGCTGCATGGTCTCGAGGTATGGTGTCCGCCTCGAGGGCTGGAGGTCCCGAGATCAAGCCCCGGTGAGGGCCGGGATTTTTTTTTTAACGTGGACCTCTAGTAACAAAATTTCCCCTGGTCTCTGGGTAGTGAGATCGGACACCTGTGTGTATTGTTGCGCTAAACTAAACTCCGAGAAAGGCCAGACGGATCCACAATCAGGTACCGTTATTATTGGGACTCTTCGCTGATTGTTAAAGGTAGGGAAGGAGCGCGTGTGGGAAAGTCCCGAGAGCTGTGAAGTCAATTTTTGACCCAACTCATCTCAGCTGTTTACTTATTTACAATCTCAGGATCGCATCATAATTTACTTTCTCCCATCTCTTTTCTCAGAATTTGTTATTTTGCCATTATTTCCAGTTTCGTGAAAGTGTTTCTTTCTGAAATACATATATTAAGAATATAAGCATTTTGTGTTTGTCATTTTCCTTAAATAACTAGACATTTCTAGTATTATGTTACTGCGTTTCTTCTTTATTATAAATATAGTCTAGTGTCAAGGTACACAAAGATTGCATAATGTTGTTGGGTGACCCCAAGGATTTAGGTCATACTCCGCGAAGTATGGGGATTTCCCTTGAGCGCCCCCTTTAAAACCTGCCAGATTGTAACGTGTAGGTTAAACAACCAGAAATTTGGATGCAGTTCATACATGGTTAGACTCACTTATACAATGGGAGAAATAAATATTGACTTACACGCAAAGAAGATAATGGGTAAGATGTCACCATCATATCAACACCAGACAACAATAAAACAAAAATATGTTAGGCACACATACTGATTTAAATTGAATTAAAATACACACAGGTTTTAAAATACCCGTCACATGTTAAGGCCATTGTAAATTTCGTGACATTATTTTGTCTACTTAAGTTTTAAAACATTGTTTGTTGGCTTCATGAATATGTGTCTTTCATTGTTATGTAACCCCCTCCTTCCCTAATCTGCTCGTTATTTTATTTTACATAATAGTCGCGACTTTTTAAATTTTTTTTTTTATTTAAGCACTAGTTTGCACCAATATGTTGGCCGTGTTATGTAGAGAAATGTCTTGATGTTGTCTTTACCGATTTTGCTTTTTAAATTTCCATAGGACCAAAACATACTTTAGGTCGTATGCATAGGCCTATTCCTGCATGAGATATTATTCACATCCTAAACTGTAGTGACAGCAACAGTAAGATAATGGCTAGTGAGCTTGCGCACAAGGGCAATGGCCAGCATTCAATTAATTCCACAGTAATGGAGAAATTATTTTTCCCCAGATACATAAGGTCATGGCAGTATTTGCTTTGAGTCTACCTCTATTTTCATCTACCTTTGATGATAAACCTGCAACTCCACCCCGGCAATAGATTACTTTCTAATCATTATCCCCCTCCCCCCGGTCCTATATGTGTTGCTTAATTATTCACATCAATACTCTGCCAGGTGCCACCGTTATTGGTTGCATAATTCCATGGGTCATCTCCACACTCCGCGAAGTATTTTTATTCTCACCTCCCTTCTATTTGATGTTTTGCCTTATTTAAACAATTACCTCCAATCAACAAAAAATAAATTTACAGAAAAAAACAAACTTTTACGAAATATATAGATACATCATACAAATAAAATAATACACATGCAATACTACCGTTTATAAAGAGATTAACACTAAATGGGCATAAAGTTACAGATTACAGTTACAATTCCATTATCAAATACGCTATTTCTAGTAACAAGGTGGATGTATGTATAGGCGTTGATTGGCTTTTATATATGATAAAAATGACAAGTAAATATAAGAGAACACACTACACAACATAAAGCTGAAAGATATTAAGACACGAACTAACAAACACTGCAGCCCTGACTGAAGAGATCTTATCTTCCTCAATTTATCTAAGTGAAGTATTTGGGAGAGATTACTTTTGTGTGTGCTCTTCTCTTTCCAAATCCGTTTTGTAATCTGGTCTTCATTTTTCTAAGGTTGTTCTTGGTACCACCACTCCATCTTTTACGTAGAAAAGCTGCAGGAGAAACTCTAAGAGATAGAATTAGAAATGATGAAATGATAAGACTGGATGCTTGATCTGAAATCAGTCATGCAGCTCAAGGGAGTGTCTCGCAGAAAGAAAACATTTTCTTCAACACTTTACCACATCTTTCACAATTTCTTCTCTAATATCGCCTCCTTATATCTACCTCATTCCCTCTCCTCAATAAATATCAATCAATACTTTAAAACGCTTTAAACCCTGTACCTTCTAATTCTTCAGGTATTCCCCACCTTTCGCTACACGCTGGCAGCTATTTTTAGTATATGACTAAGTGAATATCTCTCGTGGCACGCAAAATATGGCGGCCATGTTGACACCACGTGATGAAACGTCAGCGGGGAGTTGCTTCACGTTGCCCCCTCGACGACCAGTCACCGCTCAGCATCGGCTCGGTTATAAAAGAGGTGCATGAGTAATGGACTTTGTCATTCACACCGTGCGTGTCGCGTGGTACATGGGATTTTCACTGTGATGCAGCGATTCTAGGACAGCTCACGGAAAACTAAAGCCAGACGCCGGGTATAAATATAAATGCTGACTGCACATCTATTAATTATTCAGTCAACTAACCTATATTACCTTACTTAAGGACAGTTTATTAGCAACTCGTTAACACTTATTATTAATATTATTAACACTGTTGCGTTCGTTGCTATACTATAGCATAGCATAGCCGGTGTTAAAAAAATACTCCAAGGTACAGACCAGTAACATTAATTATTACGGTTAAGGTTTTTTTTTTTTTTTATAAATTAGTAATAATTACTTGTGTTAGGACTACTAAAGATCATTTCTACTCAGTTAAAACAAAATACGTTGTGCGTAATTTATACCATATATATATAATGATATATTAATAATACGACTCGACAAGTTATGAGTTGAATACTTTTTGACTTTTTGCGTTCTAAAAGGTCAAATCAAGATAAAAACCAGTGAACTGACCTCCAGATAGATTTTAGATTGAAACGTTCGTTTAGTATTAACATTAATAATTATTAATACTGTATCAGTGTTTTCTTAAGTTTTCGTAGACACTAAGTTAGTGACGTTAAGTGTTCTAACTTAGAACTTATCAGACTTTAGCACTTTATGAATATCTTATTTTCCTTTTTAACTATTAAGTATTATTATTATTATTAATTATTATTATTATTATTATTTTCATATAATTGTCCACGTTTTTCTACTGGACTTACTTTTTCATTACTGTTTTGGAATTTTCACGTTGTGTTGAGGTTTATTATTATTATACTACATGTCGACTATCTAATATGGATATGAGTAATCTTCATTTGAGGATATCTATCTTTTTTGTGTTGTGCATTATGTTTCAGTTCAGGATCTCAACCCACTTTATTTGTTAGATGCAAGTGATATACAATTATAGTATGCTGTTGCACATTTTTAGTAATACAAATACTAATATAAATAATGAATAACTGTACAGATCTATGAATAATATAATGAATACATTTTAAAAAGACAATTTATTATATTTGTAGTATCCATACATTGTAAAGTGTAGCAATATTCTGTACTAATGATTATAAATAATTACTCTAAATAATCAGTTATATTTCTATATTGAAACTTTTGTGTTTTGTTGTAGAGTTTAATCATTTGTTTTCTTGTTAAACACCATGGCCTCATTAATTATTTTACATTCCACAGATTTGTCAGAAGACAAGAACAAGTTACTCAGCTTAAACCACATCGTCATCATGACATCGCAAAAACGATACAGACATCACCAAGACAGTGGCAACAACAGAGACCGGTTTAAGGACATTCCTCCTCGATTTAAGCGTCAAAAGTCCTCATCTTCTCCGACAAGGCCACTGTCACCATCAAATGGTGAGAATAATAAAACTACACACACGCATGAGGCAGATTCTCAACATACAGATTTGGTTAAGCTGACAGCAGCAGCGACAGTCAGAGAACCTATCAGTTCTGGCATATATCAGTTTAAAGACAAAGTTGCAGACCAGTTTGAGACAGGTTCAGACAATGTACAGACTCAGAAATTACCAGGTTATACGACATGGAAGCATCCACAGGAGCGTGATAGTATTTACGTTTCCTCTCCTTGGGATAAGCAAGATTACTTGAGTGTCAGCTTTCAGCAGCCTGCACATGTTGCCCTTGGGACACATTTTGGGTATAAAACAAATCTTCCACCATTATATTCATGGGCTCCAGTAGATGCTGTACATTGTTATGGTCATCCTGATGTGACAGAAGACCCTGTATGGACAAATTCCTACCCTGGCCAGATAATTCATCACTCTTCAGGTTATATTGACAATAGTGAAAATCTGCCTTCTTGGCAATATATGCACCCACTTAAGCCACAAGATTGTTGGGATTTGCCTTCATCTGTACATTATCCAACTGCATCCTCACCTCCCGCCAAGAATTCTACCTCACCCCTCCCAGCAGAAAGCAGTGAAAAGATGAAAAGTAACAAAGAGACAGATACGAATATGGGTAAGCAGTTGGTTGACTATTCTGACCCAGACATCAGAACCATTGAAATGCTGCGTGAGCTAGAAAGAGTTGCTGACCAGAAAGAACGTGAAAATGAAGAGTTCGGAGCTGACAGGAAGTCTCTTGTTTCTCACCATCTTCGTATGCTAATGTGTGCAGTTGACAGATACACTGAAGGTATTGAAGATGATCTGGCCATGATCTCCCGACATGATGAAGTCAGGCCGGCATCCGATAGCCGAGGGTCGACTCCAGGAGTTTCAGCAGACCCTGTAAACAGCACAGCTCATGAGCAGACTGGAGAAGGCACCAGAAATAAAATGGGACAAAACCTGTCTCTGCAGTCTCCAAGAAAGAATGAACAGCCTGTTTGGAATGAGTCATTATCACCTTCCAATGTCAGCAGCAAACTGGCAAGCCAAACTGAGGAGTCCTATGTTCTGTCGTTACATACATCTCCGTCATTGAGAGAACAAAGAGGTGTGGGAGGTAAAGACACTGCTGCGTGGGATTTATGGTCCAGTCCAACCTTTGACTTCTGCAATGTTCTGACTAATCATAGTTCTGACATTTCAAGTGTTAGAAGTGCAAAAGAAAGGAGACCTTTATACCAGAGACAGTTGCAGAATTTTAGTCACAGTTTGATGATGGTGATAGTATCTTGTGAAGGCTTGATTGATATCCACAGCTCTAACATCACAAGGATTCAAAGCATAAGAGAGAATAGACCTTTATACCATAGGCCAGGGGTTGATGAAATAAATCATAATTCAGGAGGCATATTTTTGGGGAAAATTTTTTTGTTTTAAATGTTGCATATCCCTTGCAGGACTTTGCAGTCAAAACCAGCATTTTTCAGCTGCTGTTGATGTACTAGGAAAATTTTGGGTTCAGTAGTTTGCCATTGCTTTCTGAACGACCAGCTCCCATACCAACACGTTATAATGCGACATGGTTTACTGCACAAAACGGTCGCGGCTGCGTTTAGAACGCCTGGTAAGCGGCTCATGAATCGCGTTCGCAAGCCTTTGGGGCCACGGAGACTGGCTTTGGGGCAAATATTGACTGAGAAAACAATAGAAAATTCTAGCAATTTCCAGGCGTCATGATGACCAGGCCCTGGGATTTTTCTAATCTTCGCAGAGGCAGTTGCAATTTTTAATGACAGTTATCTTTTTGTTCGTACATCTTCATACGTCAGCCTCAGTATATCCAGAAGAAAGCAGTAGTCAATTTGAACACATTATAATCTCCATAGAGTTTGTTTTTGAGTTTCTTTGCAGTTTTTTCAAATCTTTGGTTCAGTATATCTAACTTACAGGCATTTTTCAGGTTTGTTTTCCCAAGCTTTTGACTTCCCCTGTCTACCATTAGTAATGACAGCTGAATGATGAAATCTTCTGTGATAATGGATGCAGTATTTAAATCATTTTGGCATATTTAAGACTGCTGTGGTCTCAGCAATATTGTATAGATTGTTTGAATATTATTATATGCAGTTAGAAATGTGTTATTTTAAACTGATTCTATAATATAAAACTTTATAACTGACACCAGTCAATTGAACTAGAATGTTGAATTACAAGTACCTCTGAAGTCAGAGTGGGTTCAGAAGGGGTTTCGCAAGGGACATTGTTAATAAGGAAAGGAAATACACATGTAAAAATCAGTCCAATGCGCTAAAAGTAGTAGCGCATAGATTGACTAAGCTTGAGTTCTAACCGAGCGAACAAAAAAAAAAAACTTTTTGCAACTCTTTACATGATACAATTTTGTAAACTTTCTCTGTCCCATCCATTTATGTTAATTCATTCATTTGGTACTTTAGTTCCTTTTGTCCCATTCATTGGTTATATTTTAACCCACTAAATTGTTACTTGAGCCCTTTCTGTCCTGTAGTGTTACTTCAACTGCTTCTGTGTTAAACTCATTTGTTTTTGGTTAAAGTAACAAATACTTAGGATAGTGAGAGTTGAAATAACATTTGGTTAGGGTGGAGGCAGTTGAAGTAACGACTACTACAATGTTACATAATAACTGCTGCTAAGGATTGAAAAAGTTACAAAGTAGCTGCTTAGGGCAGGAAAAGCTGAAGTAGTAATTGTTAGGATAGACCGACTTAGCAAGACAGCTTGTTACAGTTCACCCACACACTGGTGACTCATGAAAATTACTAGCCCCAGATTTTATTGGTCAGTCGGCACTCAGTTGGTAATGTGGTTAATTTCATGCAGGCCACCCATATGCATGTACAAAGAGCTTAATTTGAAGTAGAAAAATTGTGCTTTTGTCCCTTATTGACAAATGTTTAATTTCTGGTACCAATTTTAATCTGGGTTGAATTGGGGGTGGGGGGGGGGGATGCCATTTGCCAGCAGACAAGGGCGTTGGCTACTGCACTACCACATCTCTCCTCCCTCTGATCTATTTTGAAGTATAATTCCTTACATAAGCATGTACAAAGACCTTAATTTGAAGCTCGAAAGTGATTATTTTGTCGCTTCTTGATGGTTGTTCAATCTTGTTAGCCCCATCTAAAAATTTGGCCTGCTGTTTATACATTTGTCTCCCGTCTGTCCTTGTTTGGTATTATTATCGACTTAAATTATAAGGTTTATAAAGTATTACCCTTCCTTGTTGGTGATAATTTTTGTGATAGTCTGTACATTAAAAAGGAAATGGCCTGATTTGTGGATGCAAAATGTTCTTTACTTTTACTGTTGGAAGTAATACATTTGTGTAAATTATGTAATTCTTATGTACATTTGGCAATAACCACGCTTGAAGTTTTATGCCTTGTAATTCAAAGTATAATTGTAAATTGATGTAATATTTGAATTTTATTTTTAAAATGCTTTTAGATTTTAACAAATATTTGTCAACAACTTGAAAACAGTGTGTGTGTTGAGAAAAGGTTGAGAACCACTGGTATAAATGTTCTTGATTGACCAAACAGCACTTTATGGCTGTGTAGTCACTAAACGATTCTGCCTCGATTTGTTTTGAAACCACAGCCGCCAAATCAGTAGACAACACACACACACACTACTACACAACTAGGGTATAAATGTATATATGCACAATGTATGATAAATACAATATATAAATATATATTGCTTGTGATAACTGCTTGTATTCTTCTCAGAAGTTTACTTGCAGACTTTGTCATAAACTGTATTATCGTCATCAAGTGCCTTGCCAGCTGGCGTGGGCAATCATGCTTCACCACATCTCATGTTGTCTAACAGAATGTATCAGTTCATCTAATGACGTTTCCATGCATTCATGAAAGGCGGTCAAGAACCTTCATTTCACTAATCAACTGCCGCTATCTTGTTTTCTGTAAATCTTTCCCATTGTTACAATATGTTCCAGTTTTGTTTTCTCTTGACATGATGGGGCTAAATATGTTGACTGGTTCTTTCTGAAACGTGCTTGTCTTTACATCTTAGGCTGTTTCAAAAGCTGTAGACATGTTGACTGTCCAAGGTATTTTCATTATTCTACTGTAAAACATTTCTGTGGCTTCCAAGAGCTTAATTGTCTTGGTTACTAATTTTCCAAGATTTTATGCACATTTTCAATTATTTACCAGTGATTGTACAGGATCTGCTACTGTTTGCACATTATTCATTACTAATTGTCCAGGATTTGCTACTATTTGTCCATTATTCACCACTAATTGTTCTGGATTCACTACTAATTGTCCAGAATTAATTATAAATTGTTGATTCACTACCAGTTGTCCATGTTTCACCAGTAATTGATCAGGATTTGCTACTAATTGTCCAGTATTGACCATTAATTATCAAGCCAGAATTCACTGTTAATTCTCCGAGATTCACCACTAAGTGTCCAGTATTCACTACTAATTGTCCATGATCCAATATCAGTTGTCCAGGAGTCACTACTATAGTCTGTCCAGAAATTAATGCCTTCATTCACGATCAATTATTTTGAAAAATGTCTGTTGCATCGTTATGAAATTTTTCCTGCTGTCTATTTACCCCCACCCAAGGAATATGTCTTTGATAGGTCCAAACGCAACTTAAATCATGAAAAGCGGTGACATTTCTTTGATGTTTTGGTGAAAAACTAGCGATTTCTCACTAACAAACTTGTTTTACAGTAATGCCCCGTTCCACTACGCAAGGCTCTTGTCATAAGGCCAATCCCATGTCCCACAAGAAAATTAACTATTCAACGCTAATGTTTCCGTGTGAAGACGTAATATATTTAATAATGTGCACTTCATCTCTGACTTGTAAATTATATACCGCATATAAACAAACTTTAAAATATGTTGTACAATCTCCAGAACAAAATTTGTTTTGTTGGCTGGACATAATGATAAGGTTATATACTAAATCTCATCATTTTCCCTCGGTAGGTTACTGAGATATGGAATTTTATTTTGGGGCAGACAAAAGTAAACAGACTATAATTATCCAGAATTCCCTGTATATGCTACAAATGTGTTTTTAATTGAGTTGTCCTTTTTGTGCTATATATTCCCAGATATGTTGTCACATATTAATATGCCCTTGCAACATATAACAACATTGTGATTCTCAAAGTATATATTTTAAGGGTGGACATTTTAATTTTCATATGGCGTGTATATAAATTATTAACATGTATGCATATGTACACATTTATATATATCTATATGTGTATATAACTGTATGATAACAAATATATTAAACATAAATTGTGATATGCAATGTATTTAAGTGTTTTGTGATATCTCAGCAGTGTACAAGTAAAACGATCCTGTAATTTTCCTCTTTCAATCTATTTATTATCTGGCTTTGAGGGATTGTCAATTTGTGTGTGTGTGGCTGCCTAACTAAATACAATGACGGCCATTGTAGCATAATGCTTAGATGCTCGGCTGCCAGTAAGGTAGGCATGAGTTTGAATCTACATCGGGGCAGACTTAAATTTCACCTGGGCTCTCAGATCAACCTAGTCTAAAATCATCATCATGATCATGTGCCATGCCAATAAGCGTGGGCGGCCATGTTTCGCCATCTCACACGATCACCAGTCTTGGATCAGTTCTGTATTTTTGTCTCGACCATGCCACGTGGCCAAGCCATCTAGATATGCCCGTCTACTCTATGCCTTCCCCTTGTTCTTTTCCCCTCAATCTTGCCAGTTGTCACAAAGTCTTCCAGTTTATTTCTTCTCCTAATTTGCCCACAACATCTTGACTGTCTACATTTACTTTCTTTAATCAGTTTACTGTTTTTGTTTTATTTGTTTATTATAGGACTGGCTCACTGGTTTTTCTGTCTGTCCATAGTAGCCTACAGGGTTTTAATGACTTCAGTGTTTGAAAATATTGCCAATCCAAGTTTTGTATTTACCTATTATGTTGCATGAACTTTACAGATGGTGAATACAAAACTTGGACCGGCCATATTTTCAAACACTGCACAGTCATTAAAAACACACCCTATATATTAGGTACTAGGAGATGTCTTGGGGAGTAAAAGCGACTGGCCAAATGCCGATCACATGACTCACTGAGTGCCAATTGGCCTATAAAAATGGGCCCAGCACTCTGTCTTAAGGCATTAAAATAATCCTTTACTTTTATTAAAAAGAAAAAATTCTACCCAGAAAGTGACTTGTTCAAGAACAGATGGCTGAAGCCCATGGGGCAGGACTGGGCATGTTACTGTCCTTAGACTAACAATGGGATGTAACAGACTTAGTAGTTACACTCACACAAGCTGAATTTAGAGTCTACAGCAGTGTGACGAACAAGTTTCAAATGATTCCTTGACAATTAAATTTATGAGGCTCAACCAGAAATGCCCTGTAACCCTCTAGAAATCTGGCAACTTTCTAAATCTGTTAAATGTGTATAAAGAGGTCAACATGGCTGAATGGGTGACGGCATTTGTTTTAAATCTTCTGGTCTGCTGATGTCGTCGTATCAGGTTCAACCCCTAAGCTGAACTATAATGTTGACTTCTCGTCCTTGACTTGGGGATATATGTTACAAAGCAACTAAATTCAGCCAACCTAAGAAGTCGGAGTGGGTTCGCCAGATAGTGAGGGACATTGGTAATAGGGAAAGCTAATCGTGTCAGTCCAGTGCACGAGGAGTAGTAGCACATGTATGGACTAGATTTGAGTTAAAAGAACACACAAAAATGTGCATGCTAGTGGGGGTACAAAAGCTGAGGGCTGTCTTTCTCATGGAGGCACATAAATTATGGGTCACTGAACTGGGACATATTTTGTTTTCAACAGATGAAATATGTGATGGGTGCGTAGTGTTAGTATTTGCTTTGAGGAAAGGAACAGAGCTTGTGTGCGAATGTTGGGAGATCAGTGATGTTGATTTATTGATTTCATATTGATATTCTTTTGCTTTACGGTGTCAGTAGTGCCTGGTCCAGTGTATGGGTGTTTGTTTTAATTATGTCATTCATTGGAAATTAAACTACCTTCTATGAGACTCAGGAACAAATATAAGCTCCTCCTTGTTGTTTTTATTGTTGTTGTTCTTGTTCGAGCTCTATCATCATAGCAGGCGAAGACATCAAACTGCAGATTGTACACTACAACATAGCATCAAATACATCCATGGGTTTTCCAGGGATGGTGAATCCATCAATGAGTCTTCTAATCAATGAGCTGCACATACAAGGTGTGCAAGATGTAGGGGATGATTATCAACCATTGTTAGAGGAAATGTCCTTAAACTTGAGTAGGGTCTCCGTGGTGAAATGGTTATACCAGAATTTGCACAATGTAGCACTTAAGAACCCTTTTCCACACCTCAATTGACAAAGATAAAATACAGAGAATATTCTTCATCTTGCGAACATCGGCCTTTGCTTGGGCTCTTCTATATTTAACTTCCTTAATACAGGGTGTTTGTAAAGTCTCACTACATTTTGTATACAGAGCAAATTTGAAAACTGAAGTACATGATGGCATAAACAAAATGTGCTCCACAGCCCATCATGAAGCAATATGCAGCGAGTGGCTGTCGTCTGCTGGAGTAATTTTTTTACACTCCAAACAGAATGGTGTTATCAACAGAAGAAAGATGTTTTTTTTTTCTTCCAAATTTGTTGTACATACAAAGTGAGGTGAGACTTTACAAACACCCGGCATATCTTCCATCTGCTGTTATTAAAGTACCCAAATAATCAAACACATTGATTTATTTCATATTGGTTCCGTGCATTTGGGTGCAAAATAGTATGAAAAAATACTGCAATGAATTTGCCACTTTATATTGGATTTGTGGACTATAAAACGGCCTTTGACAAAAGTTATAAGGACTCTTCTTGGAAACAGGTGAGGCACAATGGAATGCCATAGAAACTCATTAGTTTACTAAAGGCAGCATATGACATGCAATGCAGAGTCTTTCATGGAGGAAAACTGACACATACGTTTGAAACTTTCAGTTTTGTTTGTTTTTGCTCGATCGCTTTGAACAGAAGCGTAGACTATACATGTGCTATTGTCTCTAGTGCATTGGACTAATTTTTGCGTGTGGAATAGCTTTTCCTATTACCAGTGTCACTCGCCATCAGGCAAACCTGTTCCGACTTCTTAAGTACATTCAACTTGTAATTTAAATTCCCAAGTCAAGGACGAGCAGTCAACGTTTTAGTCCAACTGACCCGTGTATGTGTTGAACCCACTGCTTCGACATCAGCACACCATAAGTTTAAGAGCAAGCAATCTTATCCATTCGGCCATGCTGACCTCCACGTTTGAAATAAGGACAGATGGCAGGGATGACATTTGCCCACTTTTAACAGAACAGCTTCATGATCTGGGCTTGAATAATGGCGTTCACCCACACACAAGATATACTAATGAAAAGATGCGAGATAAACTAATGAAAAGATGCAATATATACTGTCGTACTTAAAGGTCTTAACCGTTGACTTGTGCTGCCTGGTTCTGTCGTTCTCCACCAATATGCTGCAAGGGTGGTGGTCGCTGCCATGGTGCCCTAGGACACCCCATCTACACACTGTAGTAAGTGACGGAGACACCAGCGCTAGGCCAATAACACTGTTCTCGTTGCTTGGACGACGTGTTGTCCTGGTGTCACAGACAATGTAAACAAGGTCATTGGTTTCAAGTGCCGCGTCGAGCTCCTCCCCCTGTGTGTTGGAAGAAATGTTATCCCATGATTTGCCCAAAGCGTTGAAATCGCCACAGAAAATTACTTTCCTCTCGTGACATAATATGTCACTCAAACACTGCCAGTAGTAGAGGTTGGCGCGCAGACCCCACTTTCAGCCTCCAGGCTGAAGGCTGATAGGGTTTATGATGGAAATATGGGTAAAATGGCTCCAGAACCTGGAGGCTGATTTATGAAGGAAATATTTTTGGGCGGGTGAAATTTTTTTTTCGGCGTGTGGGAAATTTTTCGTGGGAACGGTTTTTTTTGGCGCTGCCTGGTGGGGTGTAAAAAGTAATTAAGGTAAATGTTTAGTTGGTTCTGGAAAGCGAAGGGGGAAAGTTATTTTGGTTACGTCTATTAGTATGGGTAGTGATAAACAAGGGTGTGATGGGTCGTTCTACTCATGGGTATATGGTGGTGGCGTAGACATAATGTATTAGTATGCGTGGTGTAGTGATAGACAAGGGTGTGATGGGTCGTGGTTATACTCGAAGTAAGAGATGGTTACTATCATCTGAACAGTGTGATAGTAGTGAAGGTAAAGGGTGGTATATTCATCGATTACAAAGGAAAGCATATAAAGTTATAATGGGTATGGTGGTAAGGGGTATTAGTGATCAAGTAGGAGTGGTACAGGGGTGGTCATAAATATAATAAGAGGTGTTCGCAATTACACACTGGTCAACCAGTGGTCAAGCAATGGTCA
>JACEFZ010027441.1:72500-161049 GCA_014155875.1 Cepaea nemoralis | reverse complement strand
TGATGATGAGACTCCAACCACTCAATCACTCTCTCATCAATAATAAAAAAATTTTAAAAATGAGTTGGATATCCTTTACAGGATTTAAGTGTTTTATAAAGAGTTGTTGGTGCTTTCATTAGTTGTATATTGTATTTTTTAAATTCCAATTATTTTTCAGTTATTTTGTTACTGATCATTTTATGATGCAAAGTCAACACCAGCATTTTTTTGCTGTTGTGATATCTTGGCAAGTTTACATTCAGTATTTTGCCATTGCTTTCTGAAAGACCGGCACACATACCATTTCGTAAAAAACCTAAGCAAGGCAGTCTGCTGCCAAATCGCCCATATCATATCCACATAGCCCCGGGAAGGTTAACCTGGTCAACAAATGCCCGCAGAAGTCGGATGTGTCTGCCTAACGGCGCAATAACGCAGCTCTGCTGTAAACAGGCACAACGCAATCACATCCGGAAAAAAACTCCGGATGAACGCAGAAGAAGAATATCCACATAGGGTGCTCTGTCTGTTCCACCGCTTTCTCTACCTGGTCCCTCAGGCGTCCGACCACCTTTTTCCTTGGCCGCAGTAATCTACAACCGAGAGGTGCATTCCCTGCTAGCCTATCAGCCTCCTGCATGGCCAGGGCAGAAAATCTGTACAATTCTCACAATCTGTGATCTCTGAAGCGAAGCAAGCCATTCTACAACAAACATTCCCTTCTCCACCTTACCAAGCATACTCCATAATGAATACAATGTGTGTTGCAGCGGTCTCCTCTAACCATGTGAAATCTGCTGTTACTGCCTCCACCTCCATTCTCATGCTGGGGGTTTTAGTATTTTCTGGGAATTGTCTTGGAAGAAAATGTGATAAGGAAGGGAACAGGTCACCCACCTCACACGTCATGACCTAGAATATGTGAAGGTCTTACATACCACACCCCTACATCAGCATCTGCTAAGGGACCACTTTAACCTAACCCCAAAAGTATGGGTATTCCAGTTTGAGAACTTCTGCTTTCAGTAAGTGTATTAATGTTATGGCTTTGTAATAAAGGTATGGGTATTCCAGTTTTAGAACTTCTGCTTTCAGTGAGTGTATTAATGTTATGGCTTTGTAATAAAGGTATAGGTATTCCAGTTTGAGAACCTCTGCTTTCAGTGAGTGTATTAATGTTATGGCTTTGTAATTACACACTATGTTCACATTAAAACTACTGGCGCCAGGCCTTCTTGACATACGATAGTTTGTTACATTATACTTAAAACATGGCATAATAACTACAACCCATGGCAGGGACCAGGGATAGAGTTATACCCTTCCATAGCACAAAGCCTAGGCGAAATTGTAGAGGCCAATTGTTGCCCATTCAACATAATCCTTCTTTATGCCTACCTAGTTTACGCCAAGGTAACACCAATACATTTGGAACAAGACAAGCTGTAGAAGCTGCCGGATCAGCAAAGCAACGCTCTAACTGTCCACCTGTCAGATGTTCGATCCTAGACCAGTTGCCGACCAAGGCATGGGACCTACACTATTCAAACATTGGATACAATATTGGGTTTGTCTTTGATGAAAAGGACGGTACACGTTTGGGAACGTCCTGAGTGCTGTTATTAGTATAGGATAGATGGTTGGTTGGTCAATATGATAGTATACGATAGATGGTTGGTTGGTCAATATGATAGTATACGATAGATGGTTGGTTGGTCAATATGATAGTATATGATAGATGGTTGGTTGGTAAATGCCCAAGAAGGCCGAGCTTTCACTCTGAAGTCTGATGCTTTGACGTTCAGGTCATGTGACACCTGACACGGGCTTGCGTGTGTTGGAATGAGATTGGTATAGTCTTCTCTCTCAGAATATGAAACCAAGAATCAACACCATTGCACTCCAGACATTCCCACGCATGCTCCATCTCCAGAAGCCAACACAGATATGCGGATGCACCAGTGCCAGTTAAGCAGTTTCCTCCTTATATTGAGCGAAGCCCAGAACCCCCTGCTCACCTCCCACCGAATCAGCCTCTCTGAATGTGGATCTTTTCTAATTTCTTTGTTTTGCTGGATTTGATTTTTACTTGACCCCAGACAGCCTTCATGATATCAGCCTTATCATAATACAACTCACCACCAGGAACAGTAGGAGCCAGTCTATCAACCTTTCCATGTCCTTGCGCACCCTCACGCCCTGTTAAAAAAATCCACATGCTCATTTCTCCAGACCCTCATCATCATCATCCAGTGCCTCACCGGCTGGCGTGGGCGATCATGCCTCTCCACAAATTACGATCTCCAACATCATGGATCAATTCGTGTGTTGACTCCCTTCTGTGCTATGACACAAGACTGTCAATAATCTTTCCACTCTGTCTTCCTCTATCTCTCTTTCCGCAAATCTTTCCGGTTATCACGTTCCAGTTTTTGTCTTCTCCAAACCCCGCGCCATCTTAATGGGGGCTGTGTTACAGACTCCTTGCTCAAAAACTAGCACAATCAGTGCTGGAACTTCACATCTGTGGACAGGCATACTAGGATGTCGCTAGACCAGGAGTCAGCACAGCGCAGACTGGCTGGGGTTAAGCCTCAGTTGGCCATGTCTCCTCAATGAGTTTCAGTTGTGTTTAACAGTTTATGGAACTGTCATAGCATAATGGTTTGTGTGTTTGCTTACCACAACAGTGGCCTGGGTCAAATCCCAGCAGTTGAAGGATTATTTTTGTCTACAATCGTTCCTTTCCTCACCAGGTGAGGCTGCTCCTACAGAGCACCTATTTACACTGATTATCTAAAATTGTATGAGGTGTCAATCTACGACCGGTCTCCGTGGCGAAGGGATTAGGACGCGATTCGTAATCTTGTAAACCCAGGTTCAAAACACAGCGGTGCTGGTTTATTCGAGAAAGGTATAGGTGCCGGTCATTCAGAAAGCAATGGCAAACTACTGAACGTAAAACTTGCCCAGGAATCACTTACAGCCAAAATGCTGGGGTTGACTGCTACGTCCTGTGAAGGACATGTAACTAAATTTTTTTTTAAAATCAATCTATAATAAGTTAGGCATCTGTAAAAATAAAAGTAGGTGCCTGTAGCCGTTCTCACTTTTTGGAACACGTTATGGGGAGGTTACACTTCAAAACTTCATGACAACAGGCTAACTTGATGGGAAAAGAACAAGGGGACGGCAGAGAGATAGATACCTGGATGGCTTGGTCACATGGCATAATCGAGACAAGGACACAGAGTTGATCCATGACTGTGGTGATCGTCTGAGGTGATGAACCACAACTGCCCATGACCATCAGGCATGGCATGATGATGATGATGAACCAGTACAGCCCTGGACTCAATCCAACATGGGTACCTGATAATTTTCTGGGAGGACAAGGCAGCAAGAACAGGAACCAGCTACCATACCTCATAATACTTTAGTTGTTGGATCACGGCACACGGTTTCATGACCATCAGGCATGGCATGATGATGATGATGAACCAGTACAGCCCTGGACTCAATCCAACATGGGTACCTGATAATTTTCTGGGAGGACAAGGCAGCAAGAACAGGAACCAGCTACCATACCTCATAATAGTTTAGTTTAGTTGTTGGATCACGGCACACGGTTTACCCATAAGTGTTCCGTTTTCCTCCTAACTCAAACCTGAGTCTGGAGAAACTCAGCTCAATGCACGAACTCTGTTGCATAGGCGAGGATCCTGAAATACTTTGGGTAGATTTTTAACTCGAAATTTTGCCCGGGCAGCGCCGTTAGGCTACTCTTTCTCGATTTCCAATTGCCAAGGGATTTTTTTACATGCGCAACAATACACACGGGCGTCCGATCTCACTACCCAGAGACCAGGGGAAATTTTATTACTGGAAGTCCAGGTGGATTTTTTAAAATAAATCCCGGTCCTCACCGGGGCCTGAACCCGGGACCTCCAGCACTCGAGGCGGACACCATACCTTGAGACCACTCAGCCCCCCTGCCATACCTCATAATGCTGTGGCATAAAAAATGTGATGGGCTAACATTCTTACACCCATGGCAATACGTTGGTGATAAGTGTGGATTTCAGTGTGGAATCATGGTAGTATTGTGGTTAATGCATGGCTTTCTCACATAGTGGTGTCGGTTTATCATGATCAGGTGTATGTGGATTACCGTTTGAAACATGGTAGTATTGTGGTTAATGCAGGGCTTTCTCACACCCATGGCAATACCTTGAAAATAAGTGTGTGGAATCATGGCTTTCTCACACCTATGGCAATACCTTGAAGATAAGTGTGTGGATTACAGTGTGGAATCATGGCTTTCTCACACCCATGGCAATACCTTGAAGATAAGTGTGGATTACAGTGTGGAATCATGGTTTTCTCACACCCATGGCAATACCTTGAAGATAAGTGTGGAATCATGGCTTTCTCACACCCATGGCAATACCTTGAAGATAAGTGTGGATTACAGTGTGGAATCATGGCTTTCTCACACAGTAGTGTCGGTTCATCATGATCAGGTGTATGTGGATTACCATCTGAATCATGTAGCAAGGTGGTTAGTGCATGGCTTTCTCACACCCACGGCAATACCTTGATGATAAGTGTGTGGATTACAGTGTGGAATCATGGTAGTATTCTGGTTAGTGCATGGTTTTCTCACACCCGTGGCAATACCTTAATGATGTGTGTGGATTACAGTGTGGAATCATGGTAACAAGGTGGTTAGTGCATGGTTTTCTCACAACCATGGCAATACCTTGATGATGTGTGTGGATTACAGTGTGGAATCATGGCTTTCTCACACCCGTGGCAATACCTTGAAGATAAGTGTGTGGATTATAGTGTGGAATCATGGTAGCAAGGTGGTTAGTGCATGGCTTTCTCACACCCATGGCAATACCTTGATGATAAGTGTGTGGATTACAGTGTGGAATCATGGCTTTCTCACATCTCTTCAATACCTTGAAGATAAGTGTGTGGATTACAGTGTGGAATCATGGTAGCAAGGTGGTTAGTGCATGGCTTTCTCACAACCATGGCAATACCTTGATGATAAGTGTGTGGTTTTCAGTGTGGAATCATGGTTGTATTGTGGTTAGTGCATGGCTTTCTCACACAATGATGTGGGTTCATTCCCCAGTAGTGGAAGGTTCCATTAGAGACCTTCCAGCAGTTGCAAATTATAAAGAGTAGGCCAAAATGCTTGCTGCCCTCAAAGTTTTAAAAAACCTATCAACAACAAAGGTTAAGAGGGGGAAACAACTCTAGGCCTATAACGCTGATGGGAGCTGTCTCATATAGATAAAAACAGAACAGGACAAGCAGAAACTGTTTTATCAAATTAACACCTTATATAAATCCCTGTCCTTGGAGGTTGAAAAAAAGAAGTCTTGCATCTTACACAGAACCAGTTTTAACATATAGCTATGAATCCTTGATAGTTAGTAACACATGCAACAAAGAAATTCCTTGAGTCCTCAGAGATGTGGTTTTACAGAAGAATACTGAGCATTCCTTTGGACTACCAAAGTCGGTAATCTAAACATTTTGAAAGAGGGTAAGATAAGGACAACTTATTACAAATATCAGAAAGAGGCTGTTATAATTTTCTTGGCGACATAATAAGAAGAGAAAAACTAGAACATGTTGTGACAACTGGAAAGATTTGTGGGGAAAAGAGACAGAGGAAGACAGCGAGCAAGAGGGGATTCTTGGCAGGTTATTGTCATGACACGGAAAGATGTCAGCACATGAATTTACACAAGCTGTGGGAAATCCCTCCATGCCAGCCGACAAGGCACTTGATGATGATGAAAGTCAGATGTGCTGCATGATAGACACATACATCACAGATTCCCTATAAACAGAAGAAACTACTACAACAAGGACACAGAAGAAGAATGCATTGACTTCTCCAGTTTTATACACAACCATCATACGTCTCTTCCACACAATCAATCAGTCAGGTGCCAAAGGTTGGCTGCAATTCATCTCCAACACTGCCTGTCTCTCACCTTGATTGTGCATTCTGTCTGTTCGTCCACCTCTTGATGTTATCTTCCCACTTGTATCACTGTCTACCTCTTGCTCATGGCCCACCAAAAAGCTTTTCTCTCTTATCACTTCTCCCACCTCATGCCCAAGGTGTCTGCACTGTTCTCTCCCAGCCACTGTAACGTTTAATAGTATTTTACTTTCCGAGACATACCGCTGCTTATGAGCACCTTTTCTTCACTGTTCAGTTCTTATAAAATGTCAATATTTGTCTTCTTCTTGCTCCACGATATGTTAAGAGTTTTTCTGTAATAAAGCTCAAAAGCCCCAATGTTCCTCTGTAGTGACTCTGAAATGGTCCAAGACTCACATCAATATACACCCCCTGCAAAGATGAATGTTCTCAATAATTGTACTGTAACTTGCTTACTTGTGTTGTGCCATACAAACTTAATACCATGTAATCTCTACATTGCTATGGCCAGCAGACGTCTAACTTTTTGCAAACAGTCCCCACTGATGTTGATTACAGAGCCAAGATATTCATGGTTTGCGGCATTTTCAGTATCTTGATTGTGACTGACAGAATATACAACATCAAATATTTTACAATACAGATTTCTTGATTGTGATTGACAGCATACACATCAAATATTTTACAATACAGATTTCCTGATTGTAACTGACAGCATATACAACATCAAACATTCTACAATACAGATTTCCCGATTGTAGCTGACAACATATACATAAAATATTCGACAATGCAGAAAATGACATGAACATCTGTACTGGTATTTTCTTTGTTTACTCTCCTACAGAAACATACATACATACATTGTATATTTTCATTCCTTTCTTGTACCAGACTGTTTACAGAATGCCATGCTCATCACAGCCTGCTGAAAAATTATAGATCCTTTGCTGGTTCCTACCTCGTGCATTTCCATGCCCAAGGTGTCTTTAATGTCCTCAGCCCACCTCCATGTTGTTATTCTCCTGCCTCTCCTTCCAGGAACCATGCCTTTTGTACAGTTCTTTCTTTGTATAACAGATCTTTTAGAAATAATTACAGCTGGAGTAAATATTTAACACTGAACTCACCACAAACCTACTATATCAATACCTGGTACAGAAATACAAATAATAGAAAAAACTAATAAGAAGAAATATAGTTACAGTATATTAACATTGTCCATTCTCTGCATTAAAAACATTTGACATTCAAGGGATAAAAACAAGGGTCTCATATATTTTATCATTGATGTCTCTTTACAAGACATTTTGTTTTACGCAGGAAAATGAGGACACAAATAAATGCTTTGATTGCATACTCCAATCACAAACAATTGTTACTTTCATCCGCTTATCTCCCTGCGTCGTGTCATCACCTTATAGTGGTTGAGGGGTTTGCTATGCCGATAGTAGCGCAGCTACTGGCATGGTCTTCCATGTCAGACAGGTCAATGGATAGGAACCAGAAAGAGAGACACACACAAACCTGCTGTCTTGTAGATAGAATAGAAAGGCTAGCGAAAGTAAATTCGAAAAAATGCTTGTCAAAGTTTGATGTACTGAGCCACAGGCTTGATAAAACAGTGACAAGCAACTCACTTTATCACGTCACTCACTGTATTCCAGTCGTTTAATTCCTTGTAACCCAATCTGTCCTAATTAATTCCTTATAACCCACTGTAAACATTAATTCCTTATAACCCACTCTATCCTAATTAATTCCTTATAACCCACTGTACACATTAACTCCTTGTAACCCACTCTATCCTAATTAATTCCTTATAACCCACTGTAAACATTAATTCCTTGTAACCCACTCTATCCTAATTAATTCCTTATAACCCACTGTACACATTAACTCCTTGTAACCCACTCAATCCTAATTAATTCCTTATAACCCACTGTACACATTAACTCCTTGTAACCCACTCTATCCTAATTAATTCCTTAAAACCCACTGTACACATTAACTCCTTGTAACCCACTCTATCCTAATTAATTCCTTATAACCCACTGTACACATTAACTCCTTGTAACTCACTAAATTCGTTTAATTCTTTGTAACCTACTCTACCCGTTGTTTACTTCTTCTAACCCACTCTACCCGTTGTTTAATTGCAACCCATTCTACCCCAGTTGTTTACTACTTCTAACCCACTCTACCCCAGTTGTTTAATTGCAACCCATTCTACCCCAGTTGTTTACTTCTTCTAACCCACTCTACCCCAGTTGTTTAATTCCTTGTAACCCACTCTACCCCAGTTGTTTAATTCCTTGCAACCCACTCTACCCGTTGTTTAATTGCAACCCATTCTACCCCAGTTGTTTACTTCTAACCCACTCTACCCCAGTTGTTTAATTGCAACCCATTCTACCCCAGTTGTTTACTTCTTCTAACCCACTCTACCCCAGTTGTTTAATTGCAACCCATTCTACCCCAGGAAGTTACTTCTTCTAACTTACTCTACCCCAGTTGTTTAATTGCAACACATTCTTCTTCTTTTGCGTTCACCCGGACTTTTTTTTTTCGGATGTGATTGCGTTGTGCCTGTTTACAGCAGAGCTGCATTTTTGCGCCGTTAGGCCGACACATCTGACTTCTACGGGCATTTGTTGACTGGGTTAACATTCCTGGCAACCCATTCTACCCCAGTTGTTTACTTCTTCTAACCCGCTCTACCCCAGTTGTTTAATTGCAACCCATTCTACCCCAGTTGTTTACTTTTTCTAACCCACTCTACCCCAGTTGTTTAATTGCAACCCATTCTACCCCAACTGTTTACTTCTTCTAACCCACTCTACCCCAGTAGTTTAATCGCAACCCATTCTACCCCAGTTGTTTACTTCTTCTAACCCACTCTACCCCAGTTGTTTAATTCCTTGTAACCCACTCTACCCCAGTTGTAAATTCCTGGCAACCATACAATTCACACTGTAATACATCTTACCCCAGTCGTTAAATTCCTGGCAACCATACAATTCACGCTGTAATACATCTTACCCCAGTCGTTAAATTCCTGGCAACCAAACAATTCACACTGTAATACATCTTACCCCAGTCGTTAAATTCCTGGCAACCATACAATTCACGCTGTAATACATCTTACCCCAGTCGTTAAATTCCTGGCAACCATACAATTCACGCTGTAATACATCTTACCCCAGTCATTAAATTCCTGGCAACCATACAATTCACACTGTAATACATCTTACCCCAGTTACTTCACCCCTATATTCTAGACAGCTGTTACTTTAACATCAAGGCCAGACAGCCATCACTCTTCAGGATGTACTGCCCAAGAAGGAGAAGTTGCCTCTCTGTATACATGACCATGTTCAAAAGATGTTAAATGAAAGACAAACTAAACATCAGGAAATATTTTAGAAAAGAAAGTTGGTGAGGAGGGGAGCTGGACATTCCACCTCACTGACCTAACAAGCATATATATATATATATACACACACACACACACAAGCCTAATACATTTCACACCAACAAACATATCTGCTGTAGAAGTACAAATGTTTTAAAATGATAAAAGTATGTAAACAGCCACATTACACAAAGTTACATTTACTGACACAAGGGAGGAAGCTCACAAACAACCTGCAATAGGGAGAAGAAAAAAAAGAGGATAACAAAAACAGTCTTCTTTATCCTGCCGTGGATAAGCAAGACAACATCTGATCTCTTTCTACAGATTAGTTTGCTCAACAGGAGGTGCACTTCTACTGAACTTAACTGTGTATGGTGGCTACTTTCATTATGTTTCTGAGTTATTTAACACCCCTGTGCTGGCACTAGCCAATTTTATTAAAATGAATGTAAAATAGAGTTGAGCCAAGAAATGACATCACAGAACTTGTGACATTCCCATACGTGCTCCCTCCTCATTTCCAACAGCCAGTGAAGAGTCCCAATACTCATGGTACTGACTGACACTGAATGGCACCTTGCCGTCTTAACAGACAATAGTTTGTAAAATGCAGTAATACTTCTCCACGGCACCAAGCCTGGGCTGAAGTTAGAGATCATGTGTTGCCCACACAGCATGATCCCTCGCTAGACCTGCCTAGTACTCCAGAGGACAGGTAACACCAAAACGTCTGGAACCAGACAAGCTGCAGAAGCTGATGTATCAAAGCAATGCTCTGTTTGCATACTAATGGCACTAGCTGCAGTCTAATTATGTGCCCACCTGGCCTTCCCTTGGAGTCCCTGCAGCACCATTCTCTCCAGGCCGTGTTGTTCTAAACTATACACAATCCCAAAGGGCCCCAACCATGTCTGCCTTATCACGCACCAATACCCCACCCAGCGATGCAGATCCAGTCAATCTGTCCATCTGGTCGAGTCCAACCACACCAGCATGTCCTGGGAAAACATCCAATAGATGCCATTTGTGATTGTTGAATGGAGACCTGCCATTCTGCCCGAAGCACGCCGTCTTCATCTTTCTGATCAAATTTTGTAAATAGAGATCTAACATTTAATAATAATCATTATAAGCATAAAGAAATAATGCATAAGTGGAGGAGGAAACAGAGAGGGGGAAAATAAAGCAGGTGACAAATACATCATGACAAATGCCCCAGTTTCTTTTCTCATTAAAAACAACACTCTTATGTATTACGTAAGCACAGAATATAGCAATCACTTTTTTTTTGCCTGGTGAAAATGACAGACAATGCAATGACAAGTGGTATTAACATTCTATTTCACTGCAACTAAAAGTGGTATTAACATTCTATTTCACTGCGATTAAAAGTGGTATTAACATTCTATTTCACTGCAACTAATAAAAGTGCTATTAACATTCTATTTCACTGCGACTAAAAGTGGTATTAACATTCCATTTCACTGCGATTAAAAGTGTTATTAACATTCTATTTCACTGCAACTAAAAGTGTTATTAACATTCTATTTCACTGCGACTACAAGTGTAATTAACATTCTATTTCATTGCGACTAAAAGTGTAATTATCATTCTATTCCACTGCAACTAAAAGTGGTATTAACATTTTATTTCATTGTGACTAAAAGTGGTATTAACATTCTATTTCACTGCGACTTTTTTTTGTTTGCATATCCTTTACAGGACATCGCTGTCAACATCAGCATCTTTCAGCTGAATGTTGATTTCTTGGCAAGATTACGCTCAGTAGTTTGCCAATGCTTTCTGAGCGACCGGCTCACATACCCCGTAAGTTACCGACATGGAGAGAACCGCTACCAATTCTCGCGCACGTCACATTATAGAGAAAGTCTCACTGCGACTAAAAAAGTAAAAATTCTATATACAAATATATAATGGTAGCCAATTCTGTGACGAAGGGGTTACAGACGCAATTAATAATTCCACAATCAAAACACAGGTGTAGGTGATTTGGCAGCAGACCACCTTGCGTTGGTAAAAAAAATTTTGACTCTTCACATGATATACAACTCTGTAGTATACACCTGATGAGATGCAGCAAGATATGCCAGGCAATAAATTGAGCAACCTATGGTTTGTGATGTCTGTATTTAAATTCACTATGAGAATATACTGTTTTGAATGTTGAGGATATTGTGAGCAGAGAAGAAACTATTTGTAATGGCTTTTCTGGCTCTCCTTATTTTGGTTTCTGTTGTTTGATGTTTTTTCCCCTTGAGTTGCCATACTATTGTGTGTTTGATCACTTAATTATAGCCAATAGCTACAGTTTCACTAGAATTGTCCTATAGTGTTTCCTTGGTTAACCACCCCATTTTCATTGGCTACAAATTGACTCCAGCTTGACCCCCCATCATCAGGTGGAGCGCTTTTATTCCCATCGTCTGGCCCCATCTCTGTGTCGGTATACTCTTCCGTAGAGTCGCTGTCCCATTGGCTGACTTTCCCCTCGGCTTTCTCATCTTCACTTTCTATATCGTTCTGAAAGTCATAGTCTTCAAATTCGTTCATTTCTTCTTTGACCTCTGTTGGATCGGTTTCCTCTATGCTTCCCTCCCAGGTATCCCCTTTGCCTCTATGATGTCTCATATGCTGAGAAATGCCAGATTTTTTCAGCAACTTCTGGCATAGTTTACACCTAAAATACGCCACATTCTGAGAATTGGCGCCGACTTCCTTGTTGGAATGCAGACGCTCCATGTGTTTCCGCAGCAAGACCCTGCGAGTGAAAGACCTCTGGCACACATAGCACACGTGAGGGCGCAGCAGGTCATGCTGCGACTTGGTGTGACGCGTCAGGGAGCCCTTTTCTGTGAATGCCATGCCACATATCTCGCACCTGTGGTTCTTGACTCCGGTGTGGGAGAGCTGAAGGGGAAACAAATGTGAAATGCTAAACAATGTTTTTTTCCTTTGTGAATTTTAACAACGAAGACTCAAATAACAGATTGCATAATTTAATACTTGGCATATTTTCTGCATCTCATCAGGTGATGAGGCGTGCAATTACTGCCTGGCAATAAATTGTACAATCTATTATTTGGTTCTTCATTGTTCAAATTGTTAAGCTGTGTAATGAACAATTACATATGTGGAATAATTAAACTGACAGTGTATAATGTTTAATTACACAAATGAAATGGTTAAAATGGCACTGCATAACAAACAATTACAAATGTAATGTAGTTATGTTTGTGTTGCATAATAAATTATTACAAATATGAAACAGCTATGCCTATAATGAATTTTTAGAATTAAGTCTATCATTTATAATGAAATATTATAATTAAGTCTATAATGTATAATGAATTATAAAAATTTAGACTATAATAATGTATAATTATAAAAATTTAGACTATAATGTATCATGAATTATTACAATTACGTCTATAATGTATAATTAATACAAATGTGAAACAGCTATGCCTTTATTGTATAATGAATTATCACAAATATGAAATAGTTAAGATATAATGTATGATGAATTATTAGAATTAAGCCTATAATGTATATATTGTATTTTTTTGCTTATCCTATTTACGGGACATTGCTGTCAACACCAGCACTGCTGTTGCTGATGTCTTGGCAAGTTTACGTTCAGTAGTTTGCCATTGAATGTATAATTAATTATTAAAATTTGAAACAAATAAGCTTATAATATATAATGAATTGTTACAAACATGAAACAACTAAGTCTATAACGAATAATGGATTATTACAAATATGAGGAAAAGTCAATAAATAAGTCACAAATGGCTGTAGAAAGATAACTAAATATGATAACAACTTGAAACCAAATTATTTTTATACATACATTGTCCCTTTATTTCTCAACATAATTTCCACCAACATTGATGCACTTATCCCATCATTTTATTAGTCCTTCCAAACCGGCTGCATAGAACTGCATGCTCTATTTTTAAACCACATTTTCACTTCACATTCAACTCCGGCGTCATTTGTGTCCTTGAGAAAATTTTTCTACCCAGCTATGCACCACTTTACGGGACAAACATTTGTCAGCATAAACAGGAAGCATTTCCTTATGAATGTCCTTTGCAGGCAGTCCTTTTGCCCACAAAAATCCCACAACAGCACATTGCTCTTTGGTTGTACACTCCGTTAAGTACAGTCGCCATTTTGTTTATGCGCTGCACATGTGCATGAGACACCTAGTACCACCTGACGAACGGAAATATAAAGTTCGATGTTGCTATCACCTAATGACACCTGTAGAAAACACCAACTTCATTTACCTGCTATCCCACAGAACTGTGTGACTCATTGACTCGCCCTCGAATGAAATATTTCAGCTTATAATGTCTAAGTAATGGTTTCTTTGTTTTCATGACTACATCCACAATTTTGCTGGTGTGTGTCAGGAGATGTTTTTGTCATCGGGCCGAGGAACTATTGCCACTTGTCCTACCAGTCATGAGGTAGAGTACAGGCTAGGATTTAAAATTAAAACAATCCCCCCTCCCCAAGTTACAGAGGAACAAACCATCACCCTCATGATGTTTGGGGTGGACATTCTAACCCCTCAGCCACCAGCTCCTCAATGAGTAAATCATCATCATGTGCTTTGCCAAATGGCGTAGGCGTTCGTGTATCTCTACAAAAGCATATAGTCTTTGAATCTCCTCGTTGCATAAGTCAAAAAAAAAAAGAACTGTTTAATATCTGCTGCCACGATTAACAAGACGTCTCACACTGGCCAGACTAACTTCCATGACTTTCGGTGACCTCACTTACCAATGTCT
This sequence comes from Cepaea nemoralis, assembly GCA_014155875.1. Taxonomy (NCBI): domain Eukaryota; kingdom Metazoa; phylum Mollusca; class Gastropoda; order Stylommatophora; family Helicidae; genus Cepaea; species Cepaea nemoralis. Next base: position 146,852 of record JACEFZ010027441.1, on the reverse strand, counting down.
AGTTAAGTTTTCCCTCCTCTTAAACTCATTTCCACACTCCTCACACTTGATCTCCTTGCTGGAGGCATATATGCTCACGTCTGCTGCCACGATTAACTAGACGTCTATCACTGGCCAGACTAACTTCCTAACTTCCAATATCTTATGGTGACCTCACTTACCACATGTCTAGTTAAGTTTTCCCTCCTCTTGAACTGCTTCCCACACTCCTCACACTTGATCTCCTTGTTGGAGGCGTGAATGGTCTCCTCGTGTTTTAACAGCAATGAACGTGTGGCAAAAGATTTGGGACAGAAATTGCAGGCAAATGCTTTAATAGTTTGATGGCATTTCTGTGGAGAGAAGAGAGATGTTTGGCTGATGGGTGTAGATTTTATCATCATATGCAGTATGTATAAAAGTGAGATCTTCTTCTTTCACCATTTAACCATTGAGACATAGGCCCTCAACTGATTCTCTACAAGCCATCCTATACTTAGCTACATCATGCAGCTCTGTCCACGTTCACCCCATATTATTAATCTCTGTTTCTTCTTCTTCTTCTTTGCGTTCATCCAGAGTGTTTTTTTAGATGTCTTCTTCTTCTTCTGCGTTCATCCGGAGTTTTTTTCCGGACATGATTACGTTGTGCCTGTTTACAGCAGAGCTGCGTTCTTGCACCGTTAGGCCGACACATCCGACTTCTGCGGGCATTTGTTGACCGGGTTAAGCTTCCCGGGGTTTTTCAGATGTGATTGCGGTTATTCTAAGTTATGCGCCCTTGGGCCGAAACCCGTAGGCCAACACATCCAACTTTAGCGTGCTTTTTTTTTACCAGGTAGCATTCCTGGGAGACTCTCACTTTTGCGGTACCGTCCGCAACCAAACCTGGCCAAGTTGGAACGGTCGAAGACTTAACGGTCATCCCTCAAAGGAAGGCAGAGACAGTCCCATGGCATTTTCCGCCATCCAGGGTGGCTTCCATAATTGCAGAGCCGACACATAGCGCCCTGGTGCTGGGCTCACAGAGGGAATCATCACGTCCTGCTCATGGCTGCTTTAATTCCTCACTTCAATGTATTGGGCATTTAATTTCTGTTTCTACTTTTCTTCTCCATGTGTTTCAGGTCTCCCCCTATTTCTTTTGCCTTATGGGTTTTCGCAGGGCAGAAAGTTAGATCTGTCGCACTATTTCATTAAGCCTGTTGGCCAGTGCCCCAGATTTCAAGAGGCATTTTTAATGAGCTATCTCTTCAAGCTTTCAATGTCCCCTACCTACCTATAGAAAATGCAAAGAATACAATGGAAGATAAGAAAAGCAAATGATGCAGTCTTTCAAGAAACAAACACAAACTGTAAATTAATTTGAGATATGAGATGTACACAGTCAAGATTTTTTGGGTTCAATACTAGAAGTAATAAACTTGCAAACTTAGCGACAACTGGCAAAATTGATGGGAAAAGAACAAGGGAAAGGCAAAGAGACAAACAGTAGGTGGTCATGTTTGGCCATCTCATACAATCACCAGCGTCATAGATCAGCTCTGTGTATTTGTCTCGACCATACCATGTGGCCAAGTCATCCAGGTATTTATTTATCTGCCTTCCCTTTGTTCTTTTCCCCTCAATCTTGCCAGTTGTCATCAAGTTCATCAGTTTATTTCTTCTCATAGCGTGTCCCAAAAAAACTTGACAGTCTACGTTCTACGCCTAATTTCTGAAATCAGTTTACGGTTTTCATTTGTTTTTTCTAGGACTTGCTCACTGGTTATTCTGTCCGTTCATGGTATTCATAATATAATTTCATGATTCGTCCGTTCATGGTATTCATAATATAATTTCATGATTCGTCAGGTGCTTCTCCACTGGAATAGAACCCATTTATCATCAGTTACCAATTCCTAAGTTGTACAAGAGCTTAGTTAGTTAGTTAGTCTTTCCTCTTGAGCCCAAAGCGGCGCATAGGGCAGAAGTCATGGCTCTCCATGTCTGGCGGTTCGCTGCCACCCGTTGTAGATCTGGATGTCTGTTTGGCCGTTGAATGAGCCCTCTCTGATGATGGTTCTACACAGGGTCTCTCTTGGTCTTCCGTTTTCTTTTCCCTAACGGTGTCCATATGAGGGCTTGGTAGGGGAGTCTTGTCCATTCTGAGTACATGTAGTTCCAATGGCGTTTTCTTATAAAATTGGATACAATATCTTGCTTAGTCTCTTGTCTTATCTGCGTATTGGTTCTAAAATTTGTCCAGTGGAGGTTCAGAATTATTCTAAGACATTTGTTCTAAAAATTGTCTAATTTTTTTTATCTAAAGCTACCGCTGACTTCCAACTTTCACATCCATACGTTAGCACTGGAATCACACAAGAGTTGAAGATTTTAAGTTTTGTGTGTTTGCTGAGTGTCTCTGACTTCCAGATGTTTGACAGTTTATTGAAGGCACCAGATGCCAATACGATTCTAGATGATATTTCTGGTTGTACAAGAGTGAGCAGCGTGAATCAATGAGGTACTCACAACACCAACAATCCTTGAATGCTGAGATATTTTTAAAGTCTCCTCCTCATTTTGACAGCGGTAGCGCAGAGGGTAGCACATATGATGCGTTTGGTGGCCAATGTTTGAATCCCAAATGAGACTGACTTTTAAAAATTGATCTGAAATCCCAAGGTCGACCCAGAATAAAATGGGTACCAGGACTTTCCTGGGAACTAAAAGTACCCATATCACTCGCTGAGTACCAATTGGTCTATACAAATACAGGATTAGCACCATATACCCAGAGGAGCTTAAAGCAAGTAATAGGGTTCTCTACCTCATTCCGTCATCATTCAGATTATGTCAAACCAAGACCAGAGACGGCATAACTAACATCTGGCCCACATGGCCCACTGACTCAACCTAAACTCAACGCTGTATGGAAAAAAAAGATTCCAAACAGTTGTCATGAAAATGTGTTTGATGACGAAACATTAAAGATGATGGCATCACTAGAACAAGGCAAAAACATATTTTAACTGGAGAAATGATAATAGGTAACTGAAATCCCTGCTCATTGAGTTGGGTTGAGTCAAAAACCGACATGATAGAATTTGAGACATTCCCATACTCACTTTGCCCTTATCTTCATAAGCCAGCAAAAAGTCCAATACCAGTAGCAGTCTGATTATGTGTCCGTCTGGCCTTTCCTCAGAGTCCTGAGTGCTGGTCAGATCCTCTGGTCACTCCTTGCAGCACCATTCTCTCCAAGCCACGATAATCTATCTGCTCTTCTGCACTATACACACCATCCTAAAATTCCCTGATCACATCTGCCTTATCATGCACTAATACCCCACCAAGCGGTGCAGACTCAACCAATCTGTCCGCCTGCTCGTTTCCCACTACATCAGCATGTTCCGGGTAAAACAAAAAACCAACAGACACTATATATTTCTTGCTGTTGATTCGCTGTCTGTACGCTACCAGGTCCTGTAAGGCAAGAAATGACTAGTAACACTAAAACTTAACATGCCTGTACAAAGAGGAGTCTAATCAGGGTTGGCATGAGACAGGCTACTTCAGAAAATTGTAGCTGAAAAATACAACCAAATATGAACATGCCTACAAAGGGGCTGGCTTTACGAATGCAATCTGTGATCCCACGTACTGTGTACGAAACACAGCTGCGGCAGATTTTGGCAGCAGACTGCCTTGCATTGGTGTCCCATACAAAGGTTTGAGTGCCGATCGTTCAGAAAGCAATGGCAAACTACTGAACGTGAACTAGAACGGGAATCACAAACAGCTAGAAAATGCTTGAGTTGACTGTGATGTCCTGTAAAGGATATGTAACTGAATAACTACAAAGGGCTTGGGTTGAGTCGGTTGAAGACCTAAGTTCCATTGGGAAATGACAGGCAAAGATGAGAACTCTAATCTGATGGCATGAGCGTGTTGTAGTATTAGCAAGGGAAACATTCACCAGTAGCTGAACTTACCAAGAACAATAAGATACATGGTTGTGGAAGAAAATAATCACTCATGTCATCCACAATGGCACACGATGATCATACCCGTATGATATGACAGCGTACAGAAACATGGATTATTACACACAAATGATCATTTACTTCGTGCAGTAGCATGTGCCTCTCCTTGGCAAAGATGGATTATTACACACAAATGACCACTTATGCAATAAGTCACTATCACTGAATATAAAAAAAGGGAGTGCTGAAATGGTATATAGAACCAGTTTTGCTGTATGGCAGTGAATCTTGGAATGTAAATGAACAAATTAGGAAGAACTTAGAAGCAACAGAGATGTGGTTCCTGAGACGAATGTTGCAAATTCCTTGGACTGCCAGAGTAACTAACAACGACTGCCTGAAACAGACTAATGAAACTAGAACATTATATACAACAATAAGAAAGAGACAAACATCTTTCTTCGGTAATGTGATGAGAAGAAAGGCATTGGAGAACATCGTGACAACTGGAAAGATTTAGGGGAAGAGAGGCAGACTAAGAAAAAATTATGATGGATGGATTGAGAGTGGCATGGAGGAATACCATCAGCAGAGTTGATCCAGAACACCAAAGACCAAGATCTGTGGAGAGACATCAGCGCCTACGCCAGCTGGCAGGGCACTTGATGATGATAATGACCACTTACCTCGTGCAACAGCATGTGCCTCTCCTCAGCGAAGAACTTCCCACACAATTTACACTTCCAGCTGACCTCGGTGTGTGTCAGCTGGGTGTGCTCGCCCAGGGTGTCCGTGTCCGTGAACACAAGCCCACACATCAGGCAGGGGTAGCCTCCGATGTGTTTAGCGTGGATTTTAGCGTGCTTTTCCAAGCTGCACTTCTGAGTGAAGGACTGGCTGCACAAAGCACACCTGTATGGCTTCTCACCTGTACAAAGAGGGGAACACATATGCATGAGATTTTCAGGGTTTTTATTTTAGCAAGAAGATTTGTAAATGTGTCAGCTTATGTGGTAATGACAGATACAGAATCTTCATGGCAGAGATGGTGTTCATGCTCTAATGTGTATCCTCTCAGTAGATGGAACTAGTAGTTGGGGGAGGGGGGGGGGGGGGGAGTAGATGGAACTAGTAGTTGGGGGGGTGGGGAGGGTGTATGTGTGCACGCGTGTGTGAGAGAGAGAGAGAGAGAGAGAGAGAGAGAGAGAGAGAGAGAGAGAGAGAGAGAGAGAGAGAGAGAGAGAGAGAGAGAGAGAGAGAGAGAGAGAGAGAGAGAGAGAGAGAGAGTATGAACAAACAAATTTATTTTCAAAGAGATACAAATTGGGCATGCAGGCCTGTCTTACAACCGGCCCTTCCAACCACAGAAAGAATAAGAAAAGCTGGCAAATGAAGAAAAAGAAGAAAGACTGACAGGCTAATGCTAAAGTCCATTTCTGTCATCTATTGGAACTGCCAAAGCTCACACAGCAGCAAGCAAGCTGTTACATACTGCAGACATTCACATATGACTTCAATATTCTCATAATCCCCCAGAGTAATTTGAAGAATGGAATACCCATTAAATTTTCTGGCTATGACTGCTGGGAGCTGCAGTAGCACAGTGGGTAGCATGCTAGCTCGCTGGTCATGTGTTTGAATCTCCAATCGAGTCTGTCCTTTCACAAATGACCTGGAGAGAGACCTGGAGAATGTCCTCAAGTAAAGATGGCCAGCATCAAGTACGAATTACTTACATGCATGAATTACCTACATGCATGAATTACCTACATGCATGAATTACCCACATGCATGAATTACCCACATGCATGAATTACCTACATGCATGAATTACCTACATGACCTATATGCATGAATTACCTACATGCATGAATTACCTACATGCATGAATTACCTACATGCATGACGCGGCCTGGAATCGAACCCACGACCTTCGGAGCACGAGATAAACGGCTTGACCACTTCGCCACAGACTCCCCGACTTTTTAAAAAATGAATTACCTATATGCATGAATGACCTACATGCATGAATGACCTACATGCATGAATGACCTACATGCATGAATGACCTACATGCATGAATGACCTATATGCATGAATGACCTACATGCATGAATGACCTATGTGCATGAATTACCTACATGCATGAATGACCTACATACATGAATTACCTATTTACATGAATTACCTACATGCATGAATTACCTACATGCATGAAATAGCTAAGGATAGGATGGCTTGGGGTGAGTTGCTTGAGGGCCTGTGCCTCTATGGGAGAGAAAGACAGACAGACAGACAGACAGACAGACAGACAGACAGACAGACAGACAGACAGACAGACAGACAGACAGACAGACAGACAGACAGACAGACAGACAGAAAATAAACAAATAAAGAAAGAAAGAAAGAAAGAACAGAAAGAAAGAAAATAAGCAAAGAAAGAAAGAAAGAAAGAAAGAAAGAAAGAAAGAAAGAAAGAACAGAAAGAAAATAAGCAAAGAAAGAAAGAAAGAAAATAAGCAAAGAAAGAAGGAAAGAAAGAAAACAGAAAGAACAGACAGAAAGAACAGAAAGAAAGAACAGAAAGATAGAAAATAAGCAAAGAAAGAAAGAAATACAGAAAAAAAAGAAAGAAAGACAGACAGAAAAAAAAGAAAGAAGGAAAGAACAGCAAGAACAGCAAGAAAGAAAATAAATAAAGAAAGAAAGAAAGAAAGAAAATAAGCAAAGAAAGAAAGAAAGAAAGAAAGAAAGAAAGAAAGAAAGAAAGAAAGAAAGAAAGAAAGAAAGAAAGAAAGAAAAAAGAACAGAAAGAACAGAATGAAAGAAAATAAGCAAAAAAAGAAAGAAAAAGAAGGAAAAGAAAGAAAGAAAGAAATTAAGCAAAGAAAGAAAGAAAGAAAGAAAGAAAGAAAGAAAGAAAGAAAGATAGAAAGAAAGAAAAAGACTTACCACTGTGAACTCTCAAATGCCTCTTCAAGTCACTGCTCTTGGGGAACCTGTTGCCGCACTCCTCACAGATAAACGGCCGAGTGCCCGTGTGGATGCGAGTGTGGACCACAAGGTGGCTGTGCTTCATGAAGGTGCTGGTACAGTAAGCACACTGGTAGCTCTTGTCCAGCGGGTGGTCCTTGCGCCGGTGCTCCCGGAGAGAGACCGTATCAGTGAATGGTGCCCCACATGTCACACAGGGAATCACACCTTGGGTTTAGATGACAGAAATCGCGATAAATCAGTGATGACACCCACACACAAAAATAATACAATAAAAATAAGTAATACTACAGGACAACAAATCGATGTTTCGATTATACTAATCTTCCTCAAGAACAACACAAACGTATCTCAAGACAAACATGAAATTAGAAAATTTAATAACATTAAAACAGACATGTTGCAAGGCCACTACACAAACTTCGTTGCTTGGAAGATGGCACAGAAGTTTAGTTATGAAAGGTGGCAAAAAGCAAATGCTAACTATGTATATATTAATTCTTCAAGAACTTTGCTTCTTTACCTTTGTTTTCTAACCCAGTCAATTCCAGTTGCTCAATCTTTATCTATTCTATCTTTATGAAGACAATTTGTTAGAGGGACTTTCTTGTTAAAAACTCCTTTGCCATTCCACTGTAGTGTCCGGGATGTTTGGTCAATAGCTTTTATCCTATCCCTCTGTTCCTTGACTCTAAAGAACAGGTGAGGGTGACCACCAGTAGCATTGGGTGGGCCCCCTCGAGGCAAGGGTCCTGGCACTATCACCGCCTGGCAGGACTTCATGGGATTAGCACCATTATATTTTAATTTGTGGCATCATGGATTGATTGAATTACTTTGCACTGGTTTGTCAAGCCTGTGGCTCAATACATCCGACTTTGACAAGCATTTTTCAGGTGTGCTCTCCCTAGCCTTTGACTGTCCCCAGTCTACCTACAAGGCAGTAGGTGTGTGTCTCTAATAGTCTGGTTTCTATCCCTTGACCTGTCCGACATGGGAGACCTTACCAGTAGCTGCACTACAGTCGCCAGAGCTCTTGGGGGTCAATGGAACACTAAAACCCCTCTACCTCAGTCAGACGGAGACACAGCAGAGGGGTTCACTCTTGTATGACTTGGACAAATGGGGGACTTGTGATCACCGGGTTTCACTCTAGTAGGTGATCAATATACTCATATCCAGCATGCCTGTGACCTCTCCAAGTAATGAGTGCAAGACTTGGGTTCTGATTGTCTACAACCACCACGGGGAATTAATCACCACAGGGAATTGCTGATTGTCTACAATCGCCATGGGGGATTGCTGATTGTCTACAATCACCATGGGGAATTGCTGATTGTCTACAATCACCACTGGGAATTGCTGATTGTCTAAAATCACAATGGGGAATTGCTGATTGTCTACAATCGCCATGGGGAATTGCTGATTGTCTACAATCACCACAGGGAATGCTGATTGTCTAAAATTGCCTTGGGGAATTGCTGATTGTCTACAATCACCACAGGGAATTGATGATTGTCTACAATCACCAAGGGGAATTGCTGATTGTCAACAATCACCACAGGGAATGCTGATTGTCTACAATCGCCTTGGGGAATTGCTGATTGTCTACAATCACCACGGGGAATTGCTGATTGTCTACAATCACCATGGGGAATTGCTGATTATCTACAATCACCACAGGGAATTGCTGATTGTCTACAATCACCACGGGGAATTGCTGATTGTCTACAAACACAACGGGGAATCACTGACTGTCTACGATCTACATGGGGAATCGCTGTGACTCTTATGCAGTCCCTTAATTTTTTTAGTGTTTTTCATTTGCTTGTTTTGAACTCAAGCGTAGCCCATACACATGCTACATTTTAATTTATGCCCCAAGCCAAGTCAAGGACGAGAAGTCAACATTTCAGTCCAGCTGACAAGTGTAGGGGTTCAACCACAAAAATTTAAGAGCAAGCCTTCTTGTCCATTCAGCCATGTTGACCTGCAGTCTCTTAGTAAACAAAGTCAAGAGTCCCCAACCAGCTTCATCACAGTGAATGGTCAATTTCTCTTCATTCACCAGGCTAGCACCTGCCCAGCATGCCCCATGTTGGAGATGTTGGTCAGTAAGAGCCTCACCTCTGGCACATCAGCAACTTTGCCCACTGTGGGAACTGCAGTAACACAGTGGTTAGAATGTTTGCTTACCAACCTAATAGTCATGAAAAGATCCCAGACACTGAAGTCCTAGAAAGAGCGTCCATGCCCAATATCCACACTCTACTTGGGCTGGTCACTTGACTCGCATGCCAGATCACAGGCTCCCTAAACAAATTTTTTACAGCGAGTTGCGTTGTGGTAAACGCTCCCAAGGTGGCCAGAGTAAACGCTTTAAAGACACTCTGAAAATCTCACTGAATGCTTTTGGAATTCATCATGACACCTGGGAGACTGCAGCCAGAGACCAAAATTCGTGGCGTGCATCATTACGCAAGGGTGCAGTCATTTGTGAGGCAACCAGGACAGCAAGAGCTGTGAAGAAAAGACAGAACAGAAAAACCACTGCAGAAAATCCTCCTCCAGAAACGTCAAGCATTCTTTGTCCACATTGTCAAAGAACATTTAGAGCCAAAATAGGCCTTATCATTAAAATCAACAGTGATCAAATTTAACAATCATTTGTGACAAACTTACGTGGTCTAGATGTGCAGTTATTGTCTTCTTCATCAGCAATGTCCTCTTCTTCATCAACTGTATCCTCACTCTGAGGATTGTCCTTTGAATGATGTTCACATGGGTCTGAAGATCCACAGGTCAGGCATATTGGGGTCTTCATTTTCTTCTCAATGCCTCGGAGCTCAGTCCGATCGGCATGTTTTCCCTAATTGCAAGCAAAGAGGAACAAGTTTAAATTATAATACAAAATTAATTTGTGGGCTCACAAAGATATCTGCAAATGCTAACATTCCTATAGGTGGCGTCTTCTTTTCTTTCACCTTTTATACCCTATTGGGGTACAGGCCATCAAGGCCACCACCAAACCACTACAACCCTTCATATCCTTAGCTATCTCATGCAGGTCTGCCCATGTTCTCCCCATATTATTAATTTCTATTCCCACTTCTCTGTTTTCCTGTGTTTTAGGTCTTTCTCTGTTTTCTTTGTCCTGTAAGTGCAGAACCTTTGATACACTTTGAAGCATATTGGGCATACGGTAAAAGTAAGTAAAGGACCTTTGATATACTTTGAGACATATTGGGCATATGGTAAATGTAAGTAAAGGACCTCTGATATACTTTGAGACATATTGGGCATATGGTAAATGTAAGTAAAGGACCTCTGGTATACTTTGAGACATATTGGGCAAATGGTAAAAGTAAGTAAAGGACCTTTGATATACTTTGAGACATATTGGGCAAACGGTAAATAAGTAATGAGCTCTTTGATAATGATATACTTTGAGACATATTGGGCAAACGGTAATTAAGTAATGAGCTCTTTGATATACCTTGAGACATATTGGGCAAATGGTAAAAGTAAGTAAAGGACCTTTGATATACTTTGAGACATATTGGGCAAACGGTAAATAAGTAATGAGCTCTTTGATACACTTTGAGACATATTGGTCATATGGTAAAAGTAAGTAAAGGACCTTTGATATACTTTGAGACATATTGGGCATATGATAAAAGTAAGTAAAGGACCTTTGATATACCTTGAGACATATTGGGCATATGGTAAAAGTAAGTAAAGGACCTTTGATATACTTTGAGACATATTGGGCAAATGGTAAATAAGTAATGAGCTCTTTGATACACTTTGACGCAACATTGAGGTAAAGGAGTCTCTGTGGCAAAGTGGTCAAGCCGTCTGCCTCGCACTTCGAAGGTTGTGGGTTCGATTCTGGGCCACGTCTTTTGCTTCACAAGTGCATTTTTCTCGGGGACTTCTGGGGGTCGTTGCTGGAGCTACTGAGTTCGTGCTTTGTACGGCACTTTCGGCAGGCCGTCCTGTGGAAAGAGACAGAGCCAAATGGGATAAAACCCAGTGCATTGAAGTCAAACCATCTCGACTTGTATGACTTTTTTTTTTAAAGACACCTTGAGGCATACGGTAAAAGTAAGTAAAGGACCTGATCTTTGATACAGTTTGGGGCATATTGGGCACATGGCAAAAGTAAGTACAGGACCACCCTGTCACATGTCCTGTGTTGTATTTGGTATATTGTGCAAACCCCAAGTAACCAGTCCTCTTTGAGTTAACTTATTTGAAGATATCTTCATTACTCTTTCTACCCCCCACGGTGCTCTTATCCATTGTCTATAAACCAATATCTTTGCAGCTTCCACGTAATTTCTCACTTGTCAGCTAATTGTCCATGATTGGCTTCCATCTTTTGGTATCTGCTGCAAAATCTTCCCACACTGAAAGAGTTAAGAATCTACGAAATAAATGTAGCGATTTCATTTAGTCCGATTATGCGATCTGTAACCAGAAACCACGCCTGCGCAGAAGGATCCATTGTGTCTCCAAAAATGGCTATGTAAAGACAAAGACAGTGCTTCCGACATCATTCATTCATTCAAATATCATGTGACAATAACACCATCTTGGTTTCTGCAGAATAGGTCCTTCTAATATTTCATGTATAGCGATTGGTTGAAATTATCATGGCCTTAATATAAATTATATTATTTGGCAAACGGTAAGTAATTTAAAATTTTTTCTGGCACTGTTTATAGAAAGTCATTAATTTTAGATGGATTTTCAGATTCTGAATCCATTTTTACATATATGTGGAAAGTTTAATCGCTGAACTTGCCCGAACTGAGGTTGAAAAAAAAATAGTTCTGAGGACATGTTGTGTTTTCTTTGTGAATGGAAATCCAATATGGAGGTTGTGAGCATATCGATTGGACTAGGCTGCGTATACTTTCTACGCTAAAAACGTGCAATTTGAACTACTAAAGTTAAAGAGAATACAAATTTAAAGATTATTAATAATTTATTTGAATACTTTTACTATTTATCATTTAACATGACGGAACATATTTTTGAAGTCAGTTTTATATCCGTCTATGACCTGACCCGTTTGAGACACACAAGAGAGCTGCACAGAAATGAAATTATTTTTTTTCAAGATCTCGACACTCAAATGTAAATATCTCCGCTAAGAATTGACATACAAGCATAATTGAGGTACCATTAGATTTGGTTTTTCAAGGTCTATCTATTTGTGGTGGTCTCATGGATAATTACCCAATTAAAAAATTCATGACTAGCTTACCTAAAATGCATAGTGTAGCATTTACAGTAGAAACAGGAAGGAAGTGGAAGTACAAAACCAATGTTTCCTACCTTCAGATGCCTCAGTATGCTGAGCTTATCAAAGAACTCTTCAGAGCACATCCAACATCGATAGACTAGAAACACAACGGATGTCTGGGAGTCCACATAACCAACTGGTATCACGGACGGATCGTCGTCTTCTGCCTGCATTGATGTTGATGCTTCCTCAGGAAGTTCCTGGTGCAAAGCCAGTTTGAATTTTTATTTAGTGCTTTTAATGTCTTAACTTTCAGTGTACTGCTTCAATTTCAACTTCGTGATTATGTTCTGCAATACGTTTAGTTTATGCACTTACGTAATTAACTCGCTTGCACATTTAAAAATGTGTTGTTGGTCATGTTTGTTGTATTGCACTCACTGAACCATAGCTAGCTAGGCACCGTTCTTCAATGACTGAAGTTCAATTATGTCTTCTTTGTTGCAACTATCAATCGAGATACCTACTATTTACCTTTAGTTTTATGTCTCTGTGATGCTATATGTGTCGGTTGATGTCCCAATTCAAGAAATACACACATGTGACTCAATTTACAATAAATATGTTTGCAAATAATACTTATTATAATAATATTTAACTATTAATATTACTGCCTGTCTGCTATCTGCCTGCACAGCAGGTCTAACAGAAGACAGAGGCCAGAACAAATGTGATTTCGAGCACAGAAGAGCGTTAACATCGGGTCACTGATGGCAGAAATAAGTTGTTTGCTGGACGGGGTAGTGTTAAGTAGGATATACAGAAAGAATAGATAGACCATCTCGGCCATGAGAAAACGGTGCCACAGGGAGTGACCAGAGGATCTGGCCGACACTCAGGACTCAGAGGAAAGGCCAGACGGACACAGACTGCTACCGGTACCATTGTATTGGAACTCTTCACTGGCTATTGAAAATGAGGACAGAGAACGTATGGAAATGTCCCGAGTACTGTGATGTTGATTCTTTCATCTCAACTCAAATGTGAAAAAGCAGCTAATAGTTAAAGCTAATTGCATATCCTCCTTTACAGGACGCAGTTGTGTTTCGAACACGATTTGCCGGATTACGAATTGCATTCGTAACCCCTTTGTCAGAGTCAGCTGTTAGTTGCATAATCTTTACAGGACGTGGCAGTCAACCCAAACGTACTTTTGCTGTTTGTAATTTCTTGGCAAAGTAATTTCAATAGCTTGCCATTGCTCTCTGAACGACCGGTACTCATACAATTTTATAAAAACTAACGCAAGACGGTCTGCTGCCAAATCACCCGCATGTGTGTTTCGAACGCTGTATTCAGGATTACGGATTGCTTCCGCAACCCCTTCGCTACAGAACGGGCTAGCTAACAGTAAGAAAGCTAAATCGTTGTGAATGTAAGAACATGATCATAAGTAGCACAAGACGTTACCGCGACACATCTTTATAAGCATGCGATAAACTAAAGACTAAAAGGCACAAATACATTAACATAACTGTCGTGTACTTCTGAAGCCTTAGGTTAAAAGCCTGCACTACTACTACTACTACTACTACTACTACTACTACTACTACTACTACTACTACTACTACTACTACTACTACTACTACTACTACTACTACTAAGCGCGTCGACTATTTTCGGAAGATGTAATAGCCTCTTGTATAGATTTTAGAAAACTAATGACCAAGAGCATGCATCTTTCCCATTGCAACATACGCCTGTGAAACCTGGACACTTACTAAACTAGCTGAACAGCGCATAGATGTCTTTGAATATAAATGTTATAGACGAGTTCTAAGAATATCTTGGGTAAAGAAAAGAACAAATGCATCCATACTTCAAGAGCTGAATATTGAAGAATGTTGGCCAGTAAAGACGATAAAACAAAGAAAATTGAAATATTTTGGTCACTTGAAACGTCACGAAAGTTTGGAGAAAACAATAATGGAGGGGTATATGCCTGGGAAGTGAGGAAGAGGAAGGCCAAAGAGAAGATGGGTGCAGGATGTGGCGGATGATCTTCAGGTGGGTGTATCGGATGCGGGACATCTTGCTTAAGATCGAGAGGTTTTCCGCAAGGTTGTTATGGGAGCGAGGTTCTGCAAAGGACATGCTACTGAATGAATGAATGACAAAGTCCCACAAGAAACAAATGAAAACCGTAAACTGATTAGTGAAAGTAGACATAGACAGTCACAATTCTTTGGGCACGTTATGGGGAGGCATACAATGGAGAACTTGATGACATCTGGAAAGATTGAAGGGAAAAGAACACGGACAAGGCAGAGAAATAAATACCTGGATGGCTCGGTCATGTTGTCTGGTCGAGACAAGAACACAGAGATAATCCAGCGATCGTGTGAGATGGCGAAACATGACCGCCAACGCTTATCGGCACAGCACATGATGATGATGTTAGATTTTAGCAACGGATATGATGAATAAACGGTAGTGGACCGACACAGACGGTGACCATTGAGAAGAGGCGCGTTAGTTGGTGAGGCACCTCATAATGTAGAGGCACATTAGGTGTTGAGGCACTTCATAATGTAGAGGCACATTAGCTGGTGAGGCACCTCATAATGTAGACGCGCGTTAGTTGGTGGGAACCTTTTAGTGTAACAGATCCTTTGTAGAACGTTGATCTCATTACCGTCCGCCGATCAGTTTCTCGATATCTTGCCCATTCTTCTGTCTTGATGCCCACGATGTCTGGCATGAACTGTTTTCATTACGTGCTCCTTCGCCAATTCCTCTGTTTCCTGATACCATGCCTGCCATCACTGTTCTTCCCAAGCTGTAGAAGTGAGGTTTTGAGGATAATGTAAAGAATATCATGGACGGACAGGAAAACAAATGAGGCAGTTTTCAAGACGCAAATAAAAACAATAAATGATTACAGAAATTAGACGCAGACATTCAAGAATTACTTGAGGCATGTTATGAGGAGCAGCCAACGTTCATTACGGAAATGGCACCTGATTGCAAACAAAGATTTAGCAGGAAGTCTTTCTGTTTGCATAACAACAGATGGAATCACCTAATCCTAATAGATAATGCTTCGACGGATAACATTCTCCACATTCCAACAATATCAGCGACTATGTACTTAGTATTTCATCCACATTCCAACAATATCAGCGACTATGTACTTAGTATTTCATCCACATTCCAACAATATCAGCGACTATGTACTTAGTATTTCATCCACATTCCAACAATATCAGCGACTATGTACTTAGTATTTCATCAACATTCCAACAATATCAGCGACTATGTACTTAGTATTTCATCCACATTCCAACAATATCAGCGACTATGTACTTAGTATTTCATCCACATTCCAACAATACCAGCGACTATGTACTTAGTATTTCATCCACATTCCAACAATATCAGCGACTATGTACTTAGTATGGCATCCACATTCCAACAATATCAGCGACTATGTACTTAGTATGGCATCCACATTCCAACAATATCAGCGACTATGTACTTAGTATTTCATCCACATCCCAACAATATCAGCGACTATGTGCTTAGTATTTCATCCACATTCCAACAATATCAGCGACTGTGTGCTTAGTATTTCATCCACATTCCAACAATATCAGCGACTATGTGCTTAGTATTTCATCCACATTCCAACAATATCAGCGACTATGTACTTAGTATTTCATCCACATTCCAACAATACCAGCG
The DNA here is from genome assembly GCA_014155875.1 of Cepaea nemoralis. Lineage (NCBI taxonomy): Eukaryota > Metazoa > Mollusca > Gastropoda > Stylommatophora > Helicidae > Cepaea > Cepaea nemoralis. The sequence continues at coordinate 130,913 of JACEFZ010027441.1, read as the reverse complement.
ACTATGTACTTAGTATTTCATCCACATTCCAACAATATCAGCGACTATGTACTTAGTATTTCATCCACATTCCAACAATATCAGCGACTATGTACTTAGTATTTCATCCACATTCCAACAATATCAGCGACTATGTGCTTAGTATTTCATCCACATTCCAACAATATCAGCGACTATGTGCTTAGTATTTCATCCACATTCCAACAATATCAGCGACTATGTACTTAGTATTTCATCCACATTCCAACAATATCAGCGACTATGTACTTAGTATTTCATCCACAGTATTATGCATTTATTCACTTTATATGATATCTAACAATAAAATATGCATCTGACGAAAAGCAGCGAAATATGCCAGGCAAGAAATCGTGCAGTAGTTTGTTCATAGCGTCTGGGATAACGTTTTGATGACTGTCTAAGATCAAATAGAGTTTAGTTCTTACGCTAAAATTTTACCTGATTGATTGCCATGGGCTGATAAATCGTCTTACTTGAACTTCTCGTAACTGTCATGGGCTTTTAAATAAAACTATAGTTAAAATATCAACACAGTAGTATTCCTATGCAACTCGAGTTACTCACAGATGGCAACTGTGGGGTAAATATGAAATTTTTTTTTCAATTTTCATTTTCTCTTCGTTGCTTTCATTTGTTTCATCCTTTTGTTCTTCTCGTCCTGTCGCCACCTTTTGATGTAGTCACGGGAGATCTCCTTGACTATATATGTTGTGTTTGTGAATGTGTTTGTTTGCAGATGAAGGCTAATCGCCGCAACGTCCTGTTTGTGTTGTAAGTCTGTTATGTAAAGCTACACTACTTTGAGTCATTTTATATTGTTTACATTTTCACAGCTTTACCGCAGTTCCACCCAATTTCATCCATATTTTTACAGCGAGCTGCGAAACTGCGCATTTAGGCCGACACATCCGACTTCTGCAGGCTTTGTTGACCGGGTTAACCTTCTCGAGGGTTTGTATTTTCCACGTCATTGTTATGTTATCCTAGCAATATTCCATTTTGTGCCACTGGGACGCTTGTTTCACCTTTGATGATGCTCACACAATGAGCTTTCGATTCGGACGCTTGAGTTCAAGCCAGCGAACAAAAAAAAAAAAAATTAACACGCGAGAAATAAGGGTGATAATAAACAAAACTATATTACAGAGAAGGCAAAATGATGCTCTCCCTTACACAATCTATGAAGATTTGATATTGTGAATTCAGAGACCTGGGGATATGTATCTTTATATTATAATACTGATCGGGTCCATTGGTGTAGCAGTTAGGAAGTTACCCTGACGATAGGATGAGCGAAGGAAGACGAGAGTTGGATGCCTGCACTCAGTGTTCGTTACAGGAAAGAAAGACTTCTCACTGATCCCTCTGTGTATAACCAACAAAATGTGATGGCCGTACACGTCACATACCCACATAACAATATATAGGGTGTATTTTTAATGACTGTATAGACGAATGGAGACGGATTGTATTTGCAGCAAAGAACCTCAATGGCTCGGAAAGCTGAAGAAGAAGAAGAAGAAGTATAGTGTTTGAAAATATTATCGCTCCAAGTTTTGTATTCACCCTCTGTGATGTTTATGCAACATATTATATATATAAGCCGGCTTCGTGGCTTAGAGGTTATGACTTTTCTCCGTAATCTCGTATACTCTCGTGGGTTAACGTGATGACGGTAAGAATCAGCGGTGGTTCGAATTGCATCGATAGCTTACGGGGTATGTGAGCCGGCCGCTCAGAAAGCAATGGCAAACTACTGAGCGTAATCTTGCCAAGAAATCAACATACAGCTGAAAGATGCTGGTGTTGACAGCAATGTCCTGTAAAGGATATGCAATATATATATCCGCGTTTCCATCATGTCTCATGATATTGCGGTCACCCTCAGCATCTTTCAGCTGTATGTTGATTCCTAGGCTAGATTACGCTCATCAGCACGCCGCGTCTTTCTGAGCGACCGGCTCCATACTCTCATAAATCACTGGTGCGACTCGAACCGCTTCCAATTCTCACGTCAACTACGAGAGTATTCGGGATTACGGGGTATGTGAGCCGGCCGCTCAGAAAGCAATGGCAAACTACTGAGCGTAATCTTGCCAAGAAATCAACATACAGCTGAAAGATGCTGGTGTTGACAGCAATGTCCTGTAAAGGATATGCAATATATATATCCGCGTTTCCATCATGTCTCATGATATTGCGGTCACCCTCAGCATCTTTCAGCTGTATGTTGATTCCTAGGCTAGATTACGCTCATCAGCACGCCGCGTCTTTCTGAGCGACCGGCTCCATACTCTCATAAAGTCACTGGTGCGACTCGAACCGCTTCCAATTCTCACGTCAACTACGAGAGTATTCGGGATTACGGAGAAAGCTGCTAACCCCTCGGCCAGGGAGCCGGCATATATATATATATATATATATATATATATATATATATATATATATATATATATATATATATATATATATATATATATATATATATATATATATGTTGTGGCTGCATTTGACCAGGTATCTAACTACTTAACTAGCTAGCTAACTAACTAACTAATTAACTAACTAGCTAACTAACTAATTTACTAACTAACTAACTAACTAGCTAATAACTAATAACCAACGGACTAACTAACAAACTAACTGACTAATATACTAACTGACTACTAACTAAGTAACTAATTAACTGACTGACTAACTAACTAACTAACTAGGTAACTAACTAACTAGGTAACTAACTAACTAACTGACTAAATAATATATGTTTCTAATAACTAATATCTAGAGAGAGAGAGAGAGAGAGAGAGAGAGAGAGAGAGAGAGAGAGAGAGAGAGAGAGAGGGCGGAGAGAGAGAGGAGAGGGCGGGGAGAGAGAGAGAGAGAGAGTATGTATGTATAAGTAAACTTTTATTAGTGGGTTTGTGATTGTGAGTGCAGTATATGTGTATGCGAGGGAGTGCACATTTCTGTGTTATTGAATGGGTGCATAACTGTGAGAGTTTGTGTAAATGATGTAAGTATGTGTCGTGTGTGTAAAGAATGAATGTCGTAGTAGTTATTTGTTCTTCTTTACCACTTTAGTGTCGTCCCTGGAGTGAGGGGTATCAACACCCACATTTGTTTTAATTCAATATCTCTATCCTGGAGATATCCAGCAGACTCCGTCCACAACACTCCCTCAATCTGAAGACACCTTCTTCTCACTCTTGCTCACCCCTGGATCATGCCCCCTCTCATTCTTCCCCAACATAACATACGTGACAACTCTAGCTTCAACAAATAAAAACAAGAAATTTATTAAAGCAAAGAGTATATGAAGGAGAAGTGTGTGTGTGTGTATAATGTGTAGAATGTGTGACGTATACTCTAAAGTGTATGTAGACTCAGATCAGTGTTCAGGAGTATAGTCATTCTCATCACTGTGCTGAGAACACACTAGCACCATGTATTCCAGACAAGCAACCTCACCAAGGTGATGCTTCTCCGGTCACGTGAAGACTTCCTCCGTTGTCTCTTGAACCACTAGGATGCTTGGACACCCATGACAAACACTGTCTAATGAGAGTCTTCAATCTGATTCCCACTATGAATTTCCTCTGTTATTTAACTGATTGTTAATCAGAAAATTCTAACCCTATTGTCACTGTTACTGGGGAAATCTTAATGGATCTAGTGTCACTGGTTTTAAAGATTCCCCATATTAACACCACACTCTGAATGTTCTAGGTATTCAGTATAAATTTGTATGAATGTTCCTGGTATCAGTAGTGTATATATCAATGTTCTGACTGTTCAGTGATACACCTATCACTTGCTAAACATAAATATCATCAGCATGTCCTGCTCAGCAGAAGCCAGGTTCCCGCAAACCAACTTGGGTATAAGCCCAATGTAGCGGCCTCTCAGCAACTTCTGTCTTCAAATTCTGAGCCATCATCTTCAAAAATGTGTTAGCTTCACTGTTGAACATCATAGCACACATACATGGACCTGTAAATGGAACCATATGCCTATTCCGGTTGCTAATCGAAACTAGGCAATCACAGACTGGATCTATGTCCGCCGATAAATATCAACAATTTGACACCCTAGTTTCTTTCATTGAACACAACTCGGAAAACTGCACCGATCTTTCCCACTTCAGAAATCTTGATCGACTAACTCCACTTGTTTACCGCAACGCTTTTTATATTGGGCTGGAGTGACGTCACCAAAAAGTCTAGACGCTGATCCGTCCAGAATCTGGTTTCCTCCTCCTGTTCTAGACTAACTGGAGTCAATCCGCCGTCAAATTTGCTTTCATTTGGGGAAATTCTTTGTCCCGTACATCAATAGTTCAGTCTGTCTGTGAACCACAGAATTCCCCACATCACAGAATCCATCCCGCGTATGTCCAGACTTTCCGTCTAGCACTTCAAAGGCTACTACCGCCTTGGCAGACGTTTGGCGCTGTTATTCGTTTCTCGAACAACCCACATCATAGAGATTCGCCGACCTGGGGTAGACATTTTGACGCGACGTAACTTGTTTCTCAGTTAGAAATGCCGATCGTGTGTAGACAGTTTTAACGACGTATTTTTCTCAGTCTGTACAACATCAAAGGGTCGGTTGTTTTTGCAGACTAATGTTGGGTCTTGTTTGTTATCGATCGCAACTAACAAGTTTATTTTCCGTGACAGTATGGATGCAAGAATGTGTTAGTTAGTTAGTTAGTTAGTTAGTTAGAGTTAGTTAGTTAGTTAGTTAGTTAGTTAGTTAGTTAGTTAGTTAGTTAGTTGGTTGGTTGGTTGGTTGGTTGGTTGGTTGGTTAGTTGAGGTTCCAACTTCACGGCAACGGGTCGTCCCCATTATGCTCCATTCCTGTGCCAGTGAATATCACACAAAATGCTCCCCACTGTCCAGTGTGAATAGTGGAAAAGATAGGAGTCTCGGCAATCCAACAGCCCGCACAGGTTCACTGTGCATAATGCCGCCGCCAGAATGCCAACACAAAATTCATCCACGAAATCCAGTTCATCATCGATGGACTCGGCAGTCACCAGAAAGACCTCATTGACCCGGGTTTTCTCATGTGTGTTGCATTTGCGTGTGTACGTGTGTCTGGCTGCCTGCCTGTCTCATAACATGGTAATATGCATTGTTTATGTTTACAACTTTCATTTGACAATGTTTTTTTTTTCTCTTTATGTGAATGTAACGCACAATAGATAATTGATGTATGAAAGATGAGTGATTTGAAGGGCCGAATGTAAGACGGGCCTGCGTGTCCAGTTTGTGAGGCAGCCGGCATATATATATATATATATATATATATATATATATATATATATATATATATATATATATATATATATATATATATATATATATATATATACTAGCTGACCCGGCCCGGCTTCGCCCAGGCCCTGGAGGGGATCTATCTATCTATCAGTCTGTCTGTCTGCTTGTTTGTCTGTCTGTCTGTCTGGCTGACCCGGCCCGGCTTCACCCAGTCCCTGGTGGGGAGCATCTCATTTAATTCATATAAGTAGTCATATAAGCTCTCCCGTTCCCGACTATCTGTTGTCTGTCTATCTGTCTGTCTGTCTGTCTGACCCGGCTTCACCCAGTCCCTGGTGGGGAGCATCTCATTTAATTCATATACGTAGTCATATAACCTCTCCCGTTCTCGACTATCTGTTTGTCTGTCTGTTTGTCTGTCTATCTGTCTATCTGTCTGTCCCGGTCCGGCTTCACCCAGTCCCTGGTGGGGAGCATCTCATTTAATTCATATACGTAGTCATATAACCTCTCCCGTTCCCGACTGTCTGTTTATCTGTCTGTATGTCTGACCCGGCCCAGCTTCACCCAGTCCCTGGTGGGGAGCATGTCATTTAATTCATTCATATAAGTAGTCAAATAAGCTTCCGTTCCCGACTATCTGTCTGTCTGTCTATCTATCTGACCCGGCGTGGTTTCGCCGGTAAACAGTAACTTAAAAGAATGTCCTTCCACACACCATTCATTATTTTTAATGAAAACTGTTTTTAATCACCGACATGACAGTTGATAAGTTCTGTAAGCAGAAAAAGATGGGTTACAATGTTATGCATTATGCATTATTTTTATGCAAACTTTGAAAATGCCTTAAAGATTATATCATTATTTATTATAACTCATATGCCTGAAAATAACTATAGACAAAGAGTTTAACAATAGTGCAAGTAAGTCCAACAATATGACTATAAAGTATATAGAAATGTTATTAAAAGTTATGCCCCTTGAAATAACTTTTCTAGAGTGAAGTCCCCCTGCTATATAGACATTATATAATGAAAATGAAAAAGTAAATGTTATTAAATAAGTAGAAGATTTTACACTAAGAAACTATTATAGTCGGTTGCACAGGAATGAAAGGAAGACGTGTAGAAAATTTCATCTCAATCGGATGTACCGTTATCGAACGCATCCAAGACATACATAGCTGACCACAAACACACAAACAAAGCCACATACACTCTGTTTTATATATATATATATTCCACATATACGTTTCCGCTTGTTTTCTTCTCATGATGAGGCCAAAGACTGGCTCCTGCTCTTTTCTGGATTCCTGTGAGAGACAGGAATCGAAAGCCGATCGACCCTAAATTGATTTTCAAAACAATTCCTAAATTAAAAATAAATACCAATGTGGAGATAGAACCACCCACCCCGCCATCAGCGCATCGGAAGTTTAGGAGCTCGAGCGCTATTTTCTTTCTGCCACATGGACTGCTATACTATACTGTCTGTCTGTCTGTCTGTCTGTCTGTCTGTCTGTCTGTCTGTCTGTCTAAATGCCTGCTCCGTGGTGAAGGTGTTACGGGCCAGTTCGTGATCCCGCATACCCGCGTTCGAAACACATCTGCGCGTGATTTAGCAGCAGGCCGCGTTGCGTTCGCTTTTTACTAAATGTTGTGGGCGCCGGGCGTTCAAAAAGCAATGGCAAACTACTAAACGTAAACTTGCCAAGATATTACAACAGCAAAACAATGCTGGTGTTGACAGCAACGTCCTGTAAAGGATGTGGATATATAACTAACTAACTAACTAACTACTATATATATATATATATATATATATATATATATATATATATATATATATATATATATATATATATATATATATATATATATATATATATCACTTCTGACACTTCTTTCAAAATAGATTGCAGTTTCCACAATTCAATTTTTCTTTCTCCCCCCATCTGTTTCATCTTTTCGTGTTAAAAAAAAAAAAAAAAACAGTGGCACTGACGCACGTGTTGCGGCGACGACCAGGGACCAGAACTAGGCGACCACTTGCATTACGCGAGAACAGGGTATTGATCAATCTCAAATATACCGCCCCTCTTGCCCAGCATATTCTCTCAACATTCAATTTACTATCCCATGTTGTGGAGATATGGGAAGGACGCTGCTACAACCGGGGGGTTGACAGATACTTTCTTTGGATAAGCTAATAAAAGATGTCAATTACAATGGGAAAAAGAGTGTTGATGTGCTACATAGAACCTATGTGTTTGTATAGATGTGAAACGTGGACTATGATCAGGCGAGCTGAAAAACAAACATCTAATGGCAGTGGAAATGTGGTTACTGTGGAATATGTAAAGGTGTCCATGGACAGACAGAAAAGATATTGAGCAAGTCCTACAAGACAAATTTAAAAAAAAAAAAACACACACACACAATAATAATAAAACGTAAACTGATTCGAGAAATTAGACGTATACCGTAAATAGTTTTTGGCACGTTATTAAAAGAAATAAACTGGAGAACTTGGTGACAACTGACAAGACTGAGGAGAAAAGAACAAGGTTAATGCAGAGGGGTAAATATCTAGATGGCTTGACCACGTGGAATAATCGAGATAAAAGCACATAGCTGATCCACGACCCTGGTGATCGTGTGAGACAGCGAAACATGACAGTCAACGCTTTACGGGATGGCATATGACGATGATGATGATGTCCAAAGATTTAGTTAGCTAGTTCACTTGTTAGTTAATTAGTTAATTTTTAGTTACTTAGTTAGCTAATTGGTTAATTAATTAATTAAAGTTGATTAGTTAGTTAGCTAGTTAGTAAGTTAGTTAGTTTGCTAGCTAGTAGGCTAGTTAGCTAGTAAGTTGGTTAATATGTTAGTTAGTTAGCTATTTAGTGACCTAGTTAGTTAGTTGGTAAGCTTGTTAGTTAATTAGTTAGTTAGTTAGTTAGTTGGTTAGTTAGTTGGTTAGTTAGTTAGTTGGTTAGCTAATTGGTTAGTTAATTAATTAAAGTTAGTTGGATAGTTAGTTAATAAGTAAGTAAATTTGTTAGTTAGTTAATTAGTCAGTTATTAGGTAGGTACTTAGTTAGGTAAGTAGTTAGTTAGTTAGTTAGTTTTTTAAAAAAGTCGCTTAAAAGTCGACAGGGTCTACTTCATTGCACCGGGTTTTATCCCATATGGCTTCGTCTCTTTCCGCAGCACGGAAAGCACGAACTCCGTAGCTTTTAGCGACGACCCACAGGAGTCTCTGAAACATTTAACTCGTAAACCGAAAGACGCGGTCCGGAATCGAGCCCACAATCTTCGGAGCACGAGTCAAACGGCTTGACCACTTCGCCACAGAGATCCCCAGTTAGTTAGTTAGTTAGTTAGTTAGTTAGTTAGTTAGTTAGTTAGTTAGTTAGTTTGTAAGCCAGTTAGTTAGTTAGTTAGTTAGTTAGTTAGTTTGTAATCTATCTAGTCAGTTGGTTAGTTAGTTAGTTGGTTAGTTAGTTAGTTAGTTAATTTAGTTAGTTAGTAAGCTAGTTAGTTATTTTGTAAGCTAATTAGTTAGTTACTACTTAGTAAGTAAGTAAGTAAGTAAGTAAGTAAATTAGTTAGTTAGTTAGTTAGTTAGCTAGTTAGTTAGTTAGTTAATTAGTTAGTTAGTTAGTTAGTTAGTTAGTTAGTTAGTTAGTTCCCACAGCGTGTGATGACTGACAACACCAGTTCGGTATTGATTGACAATTCTTCTTCGACTTCCGGCAAGGCTCTCTAGTCCAGCTAGATCCCGTTTGACTTGACGTTCTTGCAGTATGGCCAAAGTTGCAGAATTACGCCCAATGTACTCGCTCTGCCTCTCTGAGAGAGATTAGGATGTCAGCCTAGTCCTTTGCTCGTCCACTCCCCACAGAGCCAACCGGCAAGCCTATCCTCTCGTTCGTTCTCTCTTACATCCATGTGCCTCGGCACAAAAATGAAACAGATATTAGTCAAACTTCACTTTCTTATATATTCAAGCATTGCCTTCAGGCCCAGTCCATTATGATGGTTTTTTTTTTTTTTAAAGCCTACTCATGTAGTTGCTATGAAAGCAAGCATGCATGAACGACTGTTGCCGAAATTTTTGTTGTTTATTCTACCCCCCCCCCCCCCAAAAGTGAAGCGTTTTTTATTCCAGAGAAAGAGGGATTTAAATGTTAGTTATGTAATCAGAAACTGCCTTTTACAAGCTATTGTTAGTTAGTTAGTTAGTTAGTTAGTTATTTAGTTAGTTAGTTAGTTAGTTGGTTGGTTGGTTGGTTGGTTGGTTAGTTAGTTAGTTAGTTAGTGACACATGCCTGGGGTCACTGACAGTTAGGTCAGTAAGGATAGCAATGGTACACATAAACAAGTTCACGAGGTAAAATAGGGCCAGGTAGTAAGTCCCCCGGAGGGGGCAAATGAGAAGACAGTGATTTAAGGGGCAGTTGAGGGGAAGTCAGCTGGTTAGTATGATTTTGGAACAGACAGTTTGAGCTGTGGGGTAGTGGGTGTGGAGCCTAGGGAGGGCTGCAAGAAAGGTTAAAAAGACAGTGACAAACATTGTAGGGACAGTTGAAGTAGAGATCCCGAGAGGGTCGGAGGACAGTTGAGCTGAGACCCGACTAGGAGTAGGTCGGTGTCTGAGAAAGGGAAGAATCGTGAGGGAGTTAGGAAGAGAACTCTGCCATGTGGTTTTCAGTAATGGGAACTCGTCCGTGCAAGAAACCCATGGTAATATAGACAGATTTATGGGAGCTCGTCGCTTAGTAAAGATTTTCTGACGGCTACGTCCAGTCAAGTAACTTGGTGCTATATAAAGATTTTATGTGGACTCTTCGCTTAGAGAGGATAATGAGTCAGAGACATTAGTCGCGAACACAATTATCACCATATCCAGCAGACAACTCGTTCAAAAGCGTCAATTAATACAGAGTTCACGAGAAACCAGGTGAAAATACCATTGCTCACTCGGAGAGGGGGGCTGTTTACGACAGTACCGGACAGTATTACTGAAGCCAGATTCAGTGGGTGCGTCACAGAATTAACGCAGACAGGTCAAGAACGGGTCAGCACAGGTGAACAGTATCGCTGTCAAGAGGGGGGAGAGTGGACGGTGAAAGGTTGTCCACAATAATAAAGACAGGGTTTGCGGCGAACTACGAGACAAAAACATCCGCACAGAAAAGTCGCCTGGACAAAAAGTTGTATACCAGGAGCGGTTAGCCCCAGGTGTTTTGGGGTGTGTGTGTGTGTGTGTGTTTTTGTGTGGTGTTTTTTGTGTGTGTGTTTTGTGTGTGTTTGTGTGTTTTTGTTTGTGTGTGTGTGTGTGTGTGGCAGGACGGTTAAAAACCAAAGATAAGTGACAGTTCGTGTGTGTGCTGAGGGCAATCGCACGGTGTGGTCGCAGGTCGACAGGTCAAGATTTTCGACGCAGTTAAAAGGACGGGTGATGCACCAGCGACCAGTTCCTGGGGAAGTACATGTTTGGAAAACTCGCCCGGGCGGGGAAATTTGTGTTGAAGTGTGGAACACACAGAAGTGACAATTGTTGTTCGACAGAAAAGGAATGAAAAACTGGAGATGGATGGTGGAAATTGTGAGTCTCCACGGACAAATGGGGTTGTATTAAAAGGAGTGTTTGTGTATGACGGAAAAGTTTCCGTTCAGTTTACAGACAGATTAAGGGTGTATTATTTTGATAAAGAAAACTGAGGTACTGACTGAGGTGACCTGCGAGGTCAAGGCCGTGGACAACGGAAAGTTACTGAAATTTTCCATAATAGAACTACATAAACAAGTTGTTTTGCATTGAAACCAGGATTTGTGTTTCGTGTCGTTGTGGAATCGTTCAACTGTCGTCATCGTATCACTGAGCAAACATTCTACAATAGTCAATCAAGCGCCGTCATCGCAAGAGTGGTCGCATTTCGTTGCCACAAAGGACTTACTATATAGATTTAAAGCGCTGGACATTGGCTGCCATTTTGTCTGGTTAACCTTGTCGGTTAACGTAAATCCATAACATACATTATACAATCAGGGTACAAAAACGTTACGAACTGTGTCGAGACAGGACATTGTGGACAATTACTATTACCTTGAACTTTTCCGATAGTTGGGACTTGTTATTAACCACGTGAAGGAATAAGTAACCACTCAACAAAACAATAAGTCGTTTTGGGATCGAGCATCGTAGTCACGTTAAAACATTTACAAACAGACATTTTCCAGGCTATTCTTGGAAACTTTCAAATAAACGGAAGACTTCATTGTGTCGGCCAACCATTTGGACATTTTGTTTGCTCTCATCGTCTTACATATATATTGTTTTCGGGTGTTACGCAATTATTTGTATGTGGTCCAGTATTCGTAAGGAGTAGGAGATTTTTGTGATGTTTTGCGGTATTCGCCAGGCAATACAAAAACAGGATTCTTAGGTGCACAGTATATTTTCTGGGAAATAAATCGAAAGGTCGGTTTGTTTTGGGCTGCAGTGACGCAGTGTTGGTCTTGGATTATATACTGTGCCTTTTGTGTCTAAACGGCAGATCTGTGTATATTATTGATGTTATACTTTTTTTTCTTTTCATTATATTTACATATGACATTTGGTTCTTCGGATACATGTATTATTGTGATCCTTCGTCATATCTACTGTCTAGTGGTCTGTGTCAGTTTATATATATATATATATATATATATATATATATATATATATATATATATATATATATATATATATATATATATATATATATATATATATATTACGCGCACAGTATTGTATTACATGGGCATGTCAATGTAGTAGTTTTTATTTCTATGCAATCATCCGCCTGCGTTTAATCAGACTATGCGTCTAGCGTCGAATAGGGGTCACTTATTGTGAATCACTCATTTGTGTATTTATATGTATGCTTAACAATATTTCCAGGAATTTTTCTACAGATATTTGTTATATATTCGAGGGAGTGGATAGAATACCCCCCCCCCCCCCTCACTACCTAGTGCGTACAGAGGAACTGTGTGAGTGATAGGATTAGTTCTAAGAATTTACGTACAGTCTGAGTGGTGGTGTACTTAGGGAGGTACACAAAGACTAGAAGCAGTGTCTTTATATTATAGTTGACTGACGGACAGCTAAGTGTCTACAATTACAAGATGCCTACTTTAATCGAGTATATTGAAGCAGTGGAACGGTTAGGCCTGAAGGGCAAAGATTTGCAGGATTTTGCAGAAGCAAAAGTGAAAGAATATAATCAATGGGAAAGAGATCAAAGACAGGCTGAGAGAGAACAGAGACAGATTGAAATGGAAAACAATCGTCTACAGGAAGAAAAAGAGACACAAGTGAAACTAGAAATGGAAAAACAAAAGCGCCTACACGAAAACAGAGAGACATAAATGCAACTAGAACTTGAAAAGTTAAAACAAACAAATGCAATGGAAATTGAGAAAGAGAAGATTAAGATAGAAACGGAAATTGCACTAAAAATATTAGAACTATCATCTAAGGGTCAAAGTGAGAAAGACAGAAGACCTTCACAGTCGTCACAACGATTGAAATTGCCATATTTTACGGACCGTGACAATATTGAAGCTTATCTTGCGAGATTCGAAGCATCTGCGAAAGCTTTAGGAAGGAGAATATGCTATGCGGCTGAGCATAGGGAAAGGCCCTAGATACCATGTTTAATTTACCTTTGGAAGAAAGAACCAATTATACTATTCTACGTCAACACTTGCTTACAAAGTTCCAACTAACTGAGCATGGATACAGAACAAAGTTCAGACAATTAGTGCCAGAGACAAATCAGGATTTTACAGATTTTGTCAATACAGTAAAGAACACATTTAATAAATGGATGGAGCTTGCAGAAGCTGGGAAAGATTTTAATCGATTTGTGGATTTGATGTTAAGAGACAAGGTATTACAGTGTTTCTCAACCTTTTTTGTGTTATGCCCCACGTAAGCCTTTTAAAAATTCTTATGCATACACATTTTTAATATTTAAAAATTGAAATGTTCACTAAAGAAACTTGAATTATAGATTTTAGGAAGAAATCACTAGGAAATTATTGAGCAAACACAGTAAGTAAAATTTCAAAACATAATGGAGAACTGAAATTCAAGTACAAAATAATTTTAATGAAAGATTTTTCTATATTATTTTAATTATTAGTAATTATTTATTATTTATATTTAGTGAGATCCATGCGCTTGATGCTTGCTGCTAAGTGATGTTATGTCAGGTTCCAATTTAGTTAACTACAGTCTCAAGTCTGCCTGTTTTGTTATATCCAGCCAATTTCTTCCATTTTCGAATTGCCCCCCTTAACAATCGAATTGCCCCCTTGTGGGGCGTGGGCCCCACGTTGGGAAACACTGAGGTATTAGCTTCATGCAATACAAACTTAGTGGCTTTTTTTGAAGAACGTAAACCAAAGGACATAGACACAATGTCCCAGTTAGGGCAAAACTACATGACTGCACATCCAAACAGTTCTATTAGTAGACAAATGAGTGAGGAAATAGTCTGTGCAGCGTATACAAAACAGGACCAGAATCCAGTGATCAGACCAAGATCAAAAAGTGTAGATTTAACACAAAGATACGAGGAACAAGGACCTAAAGATAATGGTGTCCGTAGCAACCATTTTGGCAGAGCAGGACGTTACCCATACAAAAGGGGGAATTTTCAGAGGCGTCCAAATAGTTATGCCGGATGTTGGAATTGTTGGAGCTGGAGACACAAGGCAGCACAGTGTGAAGCACAACCACCGAGTGAGCCAACGAATAACAGGAAAAAGGAGATCATTTGTTTCAAATGTGGGAAAAAGAACCATCTCAGCTATGAGTGTACTAAGGGGGAAACTGAGCACGCAAATGCAGCGCAAGTAATTGAGACAATTAACAATGAGAATTGTAGTGGATGTAAACCTCTTTTTGATAAAGACGGTCAGTCGGTCTTAATATGTGGTCACACAGTTCAAGCATGATCAGCAGTGCATGAAGGAGGAAGTTTGAAGCGGCACCATGGATTTGTTAATGATAGGCCAGCGTTAACAATTAGGGATTCCGGATGTACTACGATCGGGATCAGAACAAGTTTGGTAGACCCCTCGGATTACACAGGGAAAAAGGTTAGATGCATAACATTTAACGGGACGGTAGAATTATAACCATTGGCCATGATCACAGTAGAAACACCATATATCACAGGAAGAGTGATAGCGTGTGTTCTGGACTCACCAGTGGCAGATCTTATCATTGGAAATGTGCCACGAGTCAAAGAGTGTACAGAAGAGGAAGTAGTTCATTGGGACCATAAACATAGTGTAAGCAGTAACAAAGTAGTTACCAAAAGAAAATCTAAATTAGAGAGCATAGCTGAAGTAGAAGAGACACTTGAAGTGGATAACCAAACAGGGACTGAGGACAAGGATAGGACAGCTGAGCAGGTGAGAATGGATCTCAAATATAGCTTTAGGGAATCCCAGAGACAAGATACTACTCTGGACAAATGTTTCCAAGGGTGTAGTAACGTAGAACATAGGAAATCAAAGAAGGGTAGATGGTGCTTCAAAAGGAAGAACAAGATTCTCACTCACAGTTTGTCGGATGACAAAACTACACGTAGGCAAGGAGTGGTACCCGTAGCACATAGAGACCGATATACAAGAACAGCTCAGGATAGGGCATGTGCATGGCACACAGGAGTAAGACGTACGCAGCCGAGAGCAGGGTGCCAGTTATATTGGCCAGGATCCTGTAAAGAGGGCAAGCTAAACAGAGAATTCTATGCAATGGTGCAAGATATAGATAGGGAAGTTAAGGTAGTTCAAAAGAGTGCTAACGACATCACTGACCCAGGGTTAGGGATAGCATGCAGATGTTTTAAATATACAGGGTCCATGAGTGATGGGTATACAAAGGGTAGACGCATCATCGACAGGGATAGGAGAATGTTTGATGCAAGAAAAGAACCACCTGATATAGGGTCGGTACACAAATAGTTTGTGTGGTCGTGAAGTTAGTAATAGACCTTCGGGTACACGAATATTATTTTTTCTATGAGATGTTGATTATTATGCGATGTATTAGCTTATGCATTGGTACACAAGATGGAAAGTTGGTTGTATTGATGTGTCGGTAATATGGGAGTGTACTATGACTACTTGATGTATTATTTAGTGTGGTAGCTGGAGTAAGATGGAGTCATACTTAGGGCTACCCAGGCAATGTGTCTGGGTCACATATTTGATAAGTATTAGTCTCCCATCATTTGAAAACGATGTTTTCTTTTGAGGAGGGGGTAGTGACACATGCCTGGGGTCATTTACAGTAAGGGCAGTGTCCTGGATAGCAATGATACACATAAACAAGTTCACGAGGTAAAATAGGGCCAGGTAGTAAGTCCCCCGGAGGGGGCAAATGAGAAGACAGTGATTTAAGGGGCAGTTGAGGGGACGTCAGCTGGCTAGTATGATTTTGGGACAGACAGTTTGAGCTGTGGGGTAGTGGGTGTGGAGCCAAGGGAGGGCTGCATGAAAGGTTAAAAAGACAGTGACAAACATTGTAGGGACAGTTGAAGTAGAGATCCCGAGAGGGTCGGAGGACAGTTGAGCTGAGACCCGACTAGGAGTAGGTCTGTGGTCTGAGAAAGGGAAGAATCGTGAGGGAGTTAGGAAGAGAACTCCGCACTGTGGTGTTCCAGGGATAGTGAGTGGAATTCGAGACCAAGAGTATGTTACTTTGAGTCGGGCCTAGAGAGAGGCTAGTATACCTGTCGTGTGGGATGAGATTTAGTAGGCCATGAGAGGCAGTGTTATTCGAAGTGTTCCATTGGGATGAAGGTATATTCTGAGAGAATTATTGTTCCTGGATTTATATGTTACGTGTGTCCGTGTTAATTCAGAATTAAAGGAATATTATGTGCGCAAATTCAATCTTATTCACTGAGTGATGGATGTGTGCTGCAGTGGTGACTTGTAGCGTGAGATCGGTGGATAGCTCAGCTTCCACTCTGCAGTGAGATAGTAGAAGCATTAGACCCTAGACAACAACATTCTTCGTGTGGTACAAAAGAGTTTGTGTCAGTTAGTTAGTTAGTTAGTTAGTTAATTAATTAGTTAGTTAGTTACTTAGTTAGTTAGTTAGTTAGTTAGTCGAGGTTACAACTTCACGGCAACGGGTCGTCCCCATTAAGTTCCGTTCCTGTGCCAATGAATATCACACAAAATGCCCCCCCCCCCCCCCCCCACTGTCCAATGTGAAAAGTGGAATAGACAGGAGTCTCTGCAATCCAATAGCCCGCACAGGTACACTGTGCATAATGCCGCCGCCAGAATGCGAACACAAAATTCATCCACGAAAACCACAGTTCATCGGACATATAATCAGATTGCTACTGGAACTATTGGTGTTGGAACTCTTCGCTGGCTGCTGAGGATGGGGACGGAGCGGTTATGGGAATGCCCCGAATGCTGTGATGTTGGTTCCTAAATAAACCAATCAATCAATGGCAAAAACAAAGACAATGCATTCAGATAAAACTGCTATGGAGAAAGAAATATATGTTAATGAGGAAAACTTGGAGATAGTTTCGAATATTTTGGGTCATTGCTTGACGGTAGAAGTGGAAGATGATGATGATGATGATGATGATGATGATGATGATGATGATTATCAACAATGGTGACACAATGAAAGAAAGTAAACGACGATATCTATTGCTCTTCAAAGACTAAAACAACTGAATAAATTATGGAATGAGACAGACAGAACTATAAAAATTAGATTTTTAAGAGCATGCATCTTTCCCATTGCAACATATGCCTGTGAGACCTGGACACTTACCAAACAAGCTGTACAGCGCATAAATGCCTTTGAATATAAATGTTATAGACGGGTTCTGAAAATATCTTGGATAAAGAAATGAACAAATGCATCCATACTTCAAGAGCTGAATATTGAAGAAGATTGGCTATTAAAGACGATAAAACAAAGAAATTTGAAATATTTTGGTCACTTCTTCTTCTTTCGTTCGCTTGAAATATGTCTATAACTGCAATGCTGTCTAATGTTTGAATTGAACTGTCGTTTTCATTTCACACAGCGGTCCATAGAGTTTATCTTCCACTGTCGTCTCTCTAGGCCAGAAGGTTTGCCTAGATATGTTATATTTTGGGCAGTCTTGGAGTATGTGCTCTGCTGTCTGTGACGCCAATCCACATGTGCACATGGCTGTTTCACCAATCTTGAATTTTGTATACATGTGGTTGCGTAATCTATTGTGCCCTGTTCTGAGGCGCAGAATAATGACTTGTTCTGGTCTGTCCATAACGTGGTAGTCATCTTGAGCAGGTTTTGGTGGCTTTCTGACTGATTTGATCATTCTTTTCTTTTGGTGGTATGTAACGGGCACATCAGGCTGTTCTTCTTTGGCTCCTTCCTTAGCCAATTGATCAGCTCTGTCGTTTCCGGGTACTCCACAGTGGGATGGTATCCACTGTATGGTGACCTTATGCTGACTGCTAAGTTCAGAAAGTAGTGTCCTTAGTACTGGCAATTTCCCAGACAGGAGCGCCTCGAGTACTGATTTTGCATCTGTCAATAGCACCACAGGTTGTGTACCATTGCTGGTATTTAGTAATTTCTCTGTTGCTATCTTGATTGCCTCAATTTCAGCATCGTAGTTATGGCAGTACTTTCCTGTCGGTACTCTAGCTGTGTCCCTAGTACTATTTGGGTATTCTATGTACACTCCCGCTCCTCCATTTCGAACAGCATTTTGTGCTGACCCATCTGTGTAGACTCGGATCCAGAGGTCCTGTGGGTATTCTTCATCAAGGAAGCTGAGAGTGGCTGTTCTGCGCTGCACACTGTTCTGTTCTTCCTTGTCAAATATTCCTCTCACTTTTGTCTGGATTTGTAATGATAGTCTATGCTCATCTTTCCATGGAGTTCGCTCTGGAATAGTTGTTAGGGGGATACCAACTGTGGGCAGATCGGTGGTTTCTCTGCAGAGTCGTTTGGCCTGGTGGATAAAACTACTTCTTTTCAACCGCCCCATAGCTAGGTTTTCAAATCTGTTCTTCATAGGGTGGCCTGGCAAGCTGAGGAACTTTTCTGCTTGTATTAGCGTTTTCGTATCTCTGCGCTCACTCAGTGCTTGTGTCCTCCCCATCTTCTCCATTTCCACTATAGGGGTTGATCTCATCCCTCCTGTGGTGACTCTAAGTGCTTGATTTTGCACTTTGTCCAGCTCTTGTAGTGTGGTTTTTGATGCCGAACACCACGCAGTTGACCCGTATTCCAGGTGTGGTCGTATGCTCTGTTGATAAACTTTGCTAAGTATTTTCCCACTGGCTCCCCATGTGGTTCCACTTAGCTTTCTCAGGATGGCTATTTTCCTTCTGGCTTTTGCTACTGCTTTGTTGATGTGCTTTCTCCATGTCAGCCTGCCATCAAATGTTACTCCAAGGTATGTTGGTTCTTTATCTTCTCTTAGGGGTGTTCCATTTATCTGGATGGTCCCTGCCTTTTGTTTTGGAGAGAGGGTAAATAGGGTGGTGCTGCACTTGTCAGTGTTTATGCTGACACACCATCTATTTGCCCATGCAACAAATGTATCTACAGCTCTTTGTAGTAATCTGGTGGCCACTGATGCATGTTCATTTGTGCTCCATAGAACCAGGTCATCGGCGTACATTGCCGCTTTAATTCCATGCGGTAGATTAGCAACGAGATCATTGATGAAGATTAGAAAAAGTGTGGGGGACAAGACTCCGCCCTGGGGAACACCAGTGACGCAGTAGTACTTTCTTGCTCTTTAGTCCGTCTATCTGTACTCGGGCTCTTCTGTTGTGCAAGTATGCTTTCACCCATTTGTACATTCTTCCATTGACTTTGCAGTTTCTCAGTTTATTCATCAGACCTTCTTTCCAGACTTTGTCAAAGGCTTTCTTCAAATCTATCCATGCCGCAAGCACCAGCTTCTTCTCTTGGAATGCATCCTCAATTTCTTGAGAGAGGTAGGTTGTCTGATCTTCCGTAGAGTAGCACTGCCTAAAGCCAGCCTGCTGTGGCACAAGGATGTTTTTACTTTCAATGTACCACTGCAGTCTGTGATTGATGATGCGCTCCAGTGTTTTGCAGAGACAGCTGGTGAGGCTAATTGGTCTGTAGCTAGAGGCAATGGAACTATCTTTCCCTGATTTTAGGAGGGGTATCATGATTGCTTCTCTCCAGGCTTGTGGAACACTGCCTAAGGTCCAACTATTATTGAAGATCTGCAACAGCTTTGCTTTGGCCTCTGTTCCTAGGTTCCTGATCATTTCATTGGAGATACCATCAGCTCCTGGTGACTTTCTCATTTTCAGTTTTGATATGGCTAGCTCCAGTTCGCTGATTGTGATGGGTGCCTCCAGAACCTCATGTACTATTTCCTTCTGTCCTGTATGTTGCCGTTTCTCTCGAATCTCTTGTTGTTTCTCTGGACTAATTTTTATATTGTTATCTTGTGCGAATGAGTCCGCAAAATGGTCAGCTGCTTGCTTTCTTGTTAAGATGTTTACATTTTTATGTAGTGCAATTTTTGAGTTTCTCCCTGTGCCCTCATCGTTAAGTTGTTTTATTAGCTTCCACAATTTCCTTGTGTCTCTTTCAAAGTTCAGAGACTCTGTTTTTTCCTGCCAGCTTTTCCGTCTAGCCTGCAGCTTGGCCCTTTGAAATTTGGCTTTTGCATGCTGGAATTTATTGTGGTGCTCTTGGCTGGGTGTGGCCTCTGCTTGCTTTCTACATACTTCCACATCATTATGCAACTGTTCCAGTTCACTACTCCAGTAGGGTTTATATTGTTTACGGGCTCCTCTTGGTACTGTTTCTCGCGCTGCCTGTAGTATGCATTTCCCAAACTCTTCAACTACTTTATTTATGTCTTTCTCAGTGTTCAGGTTTCTAACCAGTATGCTGGTGCGATTCTTGTACATTGCCCAGTCTGCTTTCTTGTAGTTCCACCTCGAGAGGGTGCTGCTTTCACTTACAAGCTCATTTTCTACAGTTAGAAAGACTGGCCGATGGTCGCTGCCACCAAGTTGTTTCCCAACAATTCGTGTAATGTTCCACTCCAGGTCTGGTGAATGAAAAGCCAGGTCAGGTGTAGTTGTAGAGTGCCATGATCTCGAGTAGAAAGTATGTGGGTCGGACGGCTTGTTAACCAAGATGAATCTATTCTCATCCTGCCAGTCTTCCAGTCTCTCTCCTCTCTGGTCCATGTGATCATAGCCCCAACTCTGCGAGTGGCTGTTGAAATCGCCACACACAATCATTTTTTCTGTTAATGGTAGTGTGTCCAGTGCCTGTGGGCGGTCACTTGGACAGTAGTAATTGATCAGATGTAGGTCTGTATAGCCTGTTTTAAGTTTAAGTGTCTGATACTCAGCCCCTTCCATATAGACTTCGATTTGGGAAGCAGTGATGTTATTTTTTACAAGGGTAAGTATCCCACCTTTTCGCCTGTCCTTTCGGTCAGATCGGTAACACTGGTAGCCTCTGATTTTGAAGGCTATATTTTCGTTGAGGTGAGTTTCTTGCAAGCAACATATGCTTACTTTTTCTTGGTCCAGGATGTTTTCTAATTCTTTTTTTTTTTTTTTTGCTGACTCCCTCCGCATTCCAGTGCATTATTTTAAGTCTTTGTTTAGTATGGCCAGCCGTTCTATTCTCATGTCCCCTGGCTCCACAGGACATCTGAGAAGGACCTCCAGTAGTTGGGGTTGGACCCTTTCGAGACATAGGGCCCGGCACTGCACCTGCCTGGGGGTCCAAAGCAGGGCGAGCACCATAACTTTTAGCAGCAGTCGACATATTCCATTTTGCGTAATTGCGTGGCATCCTGATTTCTGTGGTGCGCCTCCTGGCTGGTTGCCTCCGTCTTCAGCACCTTTCCTTTGCTAGAGCAGACTGTGGTCTCACTCGAGTTTAGATGTGTACACACGCACACACGTGTCTGCACATGCATGTATGTGTATACACATCTAGAGCACACTGGTTATTTTCCGGCGCCAGATACTCGCCGTCGCCCCTTCTCCTGTTAGTAGAAACAGTTCCGCCACGTGAAGGCCAGGAGTTGGACTTTTGCTGCATAGGTTATGTATTCACGAGCCATTGGGGTATTTAAGCAATGTTGGGCGCTCACCCCAACACTGCGCCCCGGCTACATACAGCAACATTTGGAACCTTTTGGTCACTTGAAACGTCATGAACGTTTGGAGAGAACAATAATGGAAGGGTATATGCCTGGGAAGAGAGGAAGAGGAAGGCCAAAGAGAAGATAGGTGCAGGATGTGGCGGATGATCTCCAGATGGGTGTATCGGACGCGGGACATCTTGCTTGTGATCGAGAAGTTTTCCAGAAGGTTGTTATGGGAGCGAGGTCCTGCAAAGGACATGCTACCGAATGAATGAATGAAATCTCTGTCATGGCCAAGAGGGACAGTGCAAGGAAAAAAGTTTCGAAACACAGTGAACACAATGCTGTCCTTGAATCATAAAGAGAAAACTGCTCCTCCTAGTGAATGAGTATCCCCCGATGTTATCTGAAGACGCAGAAAAAGCACTAACATATTGAGAATCCCTGAATTGTGAAATATCAACAGCAACGTTTTGAAAAAGTAAGCATAAATGTGGTCCAGTGTTTCGCACTAGCAAACTGGAGAATTCATCACCAATTTTTAGCGCGGTGAATCAATATATCATAGGAAGAAGTGTTTTTCCACGCATAAGAAAACGCAAAACAAAAGTGGAGACACACAAACTATAAGAAGGTATACAAAATTTGTACATATTCTAGCTAATTAGATAGATAAATTGTGTACCAAAATCAATAGATTAAAATCTATAGATTTAACTCTCTCCACGAAATAGAAAAAAAGTTAGTTGCATATCCTTTACAGGGCGTTGCAGTCAACATCAGCATTTTGTTGTTGTTGTTGTTGTTGTTGTTGTTGTTGTTGTTGTTGTTGTTGTTGTTGTTGTTGTGATCTCTTGGTAAATTTTACGTTTCGTAGTTTGCCTTTGCTTTCTGCACGACCGGCACCCTTGCCATTTCGTAAACAAACCAACGCAAGATGATCTGCTGCCACATCACTCGCAAATGTGTTTCGAACGAGGGCATGCGGGATGACGAACTGCTTCCGTCACTCCTTCGCCACGGAGCTGGCACGAAATAGAAGGCTGGCAAAAATCATCTTTAAGAGAAGAAAGTCAATCAACTTACCTTTCATCAATATTTGACAAATGACAAAACTGACTTGAAAATACCATATCGGCAAAGCCGAAACAAAAGCTAGAAGAAAGCTAAACAAAATTTCCCCTGGTCTCTGGGTAGTGAGATCGGACGCCCGTGTGTATTGTTGCGCACTAAAAAAATCCCTTGGCAGTTGGAAATCGAAAAAGAGTAGCCTAACGGCGCTGCCAGGGCAACATTTCGAGTTAAAAATCTACCCAAAGTAATTCAGGATCCTCGCCGGTGCTACGGATTTCGTGCAGTGACCTGAGTTTCTCCAGACTCAGGTTTGAGTTAGGAGGACAACGGAGCACTTATGTTTTAAACCGTGTGCCGTGATGTTGATCCAACGACTAAACTAAACTAAATTAAACTAACCTAAACTAAACTAAACTAGCCATAATGAGGTAACTTAATGTTATCACTGAGAGCACACTTTTTTGCGCTCGCTCGCTTTGAACTCAAGCGTAGTCCATACACTCTATTTATAGTAGTGATGGACTTAATTTTGCATGTGGTTTATCTTTCCCTATTAACAGTGTCCCTCGCCATCAGGTGAACCCACTCCTACTTCAGAGGTACTTGTAATTTACGTCTCCAAGTCAAGGACTACAGGTCAACATTTTAGTCCAGCTGTCCTGTATAGGGGTTGAACCTCTTACCTCGGCATCAGCGTTCTTATCCATTCGGCCATTCGGATCTACAGGGCATAAATGAAATAATACGTTTAAAAAAACTGGTTGGGGGGAGGGGTTCAAAATGCAAGAGGATGGACTTCATTGCACCGGCTTTAATCCCATATGTTTCGGTTTCTTTCAGCAGCGCCTGCTGCCGAAAGCGACGCACAAAGCACAAACTCCAGTGACGGCGCGGGCCGGAGGGAGAATTGTGAAGGAGGACTCTGGTGCTTTTGTTGAGACCACAAGTAGCCTGACTATGGAAGTCATAGCAGTAAGTAAAGCAGTAACATGACTCGAGACACAGACATTCACTAGGGCATGTTTTCTTAGCGACTCAATGAGCATGCTCAAGAGGATAGAGATGGGGTGGATCCGAAGATAATGGTTGCTGTCTCTGGAGCGGTGTCGGTTGACAAAAATTAATTTCATCTTCGTGCCAGGGCATGCGGGAGTACAAGGAAATGAGCGGGATGACAAGCTCGCAGGTAAGGCTACTGTGGAGGGCAGGGATGGATTAACCATTAGGCAAACAAGGCACGTGCCTAGGGCACCAAGCATTTGGGGGGGGGGGGGGGGCACCACAAGTCCTCAGAAAAATGTGTATATTGTCCCGGTAGCGTAATTGCATGGCATAAGCAAATCGTAAATGTAATATTGAATCGCACATTATTTAACCTTGGTTAACCAAATCCAAACACTGCATTAGTGCTTGAAAATGAAATTTGTGGTGACCCACTTCAGTCTGCTGAAGATGATGATAAAGATGAAGATGATAAAATAAATCAAGCAGTAGATCCAGTAGATACCTATCAAGCAGTAGATACCTATCTTTAAGAAAGGAGACAAGTTCCAATGTGGAAATTATAGAGGAATATCACTACTGTCCACAAGCTATAAGATACTATCCGCAGTATTACTAAATAGACTAAAACCATATTCAGAAGACATATTAGGTGACTACCAGGCGGGTTTTAGACAAAACAGATCAACAATAGATCAGATATTTATCTTACGACAAATAGCCGAGAAAAATTGGGAATATAAAAGAGATCTCCATAACATTTTTGTGGATTTTAAAAAGGCTTATGATAGTGTCCATAGGAATAGTCTATGGAATGCTATGCAGGAATTTGGAATACCAAGGAAGTTAATCAACATGACCAGACTATGCATGGAAGATACTTATAATATAGTAACATATAAAGGCAGGAAATCAGACCCCTTCCAAATAACATCTGGCTTGAAACAGGGTGATGCACTATCGCCGCTACTCTTCAATCTGGCTCTAGAGAAAGTTGTAAGGAAGGTAAAGGAGGAATGTGATATTGGAGGAACATCCAAGCTGCTTGGTTATGCAGATGATATAGATATTATAGGGCAAAGTGAACAAAAGACATTGGAAATATTGACTCACTTAAAGGGAAAAGCCCAACAGATGGGGCTGGTTATCAACCAAGATAAGACAGAATATATGGTAATTTCAAGAGACGGAATGGCTAGAAACTCTGGCCACATACAAATAGATGAATATGACCATTAAAAGAACGGAAACATACAAATACCTGGGTACAATCTTCAACTGCTCCAACATCATAAGGGAAGAAATACAAGCTAGAATCAACTCTGGAAATAAGATATACTATGCACTACAACATCTACTAAAATCAAAGGCGCTATCTCGTAACACCAAAATCACAATATACAAAACACTGATCAGACCAGTTGTGCTGTATGGCTCTGAAACCTGGAGTACAACGAAAGGAGACGAAGCCTTGTTACAAACCTTTGAGAACAAAATTTTAAGACGCATCTTTGGACCCATGAGGGATACACAAAGTGGAGAGTGGAAAAGAAGAAGTAACAAGGACATTTATGATCTGTTTAAGTCCCCGCTAATCACTGGTATCATGAAGGCTAATAGACTACAATGGCTGGGGCATATAGAAAGAATGGAAGATAATAGGGAAACAAAACTCGCTTACACTCAGGAAATAAATGATCGTAGACCCCGAGGTAGACCAAGAAGGCGGTGGAGAGATAATACATGTACAGACCTACAAGCACTTGGAATCAACGACTGGCAAGAGAAGGTCCACCAGAGAGACGAATGGAGACGGATTGTATTTGCAGCAAAGAACCTCAATGGCTCGGAACGCTAAAGAAGAAGAAGAAGTAGATCCAGGACTGTGGATTGACTTCTCGGCTGATGATGTGGCTTACTGGGTTGACTGTGGGCCCACTAACTGTCAGGATCATTATGGTCCCTTTGATAAATCTTGCCGTATTTATGCTGAAGGAAAAATAACAAGATATTGTTCTCAAAAACTCTTCTATGGCACAAAAGCAAATGGTGAGCAGTACAGGAGAGAATGGTTATTGTATTCACCATCCACAGGATCTGTGTACTGCTTTGTTTGTAAACTTTTTGCGTCTAAAGGTTCCACAAGTTTGGCTGATAAAAATGGGTTCAGTGACTGGAAAAATAACATTCAAGTTGATAATCATGAACAAAGCGCTACTCATAAAGACTGCATGTTAACATACCTAGCTCGTAGACAAGGCTCGGGTCTACTACAAAAGCTAGAAGAGCAAATAAATGAAGAGTGCATTTACTGGGAACATGTTTTGAGGCGAGCAGTAGCGGTTATTTGTACTATAGCTGAGCGTGGTCTGGCTTTTAGAGGGACAAATGAAAAATTTGGATCTTTACAAAATGGAAATTATCTAGGGTTGCTGGAGTTGATCAGTTAGTTTGATCCATTTTTAGCATCACAATTGCGAAATATGGAAATTCTGGAAAAGGATATCCTTCTTATTTATCCAAAACTATATGTGAAGAACTGATTGAAATTATGTCCCAAAAAGTTTATGCAATAATTGTAGATGAAGTAAAGGCTTCCGGTTATTTCAGCTTGTCAGTAGACTCAACACCTGATATTTCACATATAGATCAGTTAAGCGTTGTTCTTCGATATGTGCTAGATGGAGAGCCCATTGAGCGCTTTTTGACTTTCTTGGAGCTGCAAAGTCACGCCGGTGAAGGTATGGCTAAGCAAGTTTTGCAGTACTTACGTGAAGCTTGCAATGTTGATTTTTCGAAATGCAGAGGTCAGTCCTACGACAACGCAGCTAATATGTCTGCGTGCTACAAGGGCATGCAGAAAAAAATTCTAGAAGAAAATGAGTTTGCTATATACATACCCTGTGCTGCCCATTCACTAAATCTGGTAGGCAGAAGTGGCCGTTGACTCTTGTTTAGAGGCAGTAAACCTCTTCCATACAGTGCAACTGATCTATACTTTTTCTCAGCTTCAACCAAAAGATGGAAGATTCTGAAAGGATGCCTTGTGAATGAAAAGCTGGTAAAGTCCCTTTCCGATACTAGATGGGAAGCACATCCTGTTGCAACTGAAGCCATTCTAATGTCTCATCCTCAAATTATAGAAGCGTTAGAATGTTTACAAGAAGACCAGTCACAGAAGGGGGACACCAGAAGAGAAGCAGAAAACATTGCAAAGAAGATGCAAGAATTAGAATTTGCTTTCATGCTTGTCTTTTGGGAAGAAGTGTTACAACATTTTCACAGGGTCAGTCAAGCTCTACAAAATGAGCACGTGAACTTGAAAACGTGTGCTGATTTGTATTCTTCACTAGCAGATCACTTGCATGAATCTAGGAATGAATTTAACAGATTTGAAGAAGCTGCAAAAGAAATAACACCAGGTGTGGATTATAAGTCAACTTTGACCCGTAATCGTAAACGAAAGACAGTGGTCATTGATGGTGATGCCCCTGAGATATCTCAGAATGCCAGAGACAAATTCGTATATCTGCTTTCTACACCATTGTTGACAAACTTGAGACAGAGATGAGTAGACGAGGAACAGGTATATAATGATCTAGCAGTTCGATTTTCTTGTTTGGTCGATGTACCACAAACATCTCAGTGTTGTGAAGGACTAATAAATGCTTATCCTGAAGATCTGAACAATAATTTATATACTGAACTACAACAGTTCCACTCATATATTCGCCACAAGTTTTGTGCATCAAAATCTGACAACAACACGTTCAGTCATGCAGAACTCTATAAAGTAATAGTTAGAGACAACATCGAGTGTGCTTTTCCAAATGTAGAAATCGCCTTGCGCATATTTTTAACATTAATGGTTACGAACTGTTCAACTGAGCGCTCTTTTTCTCAGTTGAAACGTACAAAAAATCCAAGTAGATCGACAATGAAACACGAAAGGCTTGATTCCTTATCTTTGCTGATGATTGAGGCAGACTTGTTGCGCAAAATTAACTTTGATGATGTACTCAAAAACTTTGCCAGACGTAAATCTAGAAAAAAGAACTTTAAAATGTAAATGTGTGCTCTCTCTGACTTTCTTATCTATCAAAAAAGTTACATACTTTTTGTCTACTATTATTACAAAATTAATTAACTATTAATTTTAATATAGAAATACCTTATTGTAGGTTTTATATGAGTGATAGTAGTACAAACATACGTGATTACATTTCACAACTGTTTTTCTTTGTTAGTTTTTTGCATAATATTGAACATACCAGCAGTCAGTGGGGGATCGGGGGCCCCGGGCAGTAGGGGGCACCCATGTGGGTTTGTGCCTAGGGCACCAAGATGGCTTAATCCGGCCCTGGTGGAGGGCGTAGGCGCCATGGACCAGGCTGACATTCTGAATGCTCTACGAGAAGTGAGACTTTTGCAAGAACCAAGTGATGACTGTGAATCTACAACAATGGCCAGACTGCGAGAGCAGCAAATTAAAAGAGGGGTGGCCAAACAAGAACACTACGTAGGAAGCCAAAGAAGATTGATAAACCAACAGAGAACTGGTGTCGTTAGCCGCTACACGCTGCGGGATTTGCTGAGGGGGGGGGGGGGGGGGGGGGGGGGGGGGGGGGGGGGGGGGGGGGGGGGGGGGGGGTTATCCGAGCAATTATGGCTGAATGGTTCGATGTGCAATGAGGATGATCTGTCGACTAACTAACTAACTAACTAACTAACTAATTAACTAACTAACTAACTAACTAACTAACTAACATTCTTGTTAAAACCACATCAATTGATCTCTCACTTGTCTGCTAATTGTCCATGTGTTGCTTCCATACATCAAGATTGGCTTAATATAGCTCTTTCGAACTATTTTCTCACCTCCATTTACGAAGATAAATGTGAGAGAATATTCTTTATTTTATGAAATCTTGCCTTTGCTTGGACTATTCTACTTTTAACTTCCTTAATATATCTTCCATCTGATGTTATTTAAGTACCCACATACATAATTTCATCGATTTATTTCATATTTGTTCCATTCACCTTGATCTTGCACTTGGGTACTCGATTTTTCTTTGCAATAACCACTATTCCTGTTTTTCTGTTATTCTGTTGCAATTATATCCATCATTTCTTGCAACTGCGTTCTTTTTTCTCCAACGACCAAGATCATATCATCAGTATAATGCAGGTTTTTTACAGTATGTCCACCAAATGACATTCCTGACATGTTGTGTATGGATCTCGCTACTATGTTGCTGTACATACTGAACACATCGGGTGATAATACACAACCCTGTCTAACGCTTTCTGTAATGTATTGAAAAGTTAAAGGCTGTGGAAAAGATACTAAAGTGATATTTCAAGCAGAAAAATATAACTGAACCAATCGCCATCAAATGAAAGAAAGATTCAAACATTTGGCAGAGGGGCTTTATACATTAACTCAAATGACTACGACGGCACGCCCCTTAAATACCAGTAAAAGTTGTCCTGTTCACGTCTGTACCAGAATAGAAACATTGGAAAGAAGAGGACGACCCATAGCAGGAAACTGCTTCGAAATGAATGAATGAATTAACAATGGGGCCCTCTCTAGTATGACATGTGATAAAAGACTCAAGCAGCATAGGGTTGAGAATATCAATTATTAGCCTTCTTGATGATACACTGTGACATGAATTATGTCAAACCCCCACCCCCCACCACCCCACCCTCACTCCATTCTGAATCAGAAACAACCTAAACCCCCGCAATTCCCGGAACATAACAGCTGCGAACACCTGCGTGACCTGTGTGGGCTGATGAAATCTTTGACGGTCAGAAGTCAAACTAGGAGTGCTGTTTGTTGATTCTGTGATGTAGGCGGAATTAGCATAAGCTTAGTAAAATGAGCACTTAGCATAAGCTTAGTAAAATTAGCAATTAGCATAAGCTTATATAAATTAGGATGGACTGATGTAACGAGGAGATGGATTGCAACTATTCGGGGCAGTTGGCCAGAAACCCTCTTGGAAGAAGGATGTGGTGTTATTCAGGAGAATTTGTGTAGGTAAATTCTAGTTCTTGAGGACATCGGTGAGTTGGTGCTCAAAATAAATATACTTAGATTAGAAGATAGGATAGAAAGGGTCTGAATCTTTAGTAGAGATTTTCATGTAATAGTAGAAGTAGCGAGTAAATCTAGATAAATACTCGGATGATATAAGTGATTCTTTCTTTGACTTAGAGAATATCTAATGAATAGTTTTCTTTGTTAAGTTCGTGTACATTATGAGGGATGAACTTCTCATTCACTATTCATTCAGAGTCTCTATGTGTAGCTTATGATTAGGAGAGCTGCTACCAAGATTCTTGTCTGAATTATCACTTATAATCTCTTTATTGGCCTACTGTGGAGGGCGGACGCGCCATGGACTAGGCTGACATTCTGAATGCTCTACGAGAAGTGAGACTTTTGCAAGAACCAAGTGATGACTGTGAATCTACAACAATGGCCAGACTGCGAGAGCAGCAAATTAAAAGAGGGGTGGCCAAACAAGAACACTACGCAGGAAGCCAAAGAAGATTGATAAACCAACACAGAACTGGCGTCGTTAGCCGCTACACGCTGCGGGATTTGCTGAGGAGGGGATCCGAGCACTTATGGACTGAATGGTCCGATGTGCAACGAGGATGATCTGTCGACTAACTAACTAACTAATCTCTTTATTGGTGATACTTTTCTGAACTATCACTTATAATCTCTTTAAAGATGATACTTTTCTGAACAATCACTTATAATTTCTTTATGGATGATACTTTTCAGGAATATCATTTATAATAGCTTTATATATATTACAAAGAGAATCGGTTTCTTCATATATGTATTAATGTATAAAGTAATTCATAATGAGTTTTTTCTACAAATGTATAAATTTTTTGACATACTATGATGTGATGTTATGCAGCTATTTAACCCAGAGAAATGAAGTATTGCCAGGCTGTGTAATAGTTCATTCTTGCTAATAGCCAACTAGATAATCTAGGCGACTGGGCCTTAAGAACACAAGGATGATTCACCGGAACTGCGCAGGAATGAAGAATACATATCTTGCCGATATGAGAGGTGTATGCATACATCAGATGTTGCGTGGGAGTCTAGGTCACATCCAATTTTTGGAGTGATGGCACCCAACAGGGCAAGGTCTGGCTAGCCTACCTCTGTATAATAATCCCTTCTCCTTCCTCTCTCTCTCTCTCTCTCTCTCTCTCTCTCTCTCTCGTCTCTCTCTCTCTCTCTCTCGTCTCTCTCTCTCTCTCTCTCTATCTCTCTTCCCCGCCCCCATTTACTGTGAGTATGGATATATGTTTTGGTCCATGTTTTCAACAGGGGATGGTGATCTTATGGCTTACAAAGGGTATATTACTGAAATGAAGAATAGCGTCATCAGGAGGGTCAAAATCCTCAGTGAAGGAAGAGGGAATTTGCCTTTCTAATGCAGGAAGAGCGAACAACCATTGGACATCATTGACCCCTCCGATTTCAAGAGCAACCCCAGACTTATGGAATTAATTTATGTACTCCATTGATACCCTCTATAAATGGCCAACAGCAACAACAACTTTAGTAACCTAATTTCCTGAGATCCCCATAGAGTGAATTAAAGGTCATTTTAGTCTAGCATTTGTGGTGAACTAAAGGACATTTTAGTCTAGCATCTGTGGTGAATTCAAAGACATTTTAGTTTAGCAGTTGTGGCGAAATAGAGACCTTTGAATAAATCACATGTGGTGAAATAACATTGACAATTTACTTAATCACTTGTGAGGCCATGGAAACATTCTAAGTAATTAACTGTGATCACTAGTGGAACTATTGTGTTTATTTATTGTCTTTTGAGTTGTGTATATTTTAAGATGTCACTCGAACATGCGTACCCCCTCCCCCATGTTTCCCATTATAATGTTATAATTTATAACAAGGAGTTATTATATGTTCTTGATGCTTTGTCTAAGATTGTGTGTGTGTGTGTGGAATGTGATATTGCTACATAATTTAACATCAACTCTAGAGAGAAGTATGTGGCAGGAAGACTACACATTTTCAATGTACTCAAGAGTGAGTTTGCTCCTCTCTGAAATGCGGTGACGTTCCGGGCTCTCCTGACCTTCAACGTGAAACCTTTCTTTATATCTATTAGAAATTCACCTTATGACCTGGCTCCGTCCCTAGGGAGTCCTACGAGCCACTTCTGGTTTTCTATAGTAATTAATCTCAACGAATTGGGATATATATCTCCCTGTTGAAATTGTACTTTACCACATACACCCACACGATAATACTGGACAAGCATGTGTACAGAAGCAACAAGAGATAGAGGTTACCTCTCTATTAATAGGTGCAAATGTAGATTCAGATCAACACCGGTTGATACGTAAATTAAGTTAAAACTCAAAGATATATACCATAAACACAGAAACACACCGCCAGGAATAAAGGACAACCGTATATACAGATGCAACAAGAGATGCAGACGGGACTCTGGTAATAGGTTAAGCTAATCCACACGCATTGGTCTCCGTTGCGAAGGATTTATGGACGCTGTTCTTAATATCGCTTACCCGCGTTCAAAACACAGCTGTGCGCTATTTGGAAGTAGACTGCGTTGTGCTGGATTTTATTTAATTAATATGGGAGCCGGTCGTTCAGAAAGCAATGGCAAACTACTGAACGTAAACTTGCCAAGACATCAAAAACAGCAGTAAATTGCTGGTGTCGTGTCCTGTAAAAGGATATGGAAACAAAATTTAAAAAAAATATATATATAATAAAAGAAAATCCACACGCAAAAATCAGAATAAAGCACTAGAAGTAGTAGCATGTGTGTGGACTACGTTTGAGTTTAAAGAGAGTGAACTTTATCAGAGACAGACTATAATTGTTCCTTAACTGATTCAGTGCCAAAGGATGATATATATCCCCACATATGACCTCCCATTTAGACAGATGGAAAATATAGACGAAGTCAGCTACGGGGAATTTTGGTGCAAATAGCTTTGCGTTGATTTTCACAAAGGTATGACAGTTAGCCGTTCAGAAAGCAATGGCGAACTGCTGAACATAAGATTGCCTAGAAAATCACAAACAGTTATTAATTGCTTGGCGTGATAGGGACGTCATGTAGAGGACATGTAACCAACTGTAACAGTATTCTTTCTAGAATCACATTTTCTTTAAAGAGAGGGAGCACTGTATATAAGTAAGCCTAACTGACAGTTTTGTGTTCAGTAAGGACAGTTTTAGTGTAACTTACTGTTCTGTATTAAGTGAGTACAGTTCTCATACAACTTACTTTCCGTGTTAAGTAAATTTCTCATGTAACTTACTGTTCTGTGTAAAGTGAGTAAAGTTCTCATATAATTTACTGTTCTGTGTTAAGTAAGTAAAGTTCTTATGTAGCTTACTGTTCTGTGTAAAGTTCTCATGTAACTTACTATTCTGTGTAAAGTTCTCATGTAACTTACTGTTCTGTGTAATCTTCTCATGTAACTTACTGTTCTGTGTAAAGTTCTCGTGTAGCTTACTGTTCTGTATTAAGTAGGTAAAGTTATCATGTAACTAACTCTTCTGTGTTAAGTAAAGTTCTCAAGTAACTTGCTGTTCTGTGTTAAGTAAAGTTCTCAAGTAACTTGCTGTTCTGTGTTAAGTAAAGTTCTGAAATAACTTGCTGTTCTGTGTTAAGTAAAGTTCTCTTGTAACTTAACAATTCTGTGTTAAGTAAGTCAAGTTCTCTAGTAATTTAACAAGTCTGTGTTAAGTAAGTAAAGCCTTCTTATAATTTACTGTTCTGTGTTAAATAAGGAAAAATGTAACTTACTGTTCTGTGTTAAATAAAGTTCTCTTGCAACATAAAAATTTTGTGTTAAGTAAAGTTCTCTTATAACTTAACAATTCTATGTTAAATAAGTAAAGTTCTCTTGTAACTTAACAACTCTGTGTTAAGCAAGTAAAGGTTTCTTATAATTTACTGCTCTGTGTTAAATAAGGAAAAATGTAACTTACTGTTCTGTGGTAAGTAAAGTTCTCTTGCAACTTAACAATTCTGTGTTAAGTAAAGTTCTCTTTACCTTAACAATTCTGTGTTAAGTAAGTAAAGTTTCTTGCAACTTAACAATTCTTTGTTAAGTGAAGTTCTCTTGTAACTTGTTGTTCTGTGTTAAGTAAAGTTCTCTTGTAACTTGACAATTATGTGTTAAATAAGTAAAGTTCTCTTGTAACTTAACAACTCTGTGTTAAGTTAGTAAAGATCTCACGTTGCACATTAAAAATGAAAATTTCTCAATAGAAACAAAAGCTATCAAACCCTTTGTGGATTGGAACAGACAGAACAGCAAAAGTCCGAGCATTAAAGTCATTCGTATTTCCTCTGGCAACATAGAATGTGAACCCTGGATATGAAATAAATTATTTTAAAAGCACACACTATAAGTGGTGCAGAAGAGTATTAAAATATTAAAAGTTTATTGGACGAAAATAGGAACAAATAGATCTACAGAAAAAAACCTCAATATTGAAGACGGTTGGTTTTGAACAAATAAATTGCCGAAAATGAATTGTTTTGGACATGTTAAAAGAATGAATGTCTAGAGCAGATAATTATGGAGGGAAGTGTTCGTAGTAGTTTTTAACATGCAATAGCACAGGGCCGTGCGGTACATTTTCTCAGTATGATGCAAGTCTTCGAAATGCCGCCCCTTTATGATGCAAAACTTCGAAATGCAAGTCTTCAAAATAGCGCCCTACCTTCGCTGCTTATGCCGTCCGTTAACGGTGCCGCCTGATGCGGCCACCTCTCTGTATCATAGCCTGGCACAGCCCTGGACAGCGGTCATTCCCCCCCCCCCCCTTTTCACCACTGGCACCGACCCTAACAGTTTGGGAAAAACTAGGCGAGGATGGCCCATTCGGCGTCAAACCAATCACGAGCTAGGGTATGCCTACCTAGCATGTGAAGACAGGATTCGGCAGACTGCGCGGAAGAAACCATTGATGATTCAACGGGCAAGACGGCGTTTACCTGCAAAGCGTTGTGGAACGTAATGAGCACGGCAAGGCAAGCAGACCGCCCAGATCATCCACTGCACCTGAACTCGTCTCCAGTCGCCTTTACTTGTCTTGCCACTGGATTCAGATGGACTCAGGCGAGAGAGTGTGGTGGACGAATTGCGCAACTCTTCCTCACTTTAATCCAATTCATCGCCCAAGTTATTCTTCATAATCGGTCTTACCAGCCATCTTGGAACTCACGGCTCCCAACTTTCAACCCCACTGAATGGACAAGCACCATGGAGTGAAGTGTGCCTGGGAGGCAAAGAAGAGGAAAACAAAATCGTAGAAGGATCCATGATGTAATAGATAATTTACATATGCCAGCAACAGATGCAGGGCAATTGGCTTATGATAGAGAGACAGGTTATAGACAGTTATAGGGGACAAGTTATGTTAAAGGAAAGGCCACTGAGTGATGATGACATCAAAACGTAGTAAGCTGTAGGTGAAACATAATCATTTATGTTTCTTCATTATAGTCATCATCATCATAGCAATTATCATCATGTACAATGCCAGTTGCCGGCTCCGTTGCGACGGGATTACGGACGCAGTTCCTAATCCCGCATACCGCGTTCGGAACACAGCTGCGGGCGATTTGGCAGGAAACCGCCTTACGTTGGTTTCTTTTATAAAAAGGTATGGGCGCTGGTCGTTCAGAAAGTAATGGCAAACTACAGAACGTAAAATTGCCAAGAGATCGCAAACAGCAAAAAAAAAAAAATGCTGGGGTGGACTGCTTCGTCTTGTAAAGGATATGCAACAAACTTTTAACTATCCATGCCAGGCGATATATTTTCACAATAATATGTTTTTAGTTCGACCACTCCCGGGAAGGTTAACCCGGTCAACAAATGCCCGTAGAAGTCGGATGTGCCGGCCTAACGGCGCAAGAACGCAGCTCTGCTGTAAACTGGCACAACGCAACCACGTCCGAAAATGAAAAGAAAAAAAACTCCGGATGAACGCAGAAGAAGAAGAAGAAGAAGAAGAAGAAGAAGAAGAAGAAGAAGAAGAAGAAGAAGAAGAAGAAGAAGAAGAAGAAGAAGAAGAAGAACGAACGAACGAACGAACGAAAGAACAGACTTTATTTTCAAGAAGAAGAAGAAGAAGAAGAAGAAGAAGAAGAAGAAGAAGAAGAAGAAGAAGAAGAAGAAGAAGAAGAAGAAGAAGAAGAAGAAGAAGAAGAAGAAGAAGAAGAAGAAGA
The DNA here is from genome assembly GCA_014155875.1 of Cepaea nemoralis. Taxonomy (NCBI): domain Eukaryota; kingdom Metazoa; phylum Mollusca; class Gastropoda; order Stylommatophora; family Helicidae; genus Cepaea; species Cepaea nemoralis. The sequence goes on along the minus strand of JACEFZ010027441.1, from coordinate 95,018 downwards.
AGAAGAAGAAGAAGAAGAAGAAGAAGTTCGACCACTGATTGTTTGATGCTATAATAAACGAGATGGAAAAGATTAAAATTAATATTGTAGGGGTGAGCGATATGAGGTAAACATTCATCAGGTAAATGTGAACAAAGAGTACAGAAATGTTAGATCCAACCTCTATTGCGATAAGGGATGCTCCGTGGCGGAGTGGTTACATCGCCTACCGCGCACTCTCAAGGTTGTATGTTCTATTATTGACTCTGTCATTTGGTTCACTAGCGTAATTTTCTTTGAGACTCCTGAAGGTTGTCGCTGGAGCTACGGAGTTCGTGTTTTATGCTATGCAAACATTCATGCCGCTGTGATCATGACATCTGTAATCAAATGTCTTGTTGAATTAGAATCTTGTCTTGACATCTGTAATCAAATGTCTTGTTGAACTAGTCTGTTTTCTTTAAAAAAAAAGTCGCCAGGGTCGGCTTCATTGCACCGGGTTTTATCCCATATAGCTCGGTCCCTTTCCGCAGCGCAGAAAGTGTCGCACCAAGTACGAACTCGGTAACTCTAGCGACAACTCACAGGTGTATCGAAAAAATTTAACTCGTGAACCTTAGGACGCGGCCCGGAATCGAACCCACAACCTTCGGAGCCCGAGTCAAACGGCTTGACCACTTCGCCACGGAGACTCCCAGTCTGTTGTCGTGACATCTATAATCAAATGACTTGTTGAATTAGCCTCTTGTCTTGACATTTGTAGTAAAATGTCTTGTTGAATTAGTCTCACTGAATTAGTCTCACTAAACAAACAGCGAAAAAAGTCTACCAACTCGCCAAAATTTAAAATTTTCTTGATGAGGACACAAGGAAAATATTCTATACGTCTCACATACAGACACATTTTGACTACTGCTCTACAATCTGGGACGGTTGTTCCAATTCAAGCACCAAGCGACATTACTCACTCCAGAAACGGGCCATGAGTTTAATTTATAGCAAACAGCTGACAATCCTAGCCTGCATAAACGCCTTCAGTTACTACCACTCCGCAAACGTCTGCTTTTCAATAAGGCCAAACTAATTCACAAAATCCTATATCGGAATGCCCCAAATTACCTTTGGCCATTGTTTGAATATAATGCTAGACACAGTAAACGATTAAATATATTACACATTCCGAAGCCTAGGATAGACTTATACAAAACAAGCTTAACGTACTCTGCAGCTCAGCTGTGGAACAATCTTCACATGAAATAAAAGACATTACCAATCCCTATACATATAATCGCAAATTATTTGAACACTATCTCAGTACGGATTATCTTCCCCCTTAATAATTTTTTTTTTTTTTTTGCATATTCTTTTACAGGACTTCGCTGTCAACAGCAGCATCTTTCAGCTGTCTATTGATTTCTTGGCAAGATTACGCTCAGTAGTTTGCCATTGCTTTCTGAGCGGCCGGCTCAGTATCTCACAAGTCACCAGCGGGGGTCGAACCGCTCCCAGTTCTCTCCCGCTACGAGACTCTGCGTGATAAACGGGATGACAGAGAAAGTGTTGTAACCCCTCAGCCAGAGAGACCGGCCCCTTAATAATAGAAGTAATAATAATAATAAAACCCTAGTATAACAGCCAGTCCCCTTTTGGTAGGCCAGTATATTCCACATAGCTAATAACAAGTGCCACACCAGTTATTACTATTACTGAGTCGTGTAGTATTGATTTTTCATTTTCCACATGTCTTTATGATGCATATCTTTATATTGTTGCTGTTTTCAGTTAGCCTTGAATGATGTGTGAATGGTATAATGTATGAAAGAGAGTGATAAAAGGGCAGAATGTTAGACGGGCCTGCGTGCCCAATTCTTCTTCTTCTTCTTCTTCTTCTTCTTCTTCTTCTTCTTCTTCTTCTTCTTCTTCTTCTTCTTCTTCTTCTTCTTCTTCTTCTTCTTCTTCTTCTTCTTCTTCTTCTTCTTCTTCTTCTTCTTCTTCTTCTTCTTCTTCTTCTTCTGTTTACAGCAGAGCTGCGTTCTTGCGCCGTTAGGCCGACACATCCGACTTCTGCGGGCATTTGTTGACCGGGTTAACCTTCCCGGGAGATGCCCAATTCTTAACCCTTTGAAAATAAAGTTTTGTTGTTGTTATTGTTGTTGTTGTTGTTGTTGTTGTTGTTGCTTTTGTTGTTGTTAGTCTGTTGTCTTGACATCTATAATCAAATGTCTTGTTGAATTAGCCTCCTTGTCTTGATATCTGTAATCAAATGTCTTGTTGAATTGGTCTCTTGTCTTAACATTTGTAATCAAATGTCTTGTTGACTTGGTCTCTTGTCTTGGCACCTATAATCAACTGTCTTTTTGAGTTAGTATCGTGTCTTGACATATATGCTTGCTTGTGTTCATTGGCTTGAGCTCCAACGCAAAGTCCTGTATGTCGGATGAAGGCATCCTGTTGTCCAACATCAGTGTGATGTCATACAGGACCTGAGGTGTGTGTGAGTATCCGTTGTCCCATGTCTGGCTTATTGGTGTGCAGACTGGTGGTTCCTCGCCATACAGGCAGACACTCTCCGACTTCGGAGGAATCGGCGATCCTATTGACTTCAGCCAGGACCCCGAAGGGACCTGTTGCCCAGGACGCTCGGCGAGGACGCGTCAATAGGTCTTGGCCATATCTGTAATCATGTCTTATTAAATTGGTTTCTTGCAGCACTTGGACACTGGTTTTCTTATCAGATTATTTAACAAACAAATAGTAAGTCTGGACTAAACCCCCAAAATAAATGTAGGTCTTGACCAAATAGTAAGTCTGAGCCAAACAAATAGTAGGTCTGGACCACCCAAATAATAGGTCTGGATCAAACATATAGTAGGTCTGAACCAAACAAATAGTAGGTCTGAACCAAACAAATAGTAGGTCTGGACAAATCATATAGTAGGTCTGGACCAAATATATAGTAGTCTAGACCAAATATATAGTAGGTCTAGACAAAACATATAGTAGGTCTAGACAAAACATATAGTAGGTCTAGACAAAACATATAGTAGGTCTAGACAAAACATATAGTAGGTCTGAACCAAACAAATAGAAGGTCTGGACCAAATATATTGTAGGTCTGGACACATCATATAGTAGGTCTGTACCAAACATATAGTAGGTCTAGACAAAACATATAGTAGGTCTGAACAAAACAAATAGTAGGTCTGGACCAAATATATTGTAGGTCTGGACAAATCATATAGTAGGTCTCGACCAAATATATAGTAGGTCTAGACCAAATACATAGTAGGTCTAGACAAAACATATAGTAGCTCTAGACAAAACATATAGTAGGTCTAGACAAAACATATAGTAGGTCTGAACAAAACAAATAGTAGGTCTGGACCAAATATATTGTAGGTCTGGACAAATCATATAGTAGGTCTCGACCAAATATATAGTAGGTATAGACCAAATATATAGTAGGTCTAGACAAAACATATAGTAGGTCTAAAAAAACATGTAGTATGTCGGGTTAAAACAGTATAGTACGTCTGGAACAAACATATAGCAGGTCTCGACAAAACAAACAGTAGATCTTGATAAAATAAATAGTAGCTCTTGACCAAACAAATAATAGGTCTGGACCAAACATATAGTAGGTCTGGACCAAACATATAGTAGGTCTGGACCAAACATATAGTTGGCCTGGACCAAACATATAGTAGGTCTGGACCAAATATATAGTAGGTCTTGACCAAACAAATAACAGGTCTGGACCAAACATTTAGTAGGTCTGGACCAAACATATAGTAGGTCTCAACCAAATATATAGTAGGTCTAGACCAAATATATAGTAGGTCTAGACAAAACATATAGTAGGTCTAAAAACATATAGTATGTCTGGTTAAAACATATAGTACGTCTGTAACAAACATATAGTAGGTCTGGACAAAACAAATAGTAGGTCATGATTAAATAAATAGTAGGTCTTGACCAAACAAATAATAGGTCTGGACCAAACATATAGTAGGTCTGGACCAAACAAATAGTAGGTGTGGGCAAAACATATAATATATCTGAACAAAACAAATAGTAGGTCTTGATCAAATAAATAATAGGTCTGGACCAAACATATAGCAGGTCTGAACTAAACAAATGGTAGGTCTGGACCAAACACAAATGAAAGGCGGAAAATGGAAAGTAGGGATGTGTCACAGTTATGATTTAAGGTTTTAAATGTGGTAGCAAACATGTTGTATTAAAACTCAATAACAAAATTTTGGCGATACATAGGCCCACGACAGATAGGAGAAGTCGCTTAAGACAATTAATCATCCCATGGCACTTAATCAGTTAAGCGAGCACGGAACTTTAGCAATCTACCAAGAAGCCATATATATCTCTGTGGTACAGGGTGTATTTTTTAATGACAATGGGATTTTTTTTTTTACAATATTGCCGTTCCAAGCTTTGTATTTACCTTTTATGTTGCATGAACTCCACAGCGGGTGTATACAAAACTTGGAACAGCAATATTTTCAACAACAGAAAAAAAGCCCACAGTCGTTAATAATACACTCTATACATAGTTTCTTTCTACTCTATTAATTGATTTATTTGGTTGTTTCGGGATTTGAGATTTAAATATTGAGCACAACCCACTACTGGCAACGCTGATCGTATTCTGGTATGAACCTAAGGCCTATCCACGTCAATGTGGAAGCACTAGACTCGAGTTTCGCTCTCGTTTGAGCTCGTCAGTAGTGCATATCCTTGACCGGACCCGGAAACAAACCCCGGATCACTGGCGTGTGAAGCGGGTGTGTAACACTAGACCACGCGGCACACGCTGGACACGGCCAAATTATCACAACAGAATATTACAACGTCACCCATCGTAGGCTGTAGCTCAAGATTTGCTCGATAGCCGCGACTGACGTCCGTCAGTCGATGTGGACCCGAACGATCAGGTCTTCTCACTGGCAAGGCACACCAGGCCGCCTAAAGTCCAGCGAGCAATAATCAAATTGATTTATTTGGTTGTTTCGGGATTTGAGATTTAAATAGTGAGCACAACCCACTACTGGCAACGCTGATCGTATTCTGGTATGAACCTAAGGCCTATCCACGTCAATGTGGAAGCACTAGACTCTATTAATTGCCCATGATTCACTCCAATGTATGCGTGTGTGTGCGCGCGCGCGTGTGTGTATGTGTTGTTATTTTTTATTTGTTCGCTAGATGGCGAGATAATTCAACCCCTGCACCTGTCAGTTGGACTAAAGTGTTGACGTCTCGTCCTTGACTTTGGGACGTAAATTACAGGTACATCAGAAGTCGGAGTTGGATCGCCTGATGGCGAGGGACGCGTAATGGGGAAAGCTAATCCACACGCAAAAATCAGCCCAGGGCACTAGAAGTAGTAGCGGGCATATGGATTACGCTTGAGTTCATATCAAGTGAATGAAAAACAAAATAGTAGGAACAAAATACATTCACCGCACCAACACATAGTTACATTAACACAACCAAAGTAACAAGAAAACGCAACCTGGTTTAATTTCTCTGTCGCAAAATATAGAGAAACATGACCGCCCTGAACATTCTAGAAAGATTATGGAAAACTCGTCGCACCTAACGAGAGTTACATTAACACAAGTACTTGAAAGAGACAAGAAAACGCACCCTGGTTTAATTTCCGTGACGTAAAATACAGAGAAACAGACCACCCTCACCACTCAACCAGGCACTTGATAAAAATACATTCACCGCACCAAAACATTAACACAAGCCAAGAGACAAGAAAAGACACCCTGGTTTTAATTTCCATGTCGCAGTAAGGCTATCGACATTTCACAAGTTCGCGAAGCTTCTTTCCGTCATGCCAGAAGCTGACCCCGATCTGGCTTCAACAATCATGCCATCTGCACCAGAAACCTGATGACGTCTGCACCAATGACGTCAATAGGGAGACGTTCATTGTTGATAATTGCTCAGGGGAAGCAACCCAGCCAGTTAGTTGAAACTATTTTTGCGTTACGGTTCTTTCCTTTTTATTTTTTTCTCGCATGCAAGGACAGTTAGAGAAACAGAGATGGCGCGACACAATGAACAGAGCCGAATTAGAATGGCACATGCATAAGTTATAGATACGGAAGCATATACATTTAGAAATTAAACAGGAGAAGTAAAGATTATATATTTTGTTCGGCAAAAGCAGAAAAACAAAATCATTTCCTAAGGAGATATACAAATGTGACACATGTAGATAAGATAACAAATTAACGATGTCCGGTGTATGTTTATAGAAAGATTAGGTAATGTTTACTCACAAGAAGAATATATAAGAGTATAACACAGAAGAGTTAAAGTATCAGATACGGACACACAGATATATACACCGTGTGAGGTTTAAGTTTAAACATGAATTTGTTGACTGGTTGTAACACATTTACTATATACGAGGGGACTTCAAATGAAAACCCTAAATGGTTTTTTGTGTCCGTGGGTAAGGGAGGGGGGGGGGGGGGGGGTGAATATATTTTGAAAAAGTAAAGAACAAATGTATCATTTTTCGATGTAGTCACCACTACGTTCAATGCAAGTCCTCCAGCGCCGATAAATTGCTTGGATTCCTGTAGAAAGAAAAACATTCTTGGTCGCCTGTGTAACCACTTATGCACGACCTGCTGTGCTTCTTCATCGGACCAAAAAGTCTTTCCTCCCAATGACTCTTTGAGTTGTCCAAACAGGTGGAAATCACTTGGGGGATAGGTCTGGAGAGTACGGGGGACGTGGTACACACTAAAAGTGGAGGTCACTGATCAAAGAAAGGATAACAGAAATCTGCTCCTCTTTGGTGCATGTCAAAAGTGGGGCGGCCATCTTTAAACTGTCCTTATGACGTCACCGTGTTCATCTGCACTGTGATATCACGTGATTAATACTCTTGACTACTACTACTACTACTACTACTACTACTACTACTACTACTACTACTACTACTACTACTACTACTACTACTACTACTACTACTACTGCTGCTGCTGCTGCTGCTGTTGCTACTACTACTACTACTACTACTACTACTACTACTGCTACTGCTGCTGCTGCTGCTGTTGCTACTACTACTACTACTGCTGCTGCTGCTGTTGCTACTACTACTACTACTACTACTACTACTACTACTACTACTACTACTACTACTACTACTACTACTACTACTACTGCTGTTGCTACTACTACTACTACTACTACTACTACTACTACTACTACTACTACTACTACTACTACTACTACTACTACTACTACTACTACTACTACTACTACTACTACTACTGCTGTTGCTACTACTACTACTACTACTACTACTACTACTACTACTACTACCGCTACTGCTGCTGCTGCTGCACAGGTAGCGGAGGAGACGAAATACTGTGAGAGTATCATTTTCAGATTATAAGAAACAAGGTGGACAGGAGATGGCAAAACGCTTCTAAGCACTTGTGAAATAGTGCTGTTATCTGCTTATACAAAGAAAAATATCCCTGATGTTATCTAACAAGGCATAGAAGGCGCTAATATAAAAATATCCCTCATGTTATCTAAAAAGGCATAGTAGGCACTAATATAATGGGAAGCAGTGTGTTAGATGAATAAGAACAGTAACATTTGCGAACACACACACAACACACACACACAACACACACACACACTCACACACTCACAACACACTCACACATAAGACAGTAAAAATGAATGTAATGCAGAGATATACGCCCACAAATGCCAGTGATGAATCAAATAATGAAAGATATCAGATTATACGTCACCAATGAAATCTAAATATTAAAATGATGATGAGTGATCTAAATGCCAAGATAGGATCGGATATGACGGGCTTTGAAGAGATCATAGGGAAACACGGATATGGTGTAACGTACGAAAATGAACAGTTACTGGCCAATCACTGCGCAGCGAGTCTACATCATAAGCGGAAGTGTTTGACCACATAAAAATACAAAATGTAAAGTGGTTTTTTCCTTACTACAAAACAGAACATCCAATTGGCCACAACTCTATGAACAGGAAGTTTAGATCATCTTTACACGACGGACGAGTTTTTAGGGTGCAGTCGTAGATGGAGAGAATCATCAAGTGATACTGAAAGTAAAACTAAAGCTCAACAGATGTTACCACCACCAACACCATCACCATCACAACCACAACAACAACAACTACTACTACTACTACTACTACTACTACTACTACTACTACTACTACTACTACTACTACTACTATTTCTACTACTACTACTACTACTACTACTACTACTACTACTACTACTACTACTACTACTACTACTACTACTACAAATACCACCACCACTACTACTACTACTACTACTACTACTACTACTACTACTACCACTACCACTACTACTACTACTACTACTACTACTACTACTACTACTACTACTACTACTACCTCTACTATTACTACTACTACTACTACTACTACTACTACTACTACTACTACTACTACTACTACTACTACTACTACTCTACTACAAATACCACCACCACACCACTACTACTACTACTACTACTACTACTACTACTACTACTACTACTACTACTACTACTACTACTACTACTACTACTATTTCTACTACTACTACTACTACTACTACTACTACTACTACTACTACTACTACTACTACTACTACTACTACTACTACTACTACTACTACTACTACTACTACTACTACTACTACTACTACTACTACTACTACTACTACTCTCTCGTAGTTCTGTTATTTATTGTGAATTCCTTCCTAGGTTACAAATTTTATTCTTTTCCAATACAGCTGGAGTGGTGCGTCGGCTAGCACTCGTGAGTGGCACGGTGCTCATCATGTGGCTGGGATTCTCATCTTATCTCATCTCATCTCATCATGTTGCTCTTGTACCTTGTGGTGTCGATGTGAAGTATAAACAGCGGGAGAGTGACCGCTTATGGGCCTAATGTATCGACATTCCCATGGATTCTGTTATTCTCTGCGTCCATCGTTTACGTGGTCGGCCTCTTCCTCTTGCTTCCCTCTGATCTGTACATCATTGCTTGTTGTGGTATATTGTTAGTTGCATAACCTACTTGCATGGCCAAACCATTTGACTTGCTGCCTTCTAATAAAATCTAGTGCAGCTACAACCCCTACTTTAGTCCTGATTTCTTCATTTCTGATTTTATCTCTTCTTGATACATTGAATATTCTTCTCAGGAATCTCATTTCTGTTGTGATTTTTCTTTTCTCTTTTTCTGTCATTATCCAGGTTTGGCATTGGTAACATAGAGTTGGTAGGAAGATTGTGTTGTAAAGTGCTTTCTTAGTAGTTATTAATACATGTTTGTTCTTTAGTATTGGTGCCATTTGTCCAATGAGTTGGTTTGCCTTATTTAATCTATTTTCGATCTCGTCTTCTGATTTGTCATTTGATTATATTATACTTCCTAGGTACTTGAAACGCTTTACTTGTTTCAAGGGATGTTCGTTTAGGTGAATCGTTGTTGCTTTTTCTTCTTTAGTTACAGTCATTACCTCTGTTTTACTTGTGCTAATTTTCATGTTATGTTCCCTACACATTTCATGTAGACTATTCATGTGGTCTCGTAATTCAGCTTCTGATTTTGCTATTAGTCCTTGGTCATCCATAAGCAGGAATTCTCTAATGGTTAGATTTGCAGATGGTTCTTCTTCCGTGTTCTCGTCACGCGGTGTTCTTATGGTCTCTGTTTGGCTGGTTTCTTTACATATGGTGTCTATATATGTTATGAACAAGAGAAGAGACAGGACACTACCTTGTCGTACTCCGGATCTTATTGTGAAGGGTTTCCGTTTATACTTCTTAGTTTTTCTACGAGCAGTATGAAGATCCCCTGCTGGCTTGCTAGGCCGGTCGCAGGTTTAGGACACTAATCTGACCACAGGGAGTCCATCCCCTATGGCGAGCCATAGCCCCTTTAGCCCATGACCTCGCGGTCATGGTTTCCCAGTCTACAACGCGTGGAGGTGGGGTTGACTTGTGTAGCCTGCGGGTGATCGGCAGGTTCCTAATTACTAATTTTCACTTTCCACCTCTCCTGGGAGAGGCTAGCCGATCCTAACCTTGCTGGCTGCAGGGCCAGGCGCAGTCCACACATTGTAGACCTAGGCTGGGATTGTATTCATGTATTTATGGGAGCAGAGGTCACAGGTCAACACTGTCTCAAATGGGTGACGATGGATCTTCAAGTATGGGACCAGCGCTGTCAATCTAATACGAAAATGGGGTCCTTTAATGTACTGTTGTACTGTACTGTTACACTGTACTGTGGTACTGAACTTCTGTACTGTACTGTTGTACTGTACTGTTATACTGTACTGTACTGTTGTATTGCACTGTTGAAATGTACTGTTGTACTGTACTGTTGTACTGTACAGTTACACTGTACTGTACTGTGGTACTGAACTGCTGTATTGTACTGTTGTAATGTACTGTTATACTGTACTGCTGTACTGTACTGTTGTATTGCACTGTTGTAATGTACTGTTACACTGTACTGTTGTACAGTACTGTTACACTGTACTGTACTGTGGTACTGAACTGCTGTACTGTACTGTTGTACTTGACTGTTGTACTGTACTGTTATACTGTACTGCTGTACTGTACTGTTGTACTGCACTGTTGTACTGTAATGTTGTACTGTAATGTTGTACTGTACTGTAATGGTGTACTGTACTGTAATGTGATGTTCTGTACGTTACTTCGGGGGTCTTCGTGACGGAGTGGTTAGACCCTCTTCCCTATCCACACGCACGCACACTGAGCCACTCAAGAAACATGACCAAGAAGACCCAGACAGGTACAATACAACATGAGTGGCGCGACACACTGAGCACATCACAATTCCCTTCGGCAATGGTGATTAGTTGCGTTTCTGTCACAGGACTTGGCAGTCATCCCCCAGCGCGAATGACGCCGAAGTTGAATGTGAAGTGAAAACGTGGTTTAGAAAACCGAGCACGCAGTTCTATGCGGTCGGTTTGGGAAGACTGATAAAACGATGGGATAAGTGCATCAATGTTGGTGGAAATTATGTTGAGAAATAAAGGGACAAATTATCTATTAAAAATAAACTGCTTTCAAGTTGTTATCATCTTTAGTTATTTTTACTACAGCCATTTGTGACTTACTTATTGACTTCCCCGCGTAAATATTGAAGCGAACTGGCTCATAAACAAGAACTTAACGCCTCGGAAACTGACACAATTTGGTTGTATTGAACGTCGCATTCTTTTGGAAAGAACAGTAATGAAAAGTATGCTTTCTTGAAGAAGAGGCGTAGTCGACCAGCATATTAAACCCGCATTGAACGTGAAAATACACGAGACAGGGGAATTAACAAGGGGCAGATAGTCGCTACTGGCAAACTACTATATAAAATAACACAAAGTGATGCAGCTTTACACAACAGAATTACGAACAAGAACGTTGCTGACGACTAGCCTTCATCAACAAACAAATACATACACAAAACACAACATATAATCACGGAGAAGACCCTCCGGTGGCTACATTAAGGCATACAAACAACAGGGTGAGAAGAATGAACAGATGAATAAATGAGAACAAGGAAGAGACGATGAAAAAAATAACGAAGACACAAACCATAGAATGTACGTTTTCTTGTCTGGCATATTTCGCTGCATCTCGTCAGGTACATAGCCTACTGTAGATGTCACACAAACGTAGAGTAAAATAACTAGATACATCGTTCAAAAGTCTGTCTGTCTGTCTGTCTGACCGTCTGTTCGTCAGTCCATCCATCCGTCCGTCCGTCTGTTTATCTTGTTACAATATGTCTGTCTTTCTGCCCATCTAGCCATCCCGGTGTTTCTTGTCTGTCCGTTCTTGTCTGTTAATCTGCTGTCTGTTTATTCACATCTTTTCGCGTCCTAAGGCAGTCCAGAGGTTCTGTCTATTCATCCCAAGCTGACGTTCTGTCTGTAAATTAAATCAAAGCATTCTATCAAAGAATCCCAGAAAACAGAAAAAGTTATTACGTTCACGATCCCTGACCAGCGACATGTTAGTCTAGTGACGTCAGAACTTTGACACATCGTTCTAAAAAAAAATGTAGGTCAGTGTCACGTGGGACCAGGTTATACGTCGGAGTTATGGGCCGTGGGGAGTGTAATCGATTACACAAAAAATAAAAATATCCAGGCGGGAAAACGCCTTTCCTTCCTCAAACAAAAGCATCAATTGATGTCCAGAAGAGGAGAGGGGGAAATGATGCATAGTGAGAATTGAATTGTGAAAAGTTCAGAATGTTGATTATGAAGAGAATGAATTAATAATAACAGACTGTAACAACGTGTAGAATATGCTTTTGTTCCATGGACTTCAAAGACGGGAAATTTCCACTAGGAGTGTTGTTTGGTTAATTAGTTGGCTGATTGAATGTGTGGTTGATTGGTTCGTTGCTTGCTTGTTTGAGTGATTGATTTGTTCGATTATTGGTTGATTGATTCATTGACTAGTTAGTTGTTTTGTTGTGTGGTTGATTAATTGGTTGCTTGAAATGTAGGTTGATTAATTTAATAGTTGATTTAGAGATTTGTTAATTAATTGATTGATATATTGATTGTTTGATTGATTGATTGGCTGATTGGTTTGTTAATTGATTAATTAGTCAGTTAAGAGATTGGTTGGTTGGGTAGTTTGTTTGTTTTTAAATTGTGGTTAAAACATTGGCTGGTTGGTTGGTTTGATGGTTGATTTATTGTTTATTGGTTTGACAAATGCATTCATTGAATGGTTGGTTAACAAGCTGGCTAACGCATTGATTGGTTTGAAAAATGCATTCAATGGGTGGTTGGTTGATAACCTGGTTAACGTATTGATTGGTTTGACAACTGCATTCATTGAATGGTTGGTTGACAAGCTGGTTTGACAAGTGCATTCAATGGATGGTTCGTTGACAAGCTGGTTAACACATTTATTGGTTCTAGGATCGATTTGTTAAACAGTTCATTTATTGACTGATCGGTTGTTATGTTGACTGGAACAGCAGTTGCTTGGTGGATTGATTGCTTGACGGATATATTGATTTATTGATTGTTATGTTGATTAGCTGCTATTTTGATTACTTTATAGTTTTTTTTTTTTTTTTTTTTAAGTTGCTTAGTGCTTCAAGGTCTGCTCCAGGTCTTGCCAACTTGGAGGAATTGCTTGTTTTTGTTTTGTTTTGGGAGAGCGCGACTGGGATAATTCGGACAAAATTCGGAGTTCGTGTTTTGAGCGACGGTTTCGACAGGCCGCCATGTGGAAAAAGGTCACGCCATGTGGAATAAAACCCGGTGCAATGCAGTCAATCCCCTTGACTTGTAATTAACCCTTGTTCATAGAGTCTCCGTAGCGAAGTGGTTACGCCGCCTGCCTAGCACTCCAAAGGTTGTAGGTTCGATTCTTATCCACGTTGTTCGGTTCACGAATGCAATTTTCTTGGAGACTCCCGGGGGTCATGGGTGGAGGTGCGGAGTTCGTGCTTAGTGCCACGCTTTCGGTGGGCCGCTTTGCGGTGGGGAAAAAACCGAGCCATAAGGATTAAAAATCGGTGCCGTGAAGTCGAACTTCGCGCCTTTTAAACCAATTTTCGGTCGTTGTTGTTGTTGTTGTTGTTGTTGTTGTGGGTGTTGGGGGGGGGGGGGGGCTGGGGCTGGCCGAGTGGCCAGAATGTTGGGTTCTCCTTCAAGAGACCCGGGAGTTGTCTACAGATGACAGCAGTTATGCTTGCTTGCTTGCTTGTGTTCGTTGGCTTGAGTTCCTAACGCGAATGTCCTGTATGTTGGATGAAGGCATCCTGTTGTCCAACATCAGTGTGATGTCATACAGGACCTGAGGTTTGCGTGAGTATCCGTTGTCCAATGTCTGGCTTATTGGTGTGCAGACTGGTGGTTCCTCGCCGTACAGGCAGACACTCTCCGACTTCGGAGGAAACAGACAGTTATGACTCCATTGGGTCTGGTTTGTGAGTTCAGAGTTCCATGCATTCGATTGAACTTTTGTATTCATTGGAGTTTAACATGGTCAGCATGGCCGAATGGTTAAGAACGCGTGTTCTTAAAGATCCGGTGTGCTGATGCCGAGGTAAGGGGTTCGAAGCCTACACCGGACAGTTAGACTAAAATGTTGACCTGTCGTCCTTGACTTGGGGACGTAAATTACAAGTACCTGTAAAGTAGGAATGGGTTCGCCTGATGGCGAGGGACACTGTTAATGGGGAAAGCTAATCCACACGCATAATTCAGTACAGCAATACTGGAAGTAGTGTGTATGGACTACACTTGAGTTCAAACCGAGCGAGTGCAAAAAAAAACAAAAAAACAACAACATTGGAGTTTAACTATAGTCAATTTAATCTGTTAGTTAATTGCTTATTCTTCACAGGACGTCACAGTCAACCCCCAAAATTTTTGACTGTTTGTTATTTCTTGGCAAGTCTAGTAGTTTGCCATGGCTTTCTGAACGACCGGAACTCAATTAACACTAATTGTTCAATAGTTCTCCTAGCAATACAACATCAACAGTAATAGACCAATAGTTCTCCTAGCAATACAGCATCAACACTAATAGTTCTATAGTTCTCTTAACAATACAGCATCAACACTAATAGTTCTATAGTTCTCTTAACAATACAGCATCAACACTAATAGACCAATAGTTCTCCTAGCAATACAACATCAACAGTAATAGACTAATAGTTCTCCTATCAATACAACATCAACACTAATAGTTCAATAGTTCCCCTAGCAATGCACCACCAATACTATTAGTCCAATAGTTCTCATGGCAATACGGCATCAACACTAATTGTTTGATAGTTCTGCTGGCAACACATCACCAACACCAATATAACAATTATTTACAGCACACATTACAAGGCTCGGTGGACACCAGAACCAGTGCTCGTCAGTTGACAAGAATCTCACCGCTTGTAGGGATTGAACCCAGACGATTGCCATGGTAAGCAAACGCACTAACCGTCCTCCCATCGTCACTACTCCCAGACTTTATAAAAGAAATAAAATGTAGTTTCATGTCCTTCACAGGACGTAGCAGTCAACCCCAGCATTTTGACTTCGTGATTCCCGAGCAAGTTTTGCGTTCAATAGTTTGCCATTGCTTTTTGAACGACCGGCACCTATACCTTTTTCGAAAAAGAAAAACCAGTGTTTCGAACACGGATATACGGGATTACGAATCGCGTCCGTAACACCTTCGCCACGGAGGTCTATTATTTTTTATTCGCTCTCTCGCTTTGAACTTAAGCGTAGTCCATACACGTGTTACTATTTCTAGTTCACTGATTTTTGCGTGTGGATTAACTTTCTATATTACCAGTGTCCCTCGCCATCAACGAACCCACTCCAACTTCTGAGGTACTTGTAATTTACGTCCCAGAGTCAAGGATGAGAAGTCAACATTTTAGTCCAACTGACCGGTGTATGGTTTGTTCCCGCTACCTCGGCATCAGCACACCGGATGTTTAAGAACATGCGCTCTTACCCATTCGGCCATGCTGACCTTCATTTATCTAATAATTTATATTTGTCCCGCTTTGAGACTGACAGTCAACAAAATGGTCCCGGCAGGTAGCAGCGAACAACGGAGTGCGTATAGGAACTGCAAATAACGAATCTTAAGTAGAATACTGCTATAAAGTCGTATTATCCATACTGCTACATGCTTATGAAATTTAGACTATTTACAAGCGACACCCTAGGAAATTAAACCACTTCCACACAGTCTGCCTTAGGGAGCTACTGAAGATCAAATGGCAAGACACTGAAGTCCTAGAAAGAGCGCCCATGCCCAGTATATACACTCTACTAATGAAGAATTAGATTCGTTGGGCTAGTCACCTGAGTCGCATGCCAGATCACAGGTTTCCTAAACGAATACTTTTACGGTGGGTTGTGTTGTAGTAAACGCTCATAAGTCGGCCAGAAGAAACACTTCAAAGACACTCTGAAATATATCGCTGAAAGCTTTTGAAACGCATCACGACAAATTGGAGACTTCTGCCAACGACCGAAATTCATGACGTATATTATTACACAGGGGTGTAGTCACTTGCGAAGTAAATAGGACTGCAAGAGACGTGACAAAAGGACTGGACAAATAAACAAAACAAAAGAAAAACCCCACAGGAGACCTTCCTCCTAAAGCGTCAAGCATTTCTGTGCCCACATTGGTCATAGATCATATGAGCCAAAATAAGCCTTACCAGCCATCTTAGAACTTACGCTCAAAACTTTTAAGCCCACGGGAAGAAATGAAACGTCATCATCATACTTGATGAACAAACACCAGACTGCAATAAACAAATTAATCCTCGCCTATAGGTTGCAAAGAAAACAACAGAGTGCGTTTAGGTACTGCAAATAACACATCTTAAGTAGATACTGCTATAAACAAATTGGCGTTTGGCTTTTGTTTAGCTCCGTCGATGAGGGACAGCTGAAATGAACCTAGATAGCAAAGTGTTGCTATTAATGGAGAATTAATAAGCTTTCCGCTGGAATGTTGACGCCGTTGACGATACATAACTTGGGCTAAATAGGGACAGTGTGATACAGCACCAGTAGAGTACGATATTTCTGGGCTCGTTGGTGGGAGGATGAATGCTTTCAATTGACAAGTCCTTTATTCTTGTCGTGTGTGTTCTATCCATACATGTTCACGTACTGTTGGAAATGTTTGTGATGATCAAGAGAGTTTGTCGTGTGTTTATAATCTGTTTTATAACTTCTTGTTCCTCTTGTTGTTGTTGTTGTTGTTGTTGTTGTTGGTCTTCTTCTTCTTCTTCTTCTTCTTCTTCTTCTTCTTCTTCTTCTTCTTCTTCTTCTTCTTCTTCTTCTTCTTCTTCTTCTTCTTCTTCTTCTTCTTCTTCTTCTTCTTCTTCTTCTTCTTCTTCTCTTCTTCTTCTTCTTCTTCTTCTTCCACTTATTTCTCCTTCTTCTTTTCTCCCTCCTCCCCTTTCTCCCCTCATCCTTCTTCTTCTTCTTCTTCTTCTTCTTCTTCTTCTTCTTCTTCTTCTTCTTCTTCTTCTTCTTCTTCTTCTTCTTCTTCTTCTTCTCTTCTTCTTCTTCTTTTTTCTTTTCCCTTATTTTTACCTTCTTCTTTTCTCCCTCCCCCCCTTTCCCCCCTCATCCTTCTTCTTCTTTTTCTTTTCTTCTTCTTTTTCTTCTTTTCTTTTTCTTCTTCCTTCTTTTTCTTCTTCTTCTTTTTCTTCTTTTTTCTTCCCTTTTTCTTCTTTTTTCTTCTTCTTTTTTTTTCTTCCTTTTCCTCCTCCTCCTCCTCCTCCTTCCCTTACCTTCTTTTTCTTTTGCTTCCCCTGCTTTTTTCTGCTTTTTTCTTTTTTTTTCTTTTTTTTCTTTTCTTCTTCTTTCTTCTTCTTCTTCTTCTTCTTCTTCTTCTTTCTTCTTCTTCTTCTTCTTCTTCTTCCACTTATTTTACCCTTTTTCTTTTTCCCCCCTCCCCTTTCCCCCGTATCCTTTTTCTTTTCTTCTTCTTTTTTTTTCTTCTTTTTCTTTTTTTCCTTTTTCTTCTTTTTCTTTTTTCTTCTTCTTCTTCTTTTTCTTCTTCTTCTTCCCCTTTTCTTCTTTTTTCTTTTTTCTTCTTCTTCTTCTTCTTCTTCTTTTTTCTTTTTCTTCCTCTTTTTCTTCTCCTCCTCCTCCTCCTTCTTCCCCTTCTCCTTCCCCTTACCCTTCTTCTTCTTCTTCTTCTGCTGCTGCTTCTTCTTCTTCTTCTTCTTCTTCTTCTTCTTCTTCTTCTTCTTCTTCTTCTTCTTCTTCTTCTTCTTCTTCTTCTTCTTCTTCTTCTTCTTCTTCTTCTTCTTCTTCTTCTCCTCCTCCTGCCCCTTCTCCTTCCCCTTACCCTTCTTCTTCTTCTTCTGCTTCTTCTTCTTCTTCTTCTTCTTCTTCTTCTTCTTCTTCTTCTTCTTCTTCTTCTTCTTCTTCTTCTTCTTCTTCTTCTTCTTCTTCTTCTTCTTCTTCTTCTTCTTCTTCTTCTTCTTCTTCTTCTTCTTCTTCTTCTTCTGCCTGTTATCCCCCAAGGGATCCTAGTCCTCCAAACAGCCCACACCAAGCCCTCCCATCTTTTACCATCTCCAGCAGCTATCTGCATCAGTAAAAGTAAAGTACTCTTTCACGACCTTTGAGGTGAAATGGATCTATACTGCCAACCCATTACTTTTTTAGCTCAATCGGCAGAGGTCGGCATAGCCTAATGGATACCAGCGGCGGCTCTTAAACTTCCGGTGTGCTGATGCCGAGGTAGTGGGTTCAATTCCTACACCGGCCAACTGGACTAAATGTTGACTTCTCGTCCTTGACTTGGGGGCGTAAATTACAAGTACCTCAGAAGTCGGTGTGGGTTCGTCTGATGGCGAGGGACAGTGGTAACCGGGAAAGCTAACGCACACGCAAAATCAGAACAGTACACTAGAAGTAGTATGAACTACGCTTGAGTTCAAAGCGAGTGAATGCTAACAAAGAAAAAAGACCAATCGGTACTGGGCGGATGATGTGGTCTTTATTACCGTGGTCGCCTTTGCTTCCCAGAAGATTTTCTGGTTACCATATGAGGCTGGGTAGACCTGCGAGCCAAGGTCACTTTTCACAAGTCTGTCTGGATGAGGGTTTGAACACACGACCACTGGGCCGACAGCTAGCGTGCTGACTGCGTGCTGGCCACTGCGCTGCCGTGGCTCCCTGGTAATAGCCTAAAATAGAAGATCCTCTTTTAGAATCCACCGCAAGGCACATGACATAATGACACACACACACGCGCGCGCGCGCACGCGCATAGACACACATATACGCACTTTATCGGCGCTGGGGAACTTGAATTGGATGCAGTTGTGACTACATCGATAGATGATAAATTTGTTCTGTACTTTTTCAGAACATATCACACAACAACAACAACAATTAAGTCTTCACGTCAAGCTCCCTCGAAAATGTCGGTTCACTGACCATTGAAATTGCCGAAGATCCCACGAAACAAAACACATAACATGATGACCCTAGTGTGGCGGTGTATCGTCCTTCTGTCCACATGGGAGGTCATATTTGGCGATATATTATCCTTCGACACTGAATCAGTTAATTACTAACTTTTAATACGGGTAATATCTGGTGAGAGTTATAGATGAGTAAAAATGGAAAGACATGAACACAATTAATAAATGAGTAAAAGGGGACAGACATGCACACAATTTATAGATGAGTAAAAAGGGAAAGACGTGAACACAATTTATAGATGAGTAAAAAGGGAAAGACATGAACACAATTTATAGATGAGTAAAAAGGGAAAGACATGAACACAATTTATAGATGAGTAAAAGGGGAAAGACGTGAACACAATTTATAGATGAGTAAAAGGGGAAAGACATGAACACAATTTATAGATGAGTAAAAGGGGAAAGACATGAACACAATTTATAGATGAGTAAAAGGGGAAAGACATGAACACAATTTATAGATGAGTAAAAAGGGAAAGACATGAACACAATTTATAGATGAGTAAAAGGGGAAAGACGTGAACACAATTTATAGATGAGTAAAAAGGGAAAGACATGAACACAATTTATAGATGAGTAAAAAGGGAAAGACGTGAACACAATTTATAGATGAGTAAAAGGGGAAAGACATGCACACAATTTATAGATGAGTAAAAGGGGAAAGACATGAACACAATTTATAGATGAGTAAAAGGGGAAAGACGTGAACACAATTTATAGATCAGTAAAAGGGGAAAGACGTGAATACAATTTATAGATGAGTAAAAGGGGAAAGACGTGAACACAATTTATAGATGAGTAAAAGGGGAAAGACGTGAACACAATTTATAGATGAGAAAAAAGGGAAAGACATGAACACAATTTATAGATGAGTAAAAGGGGAAAGACGTGAACACAACTGATAGGTGAGTAATGCGGGAAAGACGTTAAGAGAATGTATAAATAAATAAGTAATGCGGGACAGACAACAAGAGAATTTATAGATGAGTAATACGAGAAAGACATCGAGAAAGCTATAGATGAGTAAAATGGGAGAACGAACGAACGAACGAACTTTATTTTAAAAGGGTAACAAATTGGGCACGCAGGCCCGTCTTACATTCAGCCCTTTCAATCAGTCATCTTTCATTCATCAAATGTGCAATGTTACATTTACATAGGAAAAAAAACACATTGTCAAATGGATTTTGTAAGCATAAACAATGCATATTACGTATGATGCAATCACATGGGAAAACAAAAACATTGTCAAATGAAAGTTGTAAACATAAACAGTACATATTGCAATGTTGTGAGACACATCCCCCATCCACGCTCACATCCCGCAGCCACCCATACATCCCGCAGCCACCCTCACATCCCCTACCCACCACACCTCCCCCACACACCCACACATACCTCCACGCACTCACACAGACCCAGGCAAACATACATGCCGCCACCCACTGATCCCCCACCCACACACATTTCTCCACCCACACACACACCCCCACCCATCCCATAACCGACGCGCACACACCCACTAGCGAAGTTTATAACGAACTGTGCTTGTCATGTCATGAGCACGGTCTGACGCGGGTTTGATGCCTGGGCTTGTCACTTGCCAAGCTGAGAGAAAGATTTCCTATTCTCATGCCATAGAAATGATAAGTTAAGTGCACATGCAGAAATATGTGCTAAATAAAGAATGTGTCACGCACCAGAAAACAGTAAGAGTAAACGTACCGTCTACGCGTCATCATCTGACAACAGACGGTTAGCAGTATCATTTGGGGCTAGAACTCGGAGCCAGAAACACCAAGATATCAGCACGCCGTGTTTGGAACTTTTGATACGTGTATGAAAGCTGCAGAAGAAACATTTAAGATTTTAATTGATTACAATCACCAGTTGGCAGCCAGGGACAGTTGAGGACATGCACACGCAGTAGTCGACACCAGCATTCAACACAATTAGGGAGAGAGTCTCACAATGTCAGGCCAGAGCTTTTTGTTAAGAATTTGAGTGAGAGCGACAGAAATGGGACTTGGGAAATACAGCGATTAGTTAAGGCAGCGCTTTCGTATGGCTATAGGTGGAACGGTGATTAACGGGCGCCAGAGTAAGGTCAGCTAGGCCGGCCTTTAGAATACTGTATTGCGCGTGTGATGAGAATATACAGAGCTGTGAAATAAAGTCGGCACTTCTTGTCCGGAATACACAAAGAAAACATGGCCTTGTCAAGTGCTTTTGATCCGACTGTGATGTGGAGATTGGTTGTCCTGAAGTGCGTGTGAACCCAAGGCTGGCCGGTTGTGCTTTATCCAGGGGTTGTCATCTAAAGGAACTGTCAGCTGTTCTAACCATCCTTTTCCGGTCAAGGGAAGGTCATGTGCATCAAGCCATCAGAATGAGATAGACCGTCATTGCTATCAGCCCAAACCGCAGCGGCCATCAGATCTGGCGATTCGAGATCATGCGCGGGAACTGACGACATCCCTATAATGAGCGAAAGTCAATAGCGGTATTTAGCCAAAAATCAGCCGCATACGGCTGTCAGAATCGTCACATCGCTCGCACAGTGACAACTACCTTTTCTTCCTTGCTCTCGGGACTACAAAATGTGATAACGTCATAATATCACAGACCTATAGTAGGAAACTGCTCTGCTGTATGGCAATTTGTTATTTATTATTTTAGTCTGGGAAAGACCGCATGAAAACGGTCGAACGAGGATCTATCTCTGCGCTCGACCTCCGCTAAGAGAAGGAAAGACCGGTCACCTCCTCGTCCGTGCATTCAGACCTGCAAAATGTGATGGACCTATCACATCACAGACCTGCAAAATGTGATGGACCTATCACATCACAGACCCGCAAAATGTGATGGACCTATCACATCACAGACCCGCAAAATGTGATGGACTTATCACATCACAGACCTGCAAAATGTGATGGACCTATCACATCACAGACCTGCAAAATGTGATGGACCTATCACATCACAGACCCGCAAAATGTGATGGACCTATCACATTACAGACCTGCAAAATGTGATGGACCTATCACATCACAGACCTGCAAAATGTGATGGACCTATCACATCACAGACCTGCAAAATGTGATGGACCTATCACATCACAGACCTGCAAAATGTGATGGACCTATCACATCACAGACCTGCAAAATGTGATGGACCTATCACATCACAGACCTTCAAAATGTGATGGACCTATCACATCACAGACCTGCAGCAGGCCCGTGCTTCAGGACGTGTTTCTCTTTTTACTACAATGTCCAACCGGTGTTGTAGATCTGTTTTCAGCTACGAGGGGACTATAAATGAAAACCTTAAATGTTGGTTACCGTTTTTTTCTCTTTGACTTTTAGGTAAATATATTTTGAAACAGTGAAGAACAAATGTATCATTTTTCGATGTAGTCAC
>JACEFZ010027441.1:0-67500 GCA_014155875.1 Cepaea nemoralis | reverse complement strand
CCGATCAAAGATGGCGCTGTAGCCGGTGTCGTGTCTTATGGGATACCCCTAAACACGTGACTGATGGTCAAAGATGGAGTCGCATCCGGTCACATCTCCAGACAATATACTGCTTAGTCATTCTACGTCAGAAAATACCATGTATAAGACGACCAGCATTCGTTGAATAGAAGTACCGGTCTCAGTGAACAGCAACCAGCTCACAATGTTACAATTCGCTACCGGTAAGTTGGCTTTTTTTTTTATAAAGCTTTCACATTTTCGTTGTGTTTCTCCAAGTAGACATATGGGTAACCTAACAATACTAGTACAATACTTGGGATATATGATGCTAGACGCATATATCTGAAGAGGCAAGCCATTTCTTCCTATAGTATTGTAGGCTGGGTCGACATGGAATAGAGCTGGCATTCGAACTTTTGAACACAGCACTATGGTGGTACCTTAATAATATAGGTAGCAATGTGTAGTCGTAGGGGAAGGTGAAAGTGTACCGCGGGTCCACATACCCATTATCGATAGAAATATATGAACTGTGTAACAGAAAGTGCATATCAGATCCATAGCTATTATCTGTAATATCCAACGCTGATAAAGTACCCTATTCTTATCTGTTTTACAGATTCCGAGGCACACGAACACCTAATTAGCAAACTGTGGAGCATACTAATAGCTGAACCAGACAGCTATTGCATGGCGAGTCTTAATGTCCAACAAAATCAAGAAGTTGAGAATCCATTCAGTCATTCTTGTGATTATGGTGAGGGTGGTAGTTTTGCGGACCTAGTAACGAGTCGACTGCGGGATGTACTACAACAGAACTTCACCAAACAAGAAATAATCACATTAAGTCTGAATAGAAGCGAGGAGTGCATCCTCGACTATAACCGACAACAGGATACTCCAGAACCAGCCTCACCGAATGTCGAGCGAACATCGTCACCGGCATCCTTAACCTTTAGTCAATCCACACTAGCGGACGATTATTAAAACACCTACATAAAAAACAAAATGGGTGTAATATACTTAGTCCTATCTTTAATAGCTGATCAGACCTCAAGACGAAGAAAACTACAGTGGGTGTGAGGATACTGCATATGTATATTACTGGTATTCTGACTTCACAGACTAGCTCACAGTGACTACAGCGCAAGTAACACCGCACCCTCTACGCTATCTATTTCATCATGACTAGAGGTCATGTGGCGACCATGACCCGCATTCCCTAAGACATCTCAGCCATACAACAGGTCAAGGAGCGGGTAGTAGAACGCTTAGTCGCGCCATACGAACAGCCACGTCAGCGTAATCTGAACCGCTTGACCTAAGAAACTGGCCGAAACCGGTTTTACGCGTGGCTCAAACAACTAGTATATAAACCCGAGGCTGGTAACACTCAAGCATTGTGAACAGAAGATGACTACAGACCTCAAGACTGTGCCTGCTAACTGGGCCTACACGACTCGTAGTGGTGAGACTATTAGACCAGTGGGCGGTGGTGATAAGGCCGTGTATGTCTCATCCTACAGAGGAACGACGACATTACAAATCCGAAGATTTTACGGTGAAGCCGACCAGAAATTCCCGACTAAGACGGGTATGACACTTACTCGACAAGAATATGAACAGATGATCACCATGCATCGCGAGATCCTAGCTGACTTTGACAGACTCAACCAAGTTAACCAAGCCAGTAACGAAATCAAACAAGGTACTAACAGAGACAAGCAAGTCAGTAACCAAAACATTCAAGTCAGTGCTCATGTCAAACAAGGCACTACCAGAAGCCATCAAGTCCAAAACACTCAAGTCAATGCTCAAGTTAAACAAGGGACTAACCGAGACCACCAAGTAGACGCATACTATACCGCCAGTTTTCAACCCAGCTACAAGCAGATGTGTGATGACCCCAGCAACCAGATATGTGATGAGCCCAATAGCCAACTGTTTGATGTGCAACAAGACACCAACCGAAGCAATCAAGTCCAACACACTCAAGACAGTACTCAAGTCAAACAGGGTACTAAACGAACCCACCAAGTAGACGCATACTATACCACCAGTTATCAACCCAGCTACAGTCAGATGTGTGATGACCCCAGCAACCAGGTATGTGAAGAGCCCAGTAGCCAGATGTTTGATGTGCCCGACACTCAGATGATCGATGGCCCTGTTGTCTACAATACTCAGATGTCAGCCCTCCAATCAGAAAACTAGCCTTATGACTACATGCCAAGTGATATATACATACCAGGCTACCACCTCTAAAAACCAACCTATTCAGACAATGGTGTGAAGAAACACAGAAACAACATACAATGTGTATAGCTCTGTATGTGAAAATAAAATGTTGTGATGATACTATGTATACCACCTCATATCACATCATCCATTTCGTATAATGACATTATGCATTTTTTATTCTTGAAAAAATGTACTGAAACACTGTAAAATGTACTGAACTACTGTAAAATAAACAGGCCTATATTATAATTACATCTTGGTTGTTGAAATTTTTAGTGTTTACGGTGTATATAGTTGTCATGTGATGAGAGAATGAAGGGCAAAAATCTTGGTCAAGTAATAAAATTTGTTAGCTAAAGGGGAAACATTGTGGTTACATTTCAACCAGACTTATAAAAAGCTCAGTCAAACTTATGAAAAGTAGGAACATCTGTTAACCAAATGTGAAAAGTTTAGCCAAATTTCAAACCAAACTTATAAACATCTCAGTCAAACATATGAAAAGTAGGAAATTTTTTTTTAACCAACCGTGAAAAGTTTGGTAAACTTTCACCCAAACTTATGAAAAGTGAGAAATGTTGTTGTCCAGATGTGAAAGGTTTGACCAAATTTCACCCAAACTTATGAAAATTAGGAAACTTTGTGAACTTTGTGAAAATTTCCTATATAGTTGTCATGTGATGAGAGAATGAAGGGCAAAAATCTTGGTCAAGTAATAAAATTTGTTAGCTAAAGGGGAAACATTGTGGTTACATTTCAACCAGACTTATAAAAAGCTCACCCAAACTTATGAAAAGTAGGAAAATGAGTTAATCAAAGTGAAAAATTTTGGTCACATTTCAACCAAACTTATAAAAATCTCAGTCAAACTTATGAAAAGTAGGAACATCTGTTAACCAAATGTGAAAAGTTTAGCCAAATTTCAAACCAAACTTATAAACATCTCAGTCAAACATATGAAAAGTAGGAAATTTTTTTTTAACCAACCGTGAAAAGTTTGGTAAACTTTCGGCCAAACTTATGAAAAGTGAGAAATTTTGTTGTCCAGATGTGAAAGGTTTGACCAAATTTCACCCAAACTTATGAAAATTAGGAAACTTTGTGAACCAAATGGCAAAAATCTTGACCAAGTAAGAAAATGTGTTAAGAATATGCACTACTGACGAGCTCAAACGAGGGCGAAACTCGAGTATAGTGCTTCCATATTGACGTGGATAGGCCTTAGGTTCATACCAGAATACGATCAACGTTGCCAGGAGTGGGTTGTGCTCAATATTTAAAATTCAAATCCCGAAATAACCAAATAAATCAATTTGATTATTGCTCATTGGATTTAGGAGGCCTGGTGTTCCTTGCCAGTGAGAAGTCCTGATCGTTTCGGGTCCACATCGATTGACGGACGTCAGTCGCGGCGATTGGGCAATGTTGAGCATAGCCTACGATGGGTGACGTTGTAATATTCTATTGTGAGAATTTGGCTGTGTGTCCAACGTGTGCCGCGTGGTTACACACCCGCTTCACACGCCGGTGATCCGGGGTTCCGGATCCGGTCAGGGATATGCACTACTGACGAGCTCAAACGAGGGCGAAACTCGAGTATAGTGCTTCCATATTGACGTGGATAGGCCTTAAGTTCATACCAGAATTCGATCTGCGTTGCCAGGAGTGGGTTGTGCTCAATATTTAAAATTCACATCCCGAAATAACCAAATAAATCAATTTGATTATTGCTCATTGGATTTAGGAGGCCTGGTGTTCCTTGCCAGTGAGAAGTCCTGATCGTTTCGGGTCCACATCGATTGACGGACGTAAATCGCGGCGATTGGGCAATCTTGAGCATAGCCTACGATGGGTGACGTAATATTCTATTGTGAGAATTTGGCTGTGTGTCCAACGTGTGCCGCGTGGTTACACACCCGCTTCACACGCCGGTGATCCGGGGTTTCCGGATCCGGTCAGGGATATGCACTACTGACGAGCTCAAACGAGGGCGAAACTCGAGTATAGTGCTTCCATATTGACAGTGGATAGGCCTTAGGTTCATACCAGAATACGATCAGCGTTGCCAGTAGGTGGGTTGTGCTCAATATTTAAAATTCAAATCCCGAAATAACCAAATAAATCAATGTTTAGTTTAGTTTAGTCGACAGATCAACATCACGGCACAAGGGTGTAACCCATAAGTGCTCCGTTCTACTCCTAACTCAAGCCTGAGTCCGGGGAATCTCAGCTAAATGCACGAACTCCGTAGCCACGGCAAAGATCCTGAAATACTTTGGGTAGATTTTTAACTCGAAATTTTGCCCGGGCAGCGCCGTTAGGCTACTCTATTTTGATTTCCAACTGCCAAGGGATCTTTTCCGTGCGCAGCAATACACACGGACGTCCGATCTCACTATCCATAGACCAGGGGAAATTGTGTTACTAGAAGTCCACGTGAAAAATCCCGGCCCTCATCGGGGCTTGAACCCGGGACTCCTAGCACTCGAGGCGGACACCATACCTTAAGACCACTCATCCCCCCTCCCCTCGCTGTTTTAACTCCGTTTTAACATGCAACTCATAATATTCATAGAGGGATGTTTCATCTCTCTCGTTATATTTTCGCATTAGGGAGAAAAGAGAAGCGGTAACAAAACACATCCGTGTCTTCATCAGTTAGAAGGTTGGCCGGGACGCAGAGGTGTTTCCAAGGCACCAGGGCCGGGTTATATACTGGCCAAGTCCTATTGACGCGTCCTCGTCGAGCGTCCTGGGCAACAGGTCCCTTCGGGGTCCTGGCTAAAGTCAATAGGATCGCCGATTCCTCCGAAGTCGGAGAGTGTCTGCCTGTATGGCGAGGAACCACCAGTCTGCACACCAATAAGCCAGACATGGGACAACGGATACTCACGCAAACCTCAGGTCCTGTATGACACCACACTGATGTTGGACAACAGGATGCCTTCATCCGACATACAGGACTTCGCGTTGGAGCTCAAGCCAACGAACACAAGCAAGCAAGCAAGCAAGAAGGTTGGCCAAATGGATCTCCAGCACTGCCTGTCACTCGTCTTTTTTATACATTCTGTCAGGTTGCTGCTGTTCGTCCTTCTCTTGATGTTCTCTTCCCACTTGTTTCGTTGTCTAACCTTTGCTCTCTTGCCTTCGACCTTACAATCCCATGTGGTTTTTATCTTCTTCTTCTTCTTTCGTTCGCTTGAAATATGTCTATAACTGCAATGTTGTCTCTTGCTTGAATCTAACAGTCTGTTTTAGTGTTTTTTATAAGTGTTATGTCTTTTAAAGTTGCCAAAATAATGCACTTGCCTCTATTTTATTTCTTTCATCAACTCCGTATCTTACTCCTTGCTTTATCTATTCATACTTGCCTACTTTATTTTACATTTTAATCGCGGTTACTTATTTCCAGCAAATATGCTTTCACGAGGACTTCTAGTAATAAATTTCCCCTGGTCTCGAGAGAGAGAGAGAGAGAGAGAGAGAGAGAGAGAGAGAGAGAGAGAGAGAGAGAGAGAGAGAGAGAGAGAGAGAGAGAGAGAGAGAGAGAGAGAGAGAGAGTCCGTAAAAGAAAAGGGGCATAATATTTACTTAACTGTTAATAAGGGATATGACTCCTCAGAATTTGCCTTGGGTGATTTCATTTAATATTACGCTGTTGAATAACTCGTACTGGAATCTGCTACTCAAATGCTATCATGATAGTTCTAATATGAAGATTATAAGTGGTGAAGTATTTTGTTTCTTTATTACGTATATTTTAGATTCAGTATAATGCAATGTAATAACAGTATAAAACACCTGCACGACCTTCAGGGATATTTGCCATTTGGCAGTTTAATTTGTTACTCTGGTTTCTTTTCACAACGTATAAATTTTTCGCCTTACCAAGTTATTTTTTTTTTTTTTTGGATCGCTTCTCGGCCTTTTGGCTAAGATCAAGTGTATTTGCTGGCCTCCAGTAGTGCGCTTGGTCTGGTCGGAGGCCGGGATGATCAATCTCGGTCCCTTGGCTAAGATCAGGCGCATTTGCTGCATCCCCCGCAGTAGTGCGCCTGGTCTGGTCGGGGGCCGGGTGATCAAAAAAAAAAAAAAAAACCTCACATTAGCATCACTTTAAATGTGGGCCCGGTGGACCACTGTGGGCAATATTGCCCACAGTGGGACTAAGGGTCCACGCCAAAAACAGGGGAGGCGGGGAACCAGCTAGTCTGGGATGACCGCCAAACCCTAAATTTAAAAAAAAAAAAAAAAAAATTACCAAGTTAGTTTGCATATTCTGTAATCCATTGATGGAAAAATAAATTTTTTACTGGCCTCCTAGGGCCACAAAAAGAAAAGAAAAAAAAATTACCAAGTAAGTCAACTTTCATGGGTATTCCGTTGTTTTACTTCAGTCTAACATTATTTTACGTCAGTCTTACCAAGTTAGTTTGCATATTCTGTAATCCATTGATGGAAAAATAAATTTTTTACTGGCCTCCTAGGGCCACAAAAAGAAAAGAAAAAAAAATTACCAAGTAAGTCAACTTTCATGGGTATTCCGTTGTTTTACTTCAGTCTAACATTATTTTACGTCAGTCTAACGTTATTTAAAAATAAATAAATTACCAAGTAATAATTCCAGAGTAAACACAAGCACTCTTCTTTAAGATATCAATTTAGTATACATGAGTGCGAGTAATAAACAGGAAAATGTGAGTGAATGTTGAATGAATGAATATAAGATCACAGATGGCTACCAAACCAAACCAAAAAAAAAAAAAATAAATAAAATAAACAAGCATTTGTATCAACATAAATATTTACAATCTCAATGGTTTCATTGATTTCACGGGGTAAATAATTTGTAAATTAACAGGAAAGTAGAAGGAATATATTTCTTACCTTATTTTTCGTTTCCTTCTTGTTTCTTCAGCTGATGCTGATGCTGTAATGTTTAGGGCCTGCAATTCGTCTGAATAGTTGGAGCAAAATATCCCAGTAAGTGTGTACGTAGATTAAGGTCTGCGATCTGCTCAGACCTTAATCTGTGTCGGACGATTCCAGTAGGTTGATGATTGCTCTCGGCTGCATAAAATTCAATCCCTCCTTTCTCCAATAGTCCTCTTCCTCTTTCAACACATGGTCCTGACGTTTTTTCCAGTTACTTTTATCAATATTTAATAGCGCGGACAGACAGACAGACAGACGGACAGATAGATAGGACAAGACAGACAGACAGACAGAAAGGTAGGTAGGTAGGTAGGTAGGCAGAAAGGTAGGTGGGTGGGTGGGTGGGTGGATGGCTGGCTGGCTGGCTGACTGGATGGGTGGGTCGGTCGGTAGGTCGTTCGGTCGGTCGGTCGGTGGGTGGGTGGTTGGGCTGGCAGGCAGGCAGGCAGGCAGGCAGTCAGACAGATAGATTAGATAGATAGATAGATAGATAGATAGATAGATAGATAGATAGATAGATAGATAGATAGATAGATAGATAGATAGATAGATAGATAATCGGTCGGTGGGTCGGTCGCTCGGTCGATGGGTCGGTCGGTGGGTCGGTCGGTCGGTCGGTGGGTCGGTGGGTCGGCCGGCCGGCCGGCCGGCAGATAGATAGATAGATAGATAGATAGATAGATAGATAGATAGATAGATAGATAGATAGATAGATAGATAGATAGATAGATAGATAGATAGATAGATAGATAGATAGATAGATAGATAGATAGATAGATAGATAGATAGATAGATAGATAGATAGATAGATAGATAGATAGATAGATAGATAGATAGATAGATAGATAGATAGATAGATAGATAGATAGATAGATAGATAGATAGATAGATAGATAGATAGATAGATAGATAGATAGATAGATAGATAGATAGATAGATAGATCCCCGCCAGAAGCCGGGCCTTGTCAGCTAGTTTATTTATATAATCACGTCTCATGAAAGAACCCCCATTTGGAGACACCTCTGAATCTTCGTGCTGTTTGTTTCAAAACGGACATCACGTGAAAATTTTAAAATATGCGGGGACATGTCTTGGTGAAGCTGTATTACTGTTAAAACCGTGGACGTAATCTCTAAGTCGAAATTAATATAACGCATATAAACAAACTTTGAAATCTGCTGTAAAATCTCCAGAACAAAGATTTTTTTGTTGGGTGGACATAACAATAAGGTTATATACTAAATCTTATCATTTTCCCTCAGTTGGTTACTGAGATATTGAATTTTATATTGAGGCAACCAAAAAAAAAACACACACACACTATAACAGCTTTTGCACCGCCATGTTTCATCATCACCGAGGGGTTGTGATGGTACTTGGTAGGAGTTTTGGAGCTGACAGGAGAGCGAGGCGGCAGGGGAAATAATAACGACGGACTACCATCACGCATTTGTTTTAAAATATTTCCTCACAACAATATCAATGAAGAAATGTTCAAATGTATAAAATGTTGGAAATTTTGCGCATATGTCACCTACACGTCCACATGCAACGCTCTGTAAAAACACGAACAATACAATTCACAACGATTTAAACACTCAATAAAAGTTTTAAAAAAATAAATAATTACCAAGTAATAGTTTAAAACCTCGACTCATTTAATGAGCCATTCGCGGTTTCACCGTGAGACAGTGTGAACTTAGACATGCATGGCTTAATCTTTGAGACAAGCATATGACTAGCGCAACTTACCCACTCCCGGCACGGGGGGGGGGGGGGGGGTAGTGACGAAAAATAACAATACGGGACTCTATCGAGGCCCCGTAATTGGAATGAGTACACTTTAAACCCTTTAACGAGGATCTATTGGAGGGCAAGTCTGGTGCCAGCAGCCGCGGTAATTCCAGCGCCAATAGCGTATATTAAAGTTGTTGCAGTTAAAAAGCTCTAGGCTACCTTATGTTTGTAAAGAGTCACTGCACGAGACTCTAGGCTACCATCTGTTTTGTTAAAGAGTCACCATTCTACAGAAGTTTCCGGCTTGGGTCAAGATGGCGGGACGTGTTTTCTTCCAACTTGACTGAAGACGGTTGATCGGTGGCTTGACAATCCGCCATCATAAAACTCATAGCTGTTACAGAATCAGATTTCTGGCTCCAAAAGTTTGATGCTTCGCACAAACAAAGAGAACCTCGATTTCTGCCCTATGTGCCAACTTAGGCACGAGAAGAAAGACAAGACAATTCTAAGATCTGTCGCATCACTTTTAATATCCTTCAACGTGTGTACACCCTTCAGTGACACTTACTTGGTTATTTTTTTTTTTTTTTTTTTTTTTAAACTTTTATTGAGTGTTAAGAAACATTGCATTTGTATTGTTCGTGTTGTTACAGAGCGTTGCATGTGGAAGTGTAGGTGACATATGCGCAAAATTTTTACAACATTTGTTTCAACCTATTTACATTTGAAATGGGGGGTAACGAAAAACGAGTACAAACAACAACAAGACGGTAGTATACCATTATTTTCCCTCTGCTAACCTTTCACCTGTCAGCTCCAACCCCACCAATACCATCATCACCACTTGGTAATGAGGGAAATGGCAGTAAAAACTTGTTAGAACCGACCGGTGAAGGCAGCAGCAGCATCAAAAACAACAGTATCGAAAAGGTGGGGGGGGGGGGGGAAGGCGGGGGGTTGTCAAGGAGTATCCTAGTTTACAATGCAGGAGTGGTAGTTGCTGCATTTATATTGTTTGTGTTGTTACATGCGTACTGTGTGTTCAGTATTTGTGTGCGTGTTTTTACAGAGCGTTGCATGTGGGCGTGTAGGTGACATATGCGCAAAAATTTCAAATATTTTATACATTTAAACATTTCTCCATTGACATTGTTGTAAGGAAATATTTTAAATCAAAAGCGTGATGGTAGCGGGCTGTTATTTTTCCCCTGCCGCCCCGCTCTCCTGTCAGCTCCAAAAACTCCTACCAAGTACCATCACCCTCGATGATGGTAAACATGGCGGTGCAGGACTGAAACAAAACGGTGAGGTTGGCAGCAGAGACAAACATCACAGTATCAAAAGGGTGGGCAAGGGGGATGTGATAGTATATGCGTTTACAAAGCCATATATATTAATAGTGATTACAATGATAATAATGCAAAGTAACAACCAAATACATAAATAATTTCCATAGTGACAAGGAATAAACAGTGCTGAGACTAGTGATAGACTCAATCAATGATAATAAATAAATAATAGTTTTAACATGTGATTTTATGTGCTAAATTGATTAACTTAGGAATGGTGTTTACATGAAATACATCTTATGATAATAATGACAAGGAATAAAAACTACTAAGGGTGATGACAGCAATGCTAATATTAATAAACACAATGGTAGGATTTGTTTGATAAAGATCACATTTTCCAAACATGTGATTCCATTTGCTAAAATGGTTTTCTTAGAAATGGTGTTAAATTATTGCTGGTGCATACAATAACAATTGCATCCTGCTCTGTTTAATAATATAGTAGGTGTAAAAAGGAGTTGGTTCTCTTTTTTTTTTCCTCCTTGCTTATTTTTTTTTTTTTTTTTTTACATATTCTTGCAACCTGCAATGTTCAGTAATAGCAGAAGTAAAGGGAGTTGGTTATCTTTTTCTCCTTGTTTATTTATTTATTTTTTTTTCCCTTTGGTCTTATGTGTAAGGGTTTATTCATTTTTTCCCTTCCTCTTTTTTTTAAAACTTATTGTAGAAAGTAAACAAGCATCAATATTAGCACAAATTGTTACAATCTTTACATTTGTGTTTCCCTTGCCACCCTCTCACCAATTTGGTTCCACTCCACCAATGCCCTACCACTCCTCTCTGGGCAATGATGGTAAAGGCAGGATAGATATTTGAACCAAACCGGTGTGCGTATCAGCAAAGGCAGCAACAAAACATGAGCAAGGGGGTGGGGGGCACATGGGAAAGGGATTTTGTTTATTACTAATGATGACAATAATAATAATGACAAGAAGAGACATACTGAGGGTAATAATAGCCAATATAAAAAACTAGCAATGGTAATAATGGTTATGAAAATGATAAACTTTTTGCAAATTTGGTTTCCATTTGCTAGGATGATTTTCTTTGGGATGGTGTTAACATAGCATAGCAGTGTACATACACAAGCCAAATATAGTTTTTATTAATAGTTGTAATACAGGGAGTTGGGTTTTTTTTTTTTTTTTTTTTCCCCTCATTCCTTCAATCATTTGTGTTTGCACAAATTTATTTCAGTATTATTGATTTGGTAAACATATGTGATTTTGTATTTATTCCTTCAACACTCCCTCACATGATTCAAAAGGGGTGACAAGGAGAAAGGGAAATCTTTACATTTTTGTTTACTTTGCCGCACTCCCACTAATCGCTTTCACTCCAATGCCCCTCCGACCACCCTTAATGATGGTACAGGCAGGACAAATGTTGAACTGACCAGTGGGGGTGGTAGCAAAGGCAACAAAACCTTAAGCAAAATGGGGCACTAGGGGAGATGAAGTTGTAAAATAATAATGATGATATCACTAATACTTATAACCTTTATGATACTAGGGATATTTAGGTAGATACTGAATACAAAGAAAAGGGGGAATCTTTACATGTTTCCCCTCCTCACTATACTCTCCTCAACTGGTTTCACCCCACCAAAACCCTCATGCCAACTCTTAATGATGGTACAGGCAGGACAAGTGTTTGAACCAACCAGTTGGGGTAGCAGCAAGGGTAACAACACATAAGCAACAGGGGGCGCAGGGGAGATGAAGTTGTAAAATAATAGTGATGATATCAATAATACTTGTAAAATCAATGATACTAAGGATAATGGGGTAAGTATTGACTGCAGGGATAGGGGAAAGTCTTTACATGTTGTTCCCTCTCTACTCTCCCACCGATTGGTTTCAATCACCAATGTCCCCATGACCACTAATGATGGTACAGGCAGGGCAAATGTTTGAAACAAACTAGTGGGGGTGGTAGCAAAAGCAACAAACATTTAATAAAGGGAGGGGGGGGGACATAGGGGATGAAGTTGTAAAATAATAAAGGTGATAACATTAATACTTATTAAATTAATGATACTAAGGATAAAAGGGGTTGGGTAATGATAGTAAAAAGTAAAAATTGATAATGATAATAGTAATAATAATAATAATAATAATAATGAAAACCATAATAATGATAAAATAAAATACTATAATAGATATGTGATTTCCTTTACTAAAATGATAATCTTAGTTGTGGTGGTAGTTTAGCACAACAAATTCATTTGTATCAAACATTTCATAATTTGTACCTTGGAAAGGGAGGAGTTAAGTTTTCTTTTCTCTTTTTCCCTTTTTCCCCTTATCTATAAGGGTGATTTACATAAGGGATTTTCCATTGGTCTTTTGACCATATGAGATCTTTTTAATCATTCACTCCCAGTTTCTTTTTTCTTTCTCTCACTCATGTATACCAAAACTACCACAAAAATTTCCAGAGTTGGTATACCATTTATACCAACTCTGGAAAGAGTTGTGATATTTTGTGCGTGAACATAAATGATATTAAGTGTGTGTTATATGTGCGGTGTTTGTATCTGGCTGAGTTTCTACATGTCCATATGAGCTGTCTATAGTAAGAAAGAGCTGTCAGTAGTTTTGTATGTGTGTCTTTTGCTGATTTTGGTATAATGTTGAGAAAAATTGCTTTATATATGTCAGTTTGTTTGCCTGTGTGTGTTTGTATGAGGTGTTGGAGTGTTGCGCGTATGGCTGTGATTGTTGGACATGTATAATAAATGTGTTCCTCTGTCTCTGTTGTGTTATTTCTACATAGCTGGCACTGTGATATTTGTTTGTATTTGTATGCTTCTGTCTGTGTTGTCGGTGTCATATTGTATAACAGTCTATATGTGATCTCTCTAGCTTTTGGTGTTATGTGTTTGTTGTGTAGGTTTGAAAAGGTGCATGTGAAGTCAGACATGAAGTATTTGTGTCCTCTTTTAATCCTAAGTTTGAGTGATGGTGCTTGCTCTCTAACTAAATGTTTGTATATTTTGTGTGTTGTTTGCTGTATTAACTGTTCATGTCCTTGTATTGCCTGTATGCATGTCTGGTAGAATGTTGGCAGTGTTCCCTGGTAGTGTGCAGTTGCATTGTTAAGAGGTGTGAGGTGTTTTATGTTGTGTGCTATATAATATAAAGCTAATCTATGTTGTTCTGGATGTCTGATGATTTTACCTATGTGACTGATTCTAAGTGACAGTATTTTTGTGTGGATGTCCTGTAGTCCAATTCCCCCCTGTAGTTTGTCCTGCATGAGTGTTTTGTGATGTATGCTGTGTATTGTATTGGTGAAGATGAAGCGTCTGATTTGTATGTTTATGTCTGTGACGGTCTGTTTGGGAGGGTTTAGTACTGTCGCTAAGTATAATATTTTGGGTATTATGTATGTGTTGACTATTGTGCTTCTACCAAATATTGTGGATGTTTTGTACCTATACCTGTGTAACATGTCTGTGATCTGTTCAGTCAATGAGTGCCATGTCTGTTTGTGTGTTTTTGTGGGATCACATGGGAATGTGATCCCATACAGCTTCATGGTGCCTGTGTGTCTCAGGTCTGGAGGGAAATCAGACTTTTGTTTCCACTTTCCTAGTCCCATTATCTGTGATTTCTGTATATTTACTTTGGCTCCACTGCCTTTTCCAAAATGGGTAAAGGTGTGGAGTATGTTCCTTATTGAGATGTTGCTAGTGGGGAAGAAGGCAGTGTCATCTGCATAAGCGACAAGCTTCTGCTCTCCTATCCCATGTAGGAAGGTTCCTTTAATACTAGTGTCTTGTCTTATCTTTTCTAGTAAAGGCTCTAAGGTGAGCACGTACAGTAGTGGTGATAAGGGACATCCCTGTCTTACAGATCTAGTGAGCCTGAAGCTATCTGTCAGTGAGTGGTTCACCAACACTTTGCTCTCGGGGTTTTTGTACAAGATCTGTATCCACTGCCTGTAGTACTCTCCTATGTTGCAGTGTTCTAGTGTCCTATGCAGGTAAGTATGGGAAATTCTGTCGAAAGCCTTCTCTTGATCCAAGGACAAGATGGAGGATGGACAATCTTTCCTATGTGTGTAGTTAATAATGTCTCTAATGAGATGGTTGTGGCTGTGTATATTTCTGTCTTTGACACTGCACTGTTGGTCGGGGTGTATGAGTGTAGGCATGAAGGGTTTGAGTTTGTTGGTGAGTGATTTGGCGAGTATCTTGTAGTCTGTGTTGAGTAAGGAAATTGGTCTGTAGTTTTTCAGTTGTGTTTTGTCGGTGTTGTCTTTGCGTATGAGTGTGATGTAGGACATGTTAAAGCTTTCAGGTAATTGTTGTTTGTCAAAGGCTTCCTGATAGACTTTGAGGAGAAGATTGCCTAGGATAGGAAAGAAATGTTGGTAGAATTCTACTGTCAAACCGTCTGGTCCTGGAGTTTTGTCTTTGTTTAGTGTGCTCAGTGTCTGTGTTATGTCTGCCAGTGTCAGCTCTGTGTCCAGTGTTTCTCTGTCTGTGTCAGGTAATTTCTTTGTGTACTGTAGGAAGTTGTCTTGTATCTGTGTGTCTACTGCCTCTGCTGTGAATAGATGTTTGTAGTGTTGCTGGAAAGCGGTCCCTATGTGTAGTGTTTCTGTCTGCATGTTTCCCTGCATGTCTGATATTTGGCTTATTTGTCTCCTATGCTGTATATTCTGCTCTATTGCCATGTATTGTCTACTTGCTGACTCTTGTGTAATAGTGTTGAGCTTTGTTCTGAGAAGAGCACCCAAATATCTGTGTTGTTGGTGGTCTTCTAGCTGTGCTTCAAGTGTGTGTAAATGAAGTGCATCTCTGTCTGTCTGTTTTGTTAGTCGTATGGCTGTCTGTATAATGCGCTCCTGTGTTATTCTGTCTTTGTGAATCATGGTTGCTAAATGTTGTGTTCTGCTTCGTATCGTGCTTTTTAGCAAGTCCCAGTATTGTGTGATGTTCTCAGTCGGTATATTGTCTGTGTATGTGTGTATGAGCTGTGTCATATATTGTACATATCCTGCGTGTTTCAGAAGTGTACAATTGAACTTCCAGTGTGGTGACCGTTTGTGCGGCTGCGTGTCTGTGCTGTTTGGGCTAATGTGTACAAGTGTACCTTTGTGATCTGTGAAGTCTAGTGTTTCTCGTAGGTGTTGGGTTTTTAATATGTGGTGTGTTGCGGGTGTGTAGAATCTGTCTAATCTGGATGATCTGTTGTGTGCTTTGTTTGTGTATGTCGTTTCTCTGCTGTCGGGGTGTGTTTGCCTGAATGCGTCTGTGAGGTTGTGTGTGTCGATGATGTTTAGCAGTGTGTCTAGTTGATGTATGCTGTCCTTGCCGGTCCTTCTCAGCTGTGTTCTCACTTCACCTCCTACCACATCCATTCCTTCAAGAACACAGTTGAAATCACCGGCAAGAACAATATTTTGTCCCCTGTATGTCTGTGTTAATAAATCGTCTAACTGTTCATAAAATTGTGGTTGATAATTGTAGTTTGGTGGTGCGTGTATGTTAACAATAGCGTACGTGTGTGCTTCGTTTTTGACCTCAACTGTAGAAATCCTACCATGTGGGTCTCTGTGTGACCTAAAAATGGTCCATGTGTCGGAAATTTGTAGGATCGCTGTCCCTGACCCTGTGTTGTTTTCTGCCAAACTGAATGACGAATTTTTTAAACCTAGCCGTGTTACCAATTCAGCTGCTTCGAAATCTGTTTGAATATTTGTTTCTTGTAATAACAGAAAATCCGGCTTGTATTTGTGTATGAGAATGACTATTTGTTTTAATTTCATTCTCATACCACGAATATTTAAGCTAAGTAAACATAAATCGTCAGCCATTTTAAAAATTAAAAATAAAACAACATGATGGTTAAGTTTAAGTGATTACCTTTAGTAGTAGTAATTAATTTCCTGTAGTAATTTAATTCTGGGTTGTGTCTTCGGGTTTGATGGTATGTTTGTAGTTTCCGTTTTCCTCGTGGTCTTCGTCGGTGTCTTCGTCAGTGTTTATAAAAAGTGGTCCTTCGTTGTCGCTGTTTTCATCTTGTTTTGTGGCAGCTTTCTTGTATGGTTTGGAAGGAGAGGGGGAAAGTCTTCCTTCCTCTTCTCTCATGTCTTTGTTGCCTGAAGAATTTCTCCTCTCTGCCCTCTGTCTTTTTCTGCCGTAGAGGACGGTTTGGAAATCTTCGTCGTTGGTTTCTTCTGAAACTGTTTTTGCTTGAGTTTCTGCGTCTGTCTCCGTGGTCACCGGTCCGCCAGCTACCTCGACGTCATCTTGGGCGGCGTTGTCCTCGTCTGGCCTCGTGGTTTCTTTTTGGCCGGCTGTCTCGGCGACATCTTGTTTTTTGTTGTTCGAAATTGTTTGAGGTTTTCCCCCGAGTGAGGGGAAATCTTCTTGTGATCTTTCAATTGGTTGTGTGATATTTATATTGTCTTTCTTTTGCCTCCGGCTCGGGCATTTGTTGGCCCATTGTGAGTCCAGACCACAAGTAGGGCATTCAGTGCGACGACCCACTATTGTGAACATAATACGGTGGTCTCCTGCGATTTTCTTACTTGGTTAGGCGACAAATTTATACGTTGTGAAAAGAAACCAGAGTAACATATTAAACTGCCAAATGGCAAATATCCCTGAAGGTCGTGCAGGTGATTTATACTGTTATTACATTGCATTATACTGAATCTAAAATATACGTAATAAAAAAACAAAATACTTCACCACTTATAATCTTCATATTAGAACTATCATAATAGCATTTGAGTAGCAAATTCCAGTACGAGTTATTCAACACCGTAATATTAAATGAAATCATTCGAGGCAAATTCTGAGGAGTCATATCCCTTATTAACAGTTAAGTAAATATTATGCCCCTTTTCTTTTACGGACTCTCTCTCTCTCTCTCTCTCTCTCTCTCTCTCTCTCTCTCTCTCTCTCTCTCTCTCTCCTCTCTCTCTCTCTCTCTAGAGACCAGGGGAAATTTATTACTAGAAGTCCTCGTGAAAGCATATTTGCTGGAAATAAGTAACCGCGATTAAAATGTAAAATAAAGTAGGCAAGTATGAATAGATAAAGCAAGGAGTAAGATACGGAGTTGATGAAAGAAATAAAATAGAGGCAAGTGAGTTATTTCGGTAACTTTAAAAGACATAACACTTATAAAAAACACTAAAACAGACTGTAAGATTCATGCAAGAGACAACATTGCAGTTATAGACATATTTCAAGCGAACGAAAGAAGAAGAAGAAGATAAAAACCACATGGGATTGTAAGGTCGAAGGCAAGAGAGCAAAGGTTAGACAACGAAACAAGTGGGAAGAGAACATCAAGAGAAGGACAAACAGCAGCAACCTGACAGAATGTATCGCAAAGGTGTTTCCAAGGCACCAGGGCCTGGTTATATACTGGCCAAGACCTATTGACGCGTCCTCGTCGAGCGTCCTGGGCAACAGGTCCCTTCGGGTTCCTGGCTAAAGTCAGTAGGATCGCCGTTCCTCCGAAGTCGGAGAGTGTCTGCCTGTACGGCGAGGAACCACCAGTCTGCACACCAATAAGCCAGACATGGGACAACGGATGCTCACGCAAACCTCAGGTCCTGTATGACATC
This sequence comes from Cepaea nemoralis, assembly GCA_014155875.1. Taxonomy (NCBI): domain Eukaryota; kingdom Metazoa; phylum Mollusca; class Gastropoda; order Stylommatophora; family Helicidae; genus Cepaea; species Cepaea nemoralis. The sequence goes on along the minus strand of JACEFZ010027441.1, from coordinate 49,632 downwards.
ACACTGATGTTGGACAACAGGATGCCTTCATCCGATATACAGGACTTCGCGTTGGAGCTCAAGCCAACGAACACAAGCAAGCAAGCAAGCGCAGAATGTATAACAAAGACGAGTGACAGGCAGTGCTGGAGATCCATTTGGCCAACCTTCTAATTGATGAAGACACGGATGTGTTTTGTTACCGCTTCTTTTTTCTCCCTAATGCGAAAATATAACGAGAGAGATGAAACATCCCTCTATGAATATTATGAGTTGCATGTTAAAACGAGGGGGGGGGGGGGATGAGTGGTCTTAAGGTATGGTGTCCGCCTCGAGTGCTGGGAGTCCCGGGTTCAAGCCCCGGTGAGGGCCGGGATTTTTCACGTGGACTTCAAGTAACAAAATTTCCCCTGGTGTATGGATAGTGAGATCGGACGTCCGTGTGTATTGCTGCGCACGGAAAAGATCCCTTGGCAGTTGGAAATCAAAATAGAGTAGCCTAACGGCGCTGCCCGGGCAAAATTTCGAGTTAAAAATCTACCCAAAGTATTTCAGGATCTTCGCCGTGGCTACGGAGTTCGTGCATTGAGCTGAGATTCCCCGGACTCAGGCTTGAGATAGGAGTAGAACGGAGAACTTATGGGTTACACCCGTGTACCGTGATGTTGATCCGTCGACTAAACTAAACTAAACATGTTAAAATATGAACAATCTGCGTTGCGGAGAAGACACGGTATTTATACGAGGGGGTTTCAAATCAAAACCTTAAAAGTGTGATTGAAATTACAATAACCAGGCCATTGTCTTGAAACCTGTCAATATTGTTTTTAAGGTTGTCAAGGGTGTTAAGCTAGTGACATCACGGTGTAGACGAACACGGTTATGTCATAAGGACAGTTTAAAAAGTGCTACCCCACATTTGTTCATGCGCCAAAGAGGAGCAGCATTATGTTATCTGTTTTTGTTTTATCAGTGAAGGGGTGAAACATAGAAATTCATCGGCGAATGAAGGTCCAGTATGGCGATGCATGCCTGTCAATCAAGCAAGTGTATGAGTGGAGTAGGAAGTGTTAATACTTTTCCGTCTGATGAAGATGTGCAGCAGATGGTGCATGAGTGGTTACACTCGCGACCAAGAGAATTTTTTTGGTTCTATAGCATTGGTCACCAAACGTTTTTCACCGCGGGCCGGATAACTGACAAAATGACGAGCGCGGGCCGGATAGTCATTCTTCTTCGTCTTCTTCTTCTGCGTTCATCCGGAGTTTTTTTTGTTTCGGACGTGATTGCGTTGTGCCTGTTTACAGCAGAGCTGCGTTCTTGCGCCGTTAGGCCGACTTCTGCGGGCATTTGTTGACCGGGTTAACCTTCCCGGGGGATAGTCATTCTATACAATACTTGCGCCGGCATCCGTGGCGAAGGTCTTACGGACTTGGTTCATAATCCCGTATACACAGCAGGGGTAATCATCCAACACAGTACCAGTGATCTTCCATCACAGCACGGATAATCATCCAACACAGTACCAGTGATCTCCCATCACAGCATGGATAATCATCCAACACAGTAATTGTAGTCTGATACACATTTAATAATGCATATTAAATATTATGCCCTGCTTAAAAAAAAAAAAAAAAAACTAACCAAGTAAGTCGCAAATTTGTTGCTGCCTTTGCTGATACCCACACCGGTTTGGTTCAAATATTTATCCTGCCTTTACCATTATTGCCCAGAGAGTGGGGTAGTGGCATTGGTGGGGTGACCAAATTGGTGAGAGGGTGGCAAGGGAAACAAAATGTAAAGATTGTAAAAATTTGTGCTAATATTGATGCTTGTTTACTTTCTACAATAAGTTTTAAAAAAACAAAAGAGGAAGGGAAAAAATGAATAAACCCTTACAAATAAGACCAAAAGAAAAAAAAAAGAAAAAAGGAGAAAAAGATAACCAACACCTTTTACTTCTGCTATTATTGAACATTGCATGTTGCAAGTATATGTAAATAAAAAAAAAAAAAATAAGCAAGGAGAAAAAAAGATAACCAACTCCTTTTTACACCTACTATATTATTAAACAGTGCAGGATGCAATTGGTATTGTATGCACCAGCCATATTTTAACACCATTTCTAAGAAAATCATTTTAGCAAATGGAATCACATGTTTGGAAAATGTGATCATTATCCAAACAAATCCTACCATTGTGTTTATTAATATTAGCATTGCTGTCATCACCCTTAGTAGCTTTTATTCCTTGTCATTATTATTATAAGATGTATTTCATGTAAACACCATTCCTAAGGTAATCAATTCAGCACATAAAATCACATGTTAAAACTATTATTTATTATCATTGAGTCTATCACTAGACTAGTTCATAGTTCATAGTGACTAGTCTCAGCACTGTTATTCCTTGTCACTATGATATTTATTTATGTATTTGGTTGTTACTTTGCATTATTATCATTGTAATCACTATTAATATATATGTCTTTGTAAACGCGTATACTATCACATCCCCCTTTCCCACCCTTTTGATACTGTGATTGTTGTCTGTGCTGCCACCCTCACCGTTTTGTTTCAGTTCTGCACCGCCATGTTTATCATCACCGAGGGTGATTGTACTTGGTAGGAGGTTCTGGAGCTGACAGGAGAGCGGGGCGGCAGTGGAAATAATAACAGCCCGCTACCATCACGCTCTTGATTTAAAATATTACCTTACAACAATGTCAATGGAGAAATGTTTAAATGTATAAAATATTTGTAATATTTGCGCATATGTCACCTACACGCCCACATGCAACGCTCTGTAAAAACACGCACACAAATACTGAACACACAGTTCGCATGTAACAACACGAACAATACAAATGCAACAACTACCTTTCTGCATTGTAAACTAGGAAACTCCTTGACAACCCCCCCCCCTTCCTCCCCCCCCCCACCTTTTCGATACTCTTCGTTTTGATGCTGCTGCTGCCATTCACCGGTCGGTTTTAACAAGTTTTACTGCCCTTTTCCTCATTACCAAGTAGTGATGATGGTATTGGTGGGGTTGGAGCTGACAGGTGAAAGGGTGGCAGAAGAAAATAATGGTATACTACCGTCTGTTGTTGTTTGTACTCGTTTTCCGTTACCCTTCATTTCAAATGTAAAAATGTTGAAACAAATGTTGTAAAAATTTGCGCATATGTCACCTACACTTCCACATGCAACGCTCTGTAACAACACGAACAATACAAATGCAAACTTTTTCTTTAACACTCAATAAAAGTTAAAAAAAAAAAAAAAAATTACCAAGTAAGTCAACTTTCATGGGTATTCCGTTGTTTTACTTCAGTCTAACATTATTTTACGTCAGTCTAACGTTATTTAAAAAAAAAAAATTACCAAGGATCGGCCTTTTGGCTAAGCTCAAGTGTATTTGCTGGCCTCCAGTAGTGCGCTTGGTCTGGTCGGAGGCCGGGATGATCATTCTTGGTCCCTTGGCTAAGATCAGACGCATTTGCTGCCCCCCGCAGTAGTGCACCTGGTCTGGTCGGGGATGGGAGATCCACACAAAAAAAACACCTCACATAAGCATCACTTTAAATGTGGGCCCGGTGGACCACTGTGGGCAATAGCTCACAGTGGGACTAAGGGTCCACGCCAAAAACAGGGGGAAGCGGGGAACCAGCTTGTCTGGGATGACCGCCAAACCCCCCAAAAAAATTAAAAAATTACCAAGTAATAAGTCAACATTCCGGGGCATTCCGTTGTTTTACTTCAGTCTAACGTTATTTAAAAAAAAAAATTACCAAGTAATAATTCCAGAGTAAACACAAGCACTCTTCTTTAAGATATCAATTTAGTATACATGAGTGCGAGTAAGAAACAGGAAAAAGTGAGTGAATGTTGAATGAATGAATGTAAAATCACAGATGGCTACCTAACCAATGAGATTGTAAATATTTATGTTGATACAAATGCTTGTTTATTTATTTATTTTTATTTTTTTAAGGAAAGGGAAAAATGAATGAACCCTTACAAATAAGACAAAAATAAAAAATAAGCAAGGAGAAAAAAGATAATCAACTCCTTTTACACCTACTATATTATTGAACAGTGCAGGTTGCAATTGTATGTACCTGCCATGTTTTAACACCATCCCTAAGAAAATCCTTTTAGCAAATGGAATTACATGTTTTGGAAAATGTGTTCATCATCTATATCTATAAAAGAGACTGTATGTTTGTGGGTTTGTGGGTATTGGATGCGTTCGATAACGGTACATCCGATTGAGATGAAATTTTCTACACGTCTTCCTTTCATTCATTTGCAACCGACTATAATAATTTCTTAATGTAAAATTTTCGACTTATTTAATAACATTTACTTTTCCATTTTCATTATATAATGTCTATATAGCAGGGGCACATCACTCTAGAAAAGTTATTTCAAGGGGCATAACTTTTAATAACATTTCTAAATACTTTATAGTCATATTGTTGGACTTACCTGCACTATTGTCACACTCTTTGTCTATAGATATTTTTAGACATATGAGTTATATTAAATAATGATATAATCTTTAAGGTATTTTTACAGTTGGCATAAAAATAATGCATTATGCATAACATTTTAACCCATCTTTTTCTACAGTTTTCATTGAATGGTGTGTGGAAGGACATTCTTTTAAGTTACTGTGCGCCAAAAGCTGGGCGAAACCACGCCGGTCAGACAGATAGCTTCTCGGCCTTTTGGCTAAGATCAAGTGTATTTGCTGTCCCTTCCAGTAGTGCGCTTGGTCTGGTCGGAGGCCGGGAGGATCAATCTCGGTCCCGTGGCTAAGGTCAGACGCATTTGCTGCTCCCCGCAGTAGTGCGCCTGGTCTGGTCGGGGGCCGGGTGATCCACACACCAAAAAAAAAAACCTCACATTAATCACTTTAAATGTGGGCCCGGTGGACCACTGTGGGCAATAGCTCACAGTGGGACTAAGGGTCCACGCCAAAAACAGGGGAGGCGGGGAACCAGCTCGTCTGGGATGACCGCCAAACCCTAAAAAAAAAAAAAAAAAAAAAAAAAAAAAAAAAAAAGACAGATAGACAGACAGACAGTCGGGAACGGGAGAGCTTATATGACTACTTATATGAATTAAATTATATGCTCCCCACCAGGGACTGGGTGAAGCCGGGCCGGGGCAGACAGACAGACAGACAGACATACAGACAGTCGGGAACGGGAGAGCTTATATGACTACGTATATGAATTAAATTAGATGCTCCCCACCAGGGACTGGGTGAAGCCGGGACAGAGAGACAAACAGATAGTCGGGAACGGGAGAGCTTATATGACTACGTATATGAATTAAATTAGATGCTCCCACCAGGGACTGGGTGAAGCCGGGCCCGGTCAGATAGACAGATAGTCGGGAACGGGAGAGCTTATATGACTACTTATATGAATTAAATGAGATGATCCCCACCAGGGACTGGGTGAAGCCGGGCCGGGTCAGCCAGCCAGACAGACAAACAAGCAGACAGACAGACTGATAGATAGATAGATCCTCTCCAGGGCCTGGGCGAAGACGGGCCGGGTCAGCTAGTCATAACTATATTATTATCATTGCTGCTATCAGCATCGCTGTTATCACCCTTAGTAGTTATATTCTTTGTCATTATTATTATAGATGTAATTCATGTAAACACCATTCCTAAGAAAATCCCTTTAGAAAATGGAATCACGTGTTTGGAAAATGTGATCCTTATCATCACTATTATTATCAGTGCTGTTATTGTCATTGCTGTTATCACCCTTAGCAGTTTTTTTTCTTTGTCATTATTATTATTGATGTATTTGGTTGTTATTTGCATTATTATCATTGTAATCCTTATTAATATATATGGCTTTGTAAACCCGTATACTGTCACATCCCCCTTTCCCACTTTTATGATACTGTGATTGTTGTTTCGGCTGCCGCCCTCACCGGTTGGTTCTTATAGTATGTCTACATTTGTTTGCCTTCATTCACGATCAATTATTTTGAAAACTGTCTGTTGCATCGTTAAGGAGACGAAGCCTTGTTACAAACCTTTGAGAACATAAATTTTAAGACGCATCTTTGGACCCATTAGGGATACACAAAGTGGAGAGTGGAAAAGAAGAAGTAACAAAGACATTTATGATCTGTTTAAGTCCCCGCTAATCACTGGTATCATGAAGGCTAATAGACTACAATGGCTGGGGCATATAGAAAGAATGGAAGATAATAGGGAAACAAAACTCGCTTACACTCAGGAAATAAATGACCGTAGACCCCGAGGTAGACCAAGAAGACGGTGGAGAGATAATACATGTACAGACCTACAAGCACTTGGAATCAACGACTGGCAAGAGAAGGTCCACCATAGAGACGAATGGAGACGGATTGTATTTGCAGCAAAGAACCTCAATGGCTCGGAAAGCTGAAGAAGAAGAAGAGAAGAAGTCTTATATTTACCCCCACCCAAGGAATATGTCTTTGATAGGTCCAAAAACAACTTAAATCATTGAAAGCGGCGACATTCCTTTGATGTTTTGCTGAACAACTAGTGATTTCTCGTTAACAAAGTTATTTTTACGGTAATGGGAGACCTGTCAATTCTGATGACACACAAAGGCGTATCCAGGATTCGTATGGGAGTGTGTGCAATGAAAGAACTAGCTTAAAATCGACAGGGTCGGCTGCATTGCACCGGGTTTTTATCCCATATGGCTCAGTTTCTTTCTGCAGCGCGGAAAGCGTCGCACAAAGCACGAACTCCCTAGTTCCAGCGACGACCCTCTGGAGTCTCCGAAAAAATTCACTCGTGAAATGAAGGACGCGGTCCGCAATCGAATATACAACCTTCGGAGCCCGAGTCAGACGGCTTGACCACTTCACCACTGAGATTCCCGAGAGGGGTGCAATGTGTAATACTAGTAAAGACAGAATTTAGAGGCACGGGGTAAATAATTTGTAAATTAACAGGAAAGTAGAAGGAATATATTTCTTACCTTATTTTTCATTTCCTTCTTGTTTCTTCAGCTGATGCTGATGCTGTAATGTTTAGGGCCTGCAATTCGTCTGAATAGTTGGAGCAAAATATCCCAGTAAGTGTGTACGTAGATTAAGGTCTGCGATCTGCTCAGACCTTATCTATGGCGGACGAATCCAGTAGGTTGATGATTGCTCTCGGCTGCATAAAATTCAATCCCTCCTTTCTCCAATAGTCCTCTTCCTCTTTCAACACATGGTCCTGACGTTTTTTCCAGTAACTTTTATCAATATTTAATAGCGCGGACAGACAGACAGACAGACAGACAGACAGAAAGGTAGGTAGGTAGGCAGAAAGGTAGGTGGGTGGGTGGGTGGGTGGATGGCTGGCTGGCTGGCTGGCTGACTGGATGGGTGGGTCGGTCGGTAGGTCGTTCGGTCGGTCGGTCGGTGGGTGGGTGGTTGGGCTGGCAGGCAGGCAGGCAGGCAGGCAGGCAGTCAGACATATAGATAGATTAGATAGATAGATAGATAGATAGATAGATAGATAGATAGATAGATAGATAGATAGATAGATAGATAATCGGTCGGTGGGTCGGTCGCTCGGTCGATGGGTCGGTCGGTCGGTCGGTGGGTGGGTCGGCCGGCCGGCCGGCCGGCAGATAGATAGATAGATAGATAGATAGATAGATAGATAGATAGATAGATAGATAGATAGATAGATAGATAGATAGATAGATAGATCCCCGCCAGAAGCCGGGCCTTGTCAGCTAGTTTATTTATATAATCACGTCTCATGAAAGAACCCCCATTTGGAGACACCTCTGAATCTTCGCGCTGTTTGTTTCAAAACGGACATCACGTGAAAATTTTAAAATATGCGGGGACATGTCTTGGTGAAGCTGTATTACTGTTAAAATCGTGGACGTAATCTCTAAGTCGAAATTAATATACCGCATATAAACTAACTTTGAAATCTGCTGTAAAATCTCCAGAACAAAAATTTTTTTGTTGGGTGGACATAACAATAAGGTTATATACTAAATCTCATCATTTTCCCTCAGTTGGTTACTGAGATATTGAATTTTATATTGAGGCAACCAAAAAAAAAAAACACACACTATAACAGCTTTTGCACCGCCATGTTTCATCATCACCGAGGGGTTGTGATGGTACTTGGTAGGAGTTTTGGAGCTGACAGGAGAGCGAGGCGGCAGGGGAAATAATAACGACGGACTACCATCACGCATTTGTTTTAAAATATTTCCTCACAACAATATCAATGAAGAAATGTTCAAATGTATAAAATGTTGGAAATTTTGCGCATATGTCACCTACACGTCCACATGCAACGCTCTGTAAAAACACGAACAATACAATTCACAACGATTTAAACACTCAATAAAAGTTTAAAAAAAAAAAAAAATTACCAAGTAATAATTTAAAACCTCGACTCATTTGATGAGCCATTCGCGGTTTCACCGTGAGACAGTGTGAACTTAGACATGCATGGCTTAATCTTTGAGACAAGCATATGACTAGCGCATCTTACCCACTCCCGGCACGGGGGGGGGGGGGGGGGGGGTGTAGTGACGAAAAATAACAATACGGGACTCTATCGAGGCCCCGTAATTGGAATGAGTACACTTTAAACCCTTTAACGAGGATCTATTGGAGGGCAAGTCTGGTGCCAGCAGCCGCGGTAATTCCAGCTCCAATAGCGTATATTAAAGTTGTTGCAGTTAAAAAGCTCTAGGCTACCTTTTGTTTGTAAAGAGTCACTGCACGAGACTCTAGGCTACCATCTGTTTTGTTAAAGAGTCACCATTCTACAGAGTTTCCGGTTTGGGTCAAGATGGCGGGACGTGTTTTCTTCCAACTTGACTGAAGACGGTTGATCGGTGGCTTGACAATCCGCCATCATAAAACTCATAGCTGTTACAGAATCAGATTTCTGGCTCCAAAAGTTTGATGCTTCGCACAAACAAAGAGAACCTCGATTTCTGCCCTATGCGCCAACTTAGGCACGAGAAGAAAGACAAGACAATTCTAAGATCTTTCGCATCACTTTTAATATCCTTCAACGTGTGTACACGCTTCAGTGACACTTATAATAAGTAAAGTAAGTAAAAGACATAGTACACACCTAAAGCGACATCAGGCCGTGTGGTAGATTTTCTCAGTATGATGCAAGTCGTCGTAAGTCCGCCCCTTAATGATACAAGTCTTCGAAATTCCGCCTCTCCTTCGCTGCTTATGCCGCTCCCTTACGGTGACGCCTGATGCGGCCGCCTCTCTGTATCATAGCACCGCACGTCCCTGAGTGACACTTATAATAAGTAAAGCAAGTATACTGTTTTTTTAAAAAAACGCAACATTTTTGGTATTACTTTTATAAAATATAATCGCTGATTGGACATCAATTAACCTATCGACTGTGTCCATCTGGTCATTAAATTCTCGTGGTTACCTGAATTGTATTTACCTCATGATTCGTGAGGTCATGAATGAGGTCAAGGTTAAAACAACATTTTAGACAATAACTCCTGACAGATTTATGATAATTCCGTGAAACTTACTGAATTTAAAACTCTCTGATCATATTATTGAAAGCCCATAAAAGATTGGCGCTCCTTGAATACATTCAGTTGAAAAATCAATGGGCAAAAATGGCTCATCTCACTACAAAACAACGACGCATCATCATTTGACGTTTACATCCTGGACAGTAACAAAGTGTAGTAGCCAGAGAATTTAATGTGGTTAGAAGCACCATTTGTCGCCTATGGAGGCGATTTCAAGAAACTGGCTCAGTGGCAGACCGAGAAGTGAAAGACCCAGAATCACAACTGCCGCCGAAGACCGCTTCATACGGCTGCGTCGCCTTAGGAATCGATTTGCATCTGCGTCCTCCACAGTCCTGTCAATGCCAGGAGCTCGTCGAATTTCAGATCAAACGGTCAGGAACCGGCTGCACGACGCTGGTGTTTGGGCTAGAATACCCTACAGAGTTCCTGTTTTTACGGCATCGCCAGAACCGACTGCAGTGGGCGAATCAGCATCGTCAATAAAATGTTGGTATAAACTTGCAATTGAAACTGCAATAATGTTGGGGTTTTTTTGTGTGTTTTTTTTTTAAAGAATATAAAAGACACTTAACACGTTTTAAGGCGCATTGGGCGCACATTGCTAGATCAATATGTTAATAAATACCAGAAGTTGCGGCTGCAGCAGGATATAACACTATATACAATATGAAAACAGACATGTGTGACTCCAGCGAAATAGTGAGAGATAAAAAACACAGACACGGGGTACATACCTTACAACGAACGCAAATCCGGCAAACCGGTGATGTTTCGCCATCCTACACGATCACCAAGGTCGTGGATCAGCTCCGTGTTCTACGTACTGCTTTTACTAAATTTGTTGGAGTTAGCTTTGCAACGGCTAGTTATTTGTTATGGTCTCAAGTTTCACGGCGGCAGACAGGGAATCTCTTTTATGTAGTCAATGGCTACTGTCAACGACAAGTATGGTCACTGCCAAGAAAGAAAGCAATGGCAAACTGCCTTCTTTTCAGATGGCTCTGCACATCAGATCGTTTCGGTTTCTCTTTGTCAGTCTAGGTGAGGACAAGAGTTCTTAACTGATGCAGAGCCAAACAAAAAGTAGATTTGGGCCATCCATGATACACAATCAAATAAAGTGTTGTCATGTAAATTTCCGATCACTGAGCATAGAAATTATGGAAGATACCACAAAACGAAACAAATAAACCGATTACTCTAGTATGGCTATATATCGTCCTTCTGTCCAAATGGGCGGTCATATTTGACGAAATATTATCCTTGGGCACTGAATCAGTAAAGTACTATATTGAGCCAGCCCCGATGTATGGAAGTAATTCATGGACAACTAGCAGATAAGTGCGGAAATATATGTATATATCTAATCTGTGGAGATGTTGTTTTCTAGAAGAATGGTAAGAACACGATGAACGGATAGAAAGAGCAATGAAGATGTCTTGAAAGAAACTAACTTACAAAGAGTAATAGCTACCAGCATCAAAAGAGGACAACCTATATTCTTTAGGCATGTCATTCATTCATTCATTCATTCATTCATTCATTCATTCATTCATTCATTCATTCATTCATTCATTCAGTAGCATGCCCTTTGCAGACCGTCGCTCCCATAACAACCTTCGGGAAAACTTCTCGGTCATAAGCAAGATGTCCCGCGTCCGATACACCCATCTGGAAATCATCCACCGCATCCTGCACCCATCTTCTCTTTGGCCGCTTCTTCCTCTCTTCCCGGGTATATACCCCTCCATGATTGTTCTCTCCAAGCTTTCATGACGTTTCAAGAGATCAAAATATTTCATTTTTCTGTTTTTTATCGTCTTTAGTAGCTATCATTCTTGAATATTAAACTCTTACCCGATGGATGCATTGTGTATCAGACTACAATTACTGTGTTGGATGATTATCCATGCTGTGATGGGAGATCACTGGTACTGTGTTGGATGATTATCCGTGCTGTGATGGAAGATCACTGGTACTGTGTTGGATGATTACCCCTGCTGTGTATACGGGATTATGAACCAAGTCCGTAAGACCTTCGCCACGGATGCAGGCGCAAGTATTGTATAAAATGACTATCCCCCGGGAAGGTTAACCCGGTCAACAAATGTCCGCAGAAGTCGGCCTAACGGCGCAAGAACGCAGCTCTGCTGTAAACAGGCACAACGCAATCACGTCCGAAACAAAAAAAACTCGGGATGAACGCAGAAGAAGAAGACGAAGAAGAATGACTATCCGGCCCGCGCTCGTCATTTTGTCAGTTATCCGGCCCGCGGTGAAAAATGTTTGGTGACCCCTGCTACAGAACCAAAATAAATTCTCTTGGTCGCGAGTGTAAACACTCATGCACCATCTGCTGCACATCTTCATCAGACTGAAAAGTATTAACACTTCCTACTCCACTCATACACTTGCTTGATTGACAGGCATGCATCGCCATACTGGACCTTCATTCGCCGATGAATTTCTATGTTTCACCCCTTCACTGATAAACAAAAACAGATAACATAATGCTGCTCCTCTTTGGCGCATGAACAAATGTGGGGTAGCCATTTTTAAACTGTCCTTATGACATAACCGTGTTCGTCTACACCGTGATGTCACTAGCTTAACACCCTTGACAACCTTAACAACAATATTGACAGGTTTCAAGACAATGGCCTGGTTATTGTAATTTCGATCACACTTTTAAGGTTTTGATTTGAAACCCCCTCGTGTAAATACCGTGTCTTCTCCGCAACGCAGATTGTTCATATTTTAACATGTTTAGTTTAAATATTGAGCACAACCCACTCCTGGCAACGTTGATCGTATTCTGGTATGAACCTAAGGCCTATCCACGTCAATATGGAAGCACTATACTCGAGTTTCGCCCTCGTTTGAGCTCGTCAGTAGTGCATATCCCTGACCGGTGATCCGGCGTGTGAAGCGGGTGTGTAACCACGCGGCACACGTTGGACACACAGCCAAATTCTCACAATAGAATATTACAACGTCACCCATCGTAGGCTATGCTCAAGAGAGATTATTGCTCATTGGATTTAGGAGGCCTGGTGTTCCAGGTGAGCATAGCCTACGATGGGTGACGTTGTAATATTCTATTGTGAGAATTTGGCTGTGTGTCCAACGTGTGCCGCGTGGTTACACACCCGCTTCACACGCCGATGATCCGGGGTTCCGGATCCGGTCAGGGATATGCACTACTGACGAGCTCAAACGAGGGCGAAACTCGAGTATAGTGCTTCCATATTGACGTGGATAGGCCTTAGGTTCATACCAGAATACGATCAACGTTGCCAGGAGTGGGTTGTGCTCAATATTTAAAATTTCAAATCCCGAAATAACCAAATAAATCAATTTGATTATTGCTCATTGGATTTAGGAGGCCTGGTGTTCCTTGCCAGTGAGAAGTCCTGATCGTTTCGGGTCCACATCGATTGACGGACGTCAATCGCGGCGATTGGGCAATCTTGAGCCATAGCCTACGATGGGTAACGTTGTAATATTCTATTGTGAGAATTTGGCTGTGTGTCCAACGTGTGCCGCGTGGTTACACACCCGCTTCACACGCCGGTGATCCGGGGTTCCGGATCCGGTCAGGGATATGCACTACTGACGAGCTCAAACGAGGGCGAAACTCGAGTATAGTGCTTCCATATTGACGTGGATAGGCCTTAGGTTCATACCAGAATACGATCAAAGTTGCCAGGAGTGGGTTGTGCTCAATATTTACATTTCAAATCCCGAAATAACCAAATAAATCAATTTGATTATTGCTCATTGGATTTAGGAGGCCTGGTGTTCCTTGCCAGTGAGAAGTCCTGATCGTTTCGGGTCCACATCGATTGACGGACGTCAATCGCGGCGATTGGGCAATCTTGAGCCATAGCCTACGATGGGTGACGTTGTAATATTCTTGTCAGAGTCCTATTTAGTAGCTCTGTCTAGCTCGCTGGACTTTGGCAGGCAAATTACAACATCTACAACACATCTACTAAGAACACATGAATGCAATCGGAAACTGGCAGGAGCTATCTCCTGAACAATCATTTATTACAATATATATTACAGGCTGACACCATAGTCGCACTTCACGCTCAAACAATCGTTCACCACCAACAGCCACGCGCTAGCTCACAATGGCGATCTTTACACTGTCGCCCGCATGATCATTCACAATCGCAACTTCACATCATCCCGCACATATCACAGTTAGTACATTCCTCGAATATCACTACACAACGTTCATCTCCATTTATCCGTCACAACTACTATCGTTCTATCGTTCTAGCGTTCTCTAGATCTCCACACGTCCGTCTCTATTCGCTGCCTCACACACACTGCCTCTCTCCTGGTTGACCTTCCCACATCACGTGGCTCTATTCACGGGATTCTTGCCTGACCGTCCGCTAGCCAAGCCGTGGCGTCTCTTACTGCCCTTTACCTCAGTCATGCTTACACTGACTCTCGCTTACATACCGGCACTTACATTCTTCCTTACATATGTCATATAAGACCATGACATTCTCCCCCCGCACAACCAATGTGGCACTTACTCTTGGAAATGTGACACATTCAGTTGTTGTTACTCTTGTTTCCTCTTTCTAACCTTGTCAGGGGATTATATGATCATAAGTATGCGTTTGCGTCCCTTTTTGCTCTAATTTTTCTCGAGATTAATTTCAAACATTGTTCTCTCCATTTCAGTATTGAGGTTTCTCTCAAGGTTTTGTCGTGGTCTGACAAATGTTCTGGTTGGGTCTACTTGTCATACCTCGTTATATTATTCAACCACCACTCCGTGACATTACATTATGTTCATATTTCTCAATCGATTGTCTGTGCATTCTCATCTCATAGTTATTGTGACTATGCTGGTTTAAGGATTCTCCATTGGTTTACGTCTCGAATAAGGCTACAACTTCCTCTTACAGCATTCTTAAATTTTCTCTCTATTCAGACGTGGTTCCCCTCGTCTATATTTAATGCACACTACTCGATTCTTTATGAGCACGCTATGTCAATGTTGTGGTCATGGTTCGAATATACTTTATGTATGTTATAGTCCCCCTTACCTCATATTATGTCGGACCGTGAGTTGTTTCCCTTAGTGAGCACACCTCGTTTACTGTTATGGAGATTTGTTATCAATCTCTTTGGTTAGTATCACCCTGTTGGTATGTTCTTTCTGGTTACCATCTTCTGATGTTAATTCTATATTACTATTGCTAAGCGTCATTCGTCGGGCTATCCAGCATACGCGAAGGCAAGTTTGGTAACATTCGCGCATTGGGACTGCCAGGCGTTGATTCTCAGCATTACAACTTATTCTATTCGCCACTATACTTACGCTCATATGTACATATCACATTATAACAATACAAAGTATTATAATCATAAAATTAGACATTGAATGTCATACAGTTAACACATATACAATAAAATATACATCATCGATGCCTTTATGCACAGATAGGATACCGTTCTTGTCCTGTGAACGCCATGCACACGGAATTACATCACTCGTGTTCAATGTTCACTGTGGTGCTGGAATGTTTGGCATTTCTTCTTTCTCATATAATTGTTGACTTCTGTATATTCTGATATTGTCTTTCCTTCTGTATAGTTATTAACACTTCCCACCCAGTTTGGACAATTTGTAAGTCTGTTCTGTAAAACTGCTGGAATTCACACGTATACTTGTAAAATTGCTGGAATTCACACGTATAAAATAAGCATTAAGTTCAGTGGCCTTAATTTTGAGTGAGGCCATGGTGCGTCTGTCTGTGACTGTCCTTGCCATAGTTTGCAGGTTGGCATCCGGTTCATTAAACTGATCATCGGAAATGAATGTCTGTACTTGTGAAGCTGTCGTCGTTGTTCGTCGATTTCAAAAGGTGAATTCTGTAGATACTCGTTGGAAAACAAAGTCAGTATGGGTATATCTTACTATTTGATACCTGAAATCACATGTTGAGTCTTACTGTTATGCTGGTGACACGTTTCACGATGAAGGACCTTTCATGCTGGTCTATACAATGACGTGTGCTAGTATCATAGCGCTGGAGTCGTACAGCAGACAAGGCAACTCTGGAGTTACTGGATCTAAGGATATAAAGTGGGTTACGGTTAAAATTTTCCGAAGGGTGGGGATTTTCAAATTTTTATGTTGGGATCATTTTGAGTGCTATCTCCAAACCTGCACTCGTACATGTGTGTATACATTCAATAGTTCAAACAATAATAATACACCATGTATAGTTTTGAAATGTAATCGTGCATGTTTGTATGCTTTTCTGCAATTTATGTATGTTTTCCAAAATATGTAGGGTAATTTGTTGCTGATTTTTGTCAGTAATTCCACCGACTGGAGATTTACATTGTTCAGCATAAGTATGTGTCTGAGTTGATTTGACATAGTGTTTAGCAGTGGCAACAACAAAATTTGGTTCAACAGTAATGATATAAATAACAAAGTCTGCTGGGTTGTCATGAGTAATATTATCTGTGTTGCGTCATGATAATGTGGAAATAAAACTGTCTGTAAAGACATTTGTTTTGTATTTACAATGAGTAGTGCAAGTATAACCATCCACTGTGTGCACTTGGTTATGTGTGTAGTTAACAGGGAGTACAGGAGGTATAGTATATACCATGATGATTTGTGATCTTTCCTCGCTGTTATGAACTGTTTGTTTTCTGTACCTTTTCTTTTGTGATGATACACACCAGTATCTGTTTCTTCTTGTTGTAAGATGGTATGGTGTGGTACTTTGTTCTTTTCATCATGTTGTTGTATGATGAGTGGTGTAGTTAAGGCAGTACTTGTTGTGGTGTTAACTTTTTGCCCTGTGTGAGTTTTGGACTCTGTGTAGTCTGTCACATTTAATACATTTCCAATTAATAAATCACAACATGGATTGTCTAATAAAGCACAAGTTACTCTGCCTGATAGGAAAGGTGATTTTATATTGGCCCATGCCATGGGATATTTCTCTACTGTCCCTGAAACAGTTTTGCAATAGATGTACTCATCTAGGTAGTCTTTAGGATCAGCTAGGGTCTTTCGAAGACCGATAAGACAGGACCCTGTGTCGCGTACACATGTGCATAATGTGTCATTGATGTAACATTCATGGAATGTTAGTCTTCCTAACAACAGTCTTGAGGATTTGTTCATTTCCTCACCTTCTTGTTGAGTATTGACCTCTTTACATAAGGAATGAGGCTGAGTGATGTTAACAACATTATTAAAATATGGTACAAAGTCTGATGGGTAAAACTCAGTATGTTCTGACTTTGCGGTGTTTGGTCTTGTTTTTGTCTCTGTGATGTTTACTTTTTCTAAGTTCTTTGCTGAACTGTCTGTTGTAATCTTTATGGCTGCATTTGCTTTTGCTATCTGTATTCTTTTTACCCCTTCACATTCAAAACGTCTGTGGCCATAAGCAAGGCAAAAATGACATTTTGTTCTATATTTCCTTTGATTTACCTTCCCCAGTTTTTGTGCTATTATAGTATTTAGGTATTCTTGATAAGTGGGATTCTTATCGCATATTCCATTTTCTGTATGTGGAGTGCTACAATGTTTGCACAGTACTGGTTTTGTTTTCTGTGGTTTGTTTTGACAATCTGTGGCTGCAGATGCCGTTGATTTCACAGTACTTTTCTGTTGAGTGTTCTTAACCAGGTTTATACTTTGGTTGTAGTATTCGCGGCATTTTTCTAGTAAGTTTTTGATAGGTTCTGTTTTGTGTTCTTCTAAATATTTTCCGCATTCGGGTGGGAGTGTTGCTTTTAGTTTATCTATTAGCAAGAAATTTATGACTCCTTGATTGTTGTCTGAATGTTTAATTACCATTATTAGTTTTCTGAAAGATTCTTCTAATTCACTTATATACTGGGTGAATGACTTGTCTGTGGCTGGTTTCACATGTTGTATTTCTACGTTTAGAGTCTCGAAAGAGGTTAGATAGTGTTTTAATATGTGTGTTTTGTAATATTCATAGTCTTCCTTACGTATATCTGGTATGATCTTCTGTACTTGTTTTCCATCTATTGGTACGTATCTACTATACCATACATACCAGCGAGTTTTTGGAATTTTATAGTCTTGCATTTTCTTCTCAAATTCTTGTGTCCAATCACGTATTAGGTTATGTTGTCTGTTACAATTTTCTATGTCTCGTGCATATGTACGTTTGAAAAAATCGTGCAACTTTCTGTAATGTTTTGTGCCCCAATGATCTGATAGATCTTGAATTGGTTCATCATCTGAACTGTCTTCACTACTGAACATTTTCTGTTACTTGATATTTAACTCTACTAATGATGATGTTTACACAAGAAAATCAAAGAATGCAGATTTGGGTAATTAGCAATCAAAACTAATCAACTTATCTTTATCTGCTAACTACTCGAACGCTTGATGTACAGGAACGTGATTCTCGTGATGGTTACCGCTGACCTGGTCTGGTTACGTCGGTCGCTTTGTAGAATTGAAACCTGCTGTGGAAAGAAATGATGTTATTTTCGTTCTGACTCTATTAACACATCTTTACTTTACAATTTCTAATATATATTATGGAATAGGTCTTCTTCTTCTTTACAAAAGTGGCGTTCTTTTGTGCGTTCTACATGAGCA
Organism: Cepaea nemoralis; assembly: GCA_014155875.1. NCBI lineage: Eukaryota > Metazoa > Mollusca > Gastropoda > Stylommatophora > Helicidae > Cepaea > Cepaea nemoralis. The sequence goes on along the minus strand of JACEFZ010027441.1, from coordinate 31,429 downwards.
TGTGGTTCATGTGTACTTCTGACACCATTATACCTGTCAGAGTCCTATTTAGTAGCTCTGTCTAGCTCGCTGGACTTTGGCAGGCAAATTACAACATCTACAACACATCTACTAAGAACACATGAATGCAATCGGAAACTGGCAGGAGCTATCTCCTGAACAATCATTTATTACAATATATATTACAGGCTGACACCATAGTCGCACTTCACGCTCAAACAATCGTTCACCACCAACAGCCACGCGCTAGCTCACAATGGCGATCTTTACACTGTCGCCCGCATGATCATTCACAATCGCAACTTCACATCATCCCGCACATATCACAGTTAGTACATTCCTCGAATATCACTACACAACGTTCATCTCCATTTATCCGTCACAACTACTATCGTTCTATCGTTCTAGCGTTCTCTAGATCTCCACACGTCCGTCTCTATTCGCTGCCTCACACACAGTGCCTCTCTCCTGGTTGACCTTCCCACATCACGTGGCTCTATTCACGGGATTCTTGCCTGACCGTCCGCTAGCCAAGCCGTGGCGTCTCTTACTGCCCTTTACCCCAGTCATGCTTACACTGACTCTCGCTTACATACCGGCACTTACATTCTTCCTTACATATGTCATATAAGACCATGACAATTCTATTGTGAGAATTTGGCTGTGCGTCCAACGTGTGCCGCGTGGTTACACACCCGCTTCACACGCCGCCGGATCCGGTCAGGGATATGCACTACTGACGAGCTCAAACGAGGGCGAAACTCGAGTATAGTGCTTCCATATTGACATGGATAGGCCTTAGGTTCATACCAGAATACGATCAGCGTTGCCAGGAGTGGGTTGTGCTCAATATTTAAAATTCAAATCCCGAAATAACCAAATAAATCAATTTGATTATTGCTCATTGGATTTAGGAGGCCTGGTGTTCCTTGCCAGTGAGAAGTCCTGATCGTTTCGGGTCCACATCGATTGACGGACGTCAGTCGCGGCGATTGGGCAATCTTGAGCATAGCCTACGATGGGTGACGTTGTAATATTCTATTGTGAGAATTTGGCTGTGTGTCCAACGTGTGCCGCGTGGTTACACACCCGCTTCACGCGCCGGTGATCTGGGGTTCCGGATCCGGTCAGGGATATGCACTACTGACGAGCTCAAACGAGGGCGAAACTCGAGTTTAGTGCTTTCATATTGACGTGGATAGGCCTTAAGTTCATACCAGAATTCGATTTGCGTTGCCAGGAGTGGGTTGTGCTCAATATTTAAAATTCACATCTGTCGTGTCCTCCTTTAAAGTGTCGTCCCTGGAGTGAAGAGAGTCAACACCCACATTATAATATATTTTTTTCCTTATCAATATCCTGGAGAATCCACCAGCTTCCGTCCAACACACTCCATCAGCCAATGGACACCTTTTCCTATCACTCTCTCACTGTCGTACTATGCCCCCTCTCATACCTCCCCAACGCAACATACTCAACAACTCTTGCTTCTAAAAATTAACAAAGATTAATTTATTAAAAGAAAAGTGTAACGTATATGAGACGTGTATGCGAAGAAAATGTGTGTCGTGTATTATAACATAAATGTATGTGTCAGCCCTCAAAGTTCAGGATCATAGTGTACACATCATGGCAAGGATTACACGACATCACACGAGTCAGTACACTAGACCTCACCGAAGTCGTATCCTTCTCTCCAGACATGTCCTCCTCCAGGAACTCTGATGACCATGAGATCTGAATCCCATGTAAATGTATAATCCGTGGAAAAAAATTATTATTGTTCCTAACGCAACTGTTCCTAATAGTTTATAGAAACTCCGGCTTCATAATTCCGGCGCAGTGAAACAAACATGGAACACTGTCCTATGAACAGGACTTTTTGTCTCTTGCTAAATGTTCACTAGTTCTCACTATTAAACAGTTATTGTCTATACTCCAATAGAGTCCTTTATTTTTGTTCTAGTCATAAGTGAACTGAATATCCCTCACTACTGGTGTGTTAAAACTGGTATGACCTAAACTCATTCGGTATTTATCCTGTAAGATACATATACCATTCAGCTCCACTGAGCAATGTTGATCATCTTCCTCTAGCATAAGCTCTTTGTATCAGGTTGCTGGCCAATCTTCCTGCGCCAAACTTTATCCGGGATCGGATTTTTCCTTGGTTCCGTGTTCTTCATTCCAACCAGAGGAAACCTGTAACATAAATCATATAACCGGTGATAGCCTCCCCGTCACTGATCTCTATTAGATGATCGTGGCCATCGGCCTCGCTCAGAAAATACAGTGAACCTGTCAGGGACAGATGAACTGACCACATAGGTTATCATCAGGCCAAGACAAGAAAAAAAATCAGCAAACAGAATGCGGAACCCCCCCCCCCCCACCCCCACCCCCACCAGGGAGCACCTACTGGAATATCCCAATTATCCATCATTACTCAATTCTCAACTAGTAAAGCTTATCAACACTTCACTAATCTATTTTCAACTAACAGAGCCAAGTATCACTTCCCTACTCTAGCTAGTTTTCCACTAACCAGTGCTAATTATCACACTTTAGTTTTAACAAGGCTACAGCCTATATTAATTAGAACTAATTATAATAGGTTCTACCTTAAGCAACACTGCAGTTAGATCCAATTACATCCACTTTTGCCATGACAGGCACGTGTAAAATTAAATTAACTCAATTCGCACACGGTAGACATTTTCCCATCAGAACCACAGTGCCGAAGCACGTCTGCTAAAATCGAAGGTTTGAGTTCAACTGTCCTCTCCCATCATGGTTTTCTGGCAAACCCCTAAAACTGGTCACGTGACGTGGTTGATGTCCCGCAGGTGTTATTTGGGCATATCATCCATTGTCAAGAATCCATTTTCTCTGGCTTAGTCACTGTCAAAGTTGTCATCACTTGTTTGGACTCCCCCAACAAACTAACGAGTTACTGTATGATCCCAACAACAGTTTTCCCCAACAAGCTGTCAATCTTCTTTACGTCCGGAAACTATGAATTGACAGACGGACTGTTTTTTCTTCCGAGCTGAGTACTTCCGCTTCCAATCCGACCTGTTTATAATATGTCAAAGCGATGTATGATTCAGCTCATTCACTGCCCCTACACATCTGCAACTGGTACTTTTGCCCGACATGTGATGGCCGACATCCGATTGCCACCATGATCCCACGGGTTCCATCTGTATTCAAATGTTGACAAACTGTCAAAGCGATGCCGGGATTTGTCTCACTCACCACCGAGTGTTCCCAATCCGTCGACCAGATGTACACGTGCCGCTACAAATATTGTCCTGGGATTTTGACATCCGATTTGTTTTTTCTGTTAGTAAAATAGTTGTCGCTGGCAGATAGTCCGTTTTATCAGAAAGCCTCTATAATAATCAACTGGTGTAACGCAAGGTTTTATTTTGTGACATAGGCCCCCTCTTAAGAGAGTAGTCCATCTCACTCTTCTCCACCGTGAGTTTAATCCAGATGATTCATTATTCTTCTTCAGGAGCTGGGTGTCTTGACAAGAAATCCGCTCCAACATTTTCTTTTCCAGGAATGTACTCCACTGTGAAATTATAAGGTTGAAGTAACAACGACCACCGCATCAAACGGGCGTTGAGCTTCTGAGAAGTAGCCAGGAACATCAGGGGTTGATGATCCGACTGGACTCGAAACTTAACTCCATACAAATATGGCTGGAAATTTTGCACTGCCCATACGAGAGACAAGCACTCTCTCTCGACGGTTGAATAATTCCTCTCCGCCTGTAGAAGTTTCTTGCTTGCGTATGCCACAGGTTTCAAAACCGAAGCATCGTCTTTTCCTTCCTGTAACAGAGCTGCTCCAATCCCAATCGCACTCGCATCCGTTCTCAACACAAATGGTTTTGAAAGGTCATGGAGCTGTAATACAGGTTTGCTGACCAAGGCCTCCTTTAACTGACTATAGGCATTCTCACATTCTGGTGTCCAAATGATTTGGTCCGGGAATCCCTTTTTCAAGGTTTCTGTTAATGGAGCTCCCAGTTCAGTGAAATGTGGGATAAATTTGTGGTAGAACCCACACAACGAGAGAAAAGATCGCACATCCTTCTTCGTTTTTGGCCTTGTAGCACTTCTGATTTTCTCCAGGTTCTTCTCTTCTGGGACAATGTGTCCTGGAGTGATGGTGTGACCTAGAAATTCCAGAGTTTGGTAACCAATCATGCACTCGGTTGGACGAGCAGTAAGCCCTGCTTCCTTGAGCCTATTAAACACTCTCTCCAAGGATTGTAAGTGGTCATCCAAGCTGTCACTGGAAATCAGAATATCATCCATGAATGAGATTATGGACAGATCCTGTAACGGATCTAGTAAAGTCCTCATCATGCGTGTAAACACACTGGGTGCATTGCTGAGTCCAAAGGGCATGACCTTGAATTCGTAGTGTCCACTGGGTGTACTGAAAGCCAACAGTGGTCGAATCTCCGGTTTGACTGGTATCTGATAATACCCCCGACTCAGATCCACCTTTGAAAAGTACCGAGCCTTATGGAGCCTAGCGAATAACTGAGTTGGATTCGGCAAAGGTTCCACCTGAAATTGTGTGTGACTGTTCAGAAGTCGGTAATCTATACACAACCGGTGTTCTCCACTTGGTTTCCGTAACAAAACTACCCCTGCATTGTATGGGGATGTGGATGGTGCAATCACGTCATCCTCCAGCAGTTTTTGTATTTCCTCCTCCAGGGCCTTTTCTTTAGAGAATGGCACTGGGTAAACCTTTTGGCGAACAGGCTCCTGTGTGGTCAAAGTCATCTCGAACTCACCCAACCTCGTTCGTCCTGGTTTATCAGTCAGTATCTCCTTATGAGACTTGAGAACCTGGGTTATCCTTTCCCTCTCCTGGGAGGTCAGATCAGGGTTCACTTGAACATCACTATAGGTTTCCTGGTGTACCAAGGGATATTCCCTGCCCTCGCTGGTTCCCACTTCTGTCTCCACTGCAACTGCCATTGCCATGAGGTGAGCTGCCTTGTCTCCGGGTCTCTCTTCGTATTTCCGCAAGAGATTGATATGGAAAATCTTCGACTTTCCCCGGATCCGGATTTGATAGTTGGTTCTTGATATCACCCTTTCCACGGGAAATGGTCCTTGCCAACCTATCTCCAGTTTGTTGTTTCCCGTTGGGAGTATCAACAAGACTTTATCTCCAACCTCTAGAGATCTTTCTTTAAATCTACGGTTGTAATAAGCCGCATGTCTTTTCCTGGCCTTTTTCAAGTTTTGATTTGCCAGAGTCCATCCCTTGTGGAGTTTTTCTTTCATTTCCACCACGTATTTATAGGATGAGATCACTTCTTCTGACGTCCCCTCTTCAGTCCAACTCCTCAACATGGCTTCCAACGGTCCTTTGATTGGACGACCAAACAACAACGTAGCGGGTGGCAGTCCTGTTGAGCCATGAGGAACTTCCCGATAGGCAAAGAGTGCTGCTGGGATATATTCATCCCACCTATCAGGTTTTTCCTGCGCTAGTTTCCTGAGCATTGTCATCAACGTGCCGTTGAAACGCTCTACTTGTCCATTGGCTTGAGGGTGGTAAGGGCTGGTATGTATGTGGTTAGAGTGAAACACTCTAAATACCTCCTCCATGAGTTTTCCACAAAACTGAGATCCATTGTCCAACAGAATTTGATCCGGAAAGCCTAATCTTGTAAAGGCCTCCATCAGTGCGTCCCGCCACTCTTTTCGAGTCAATCGTAGTCAGCGGTATGGCATCACCCCACATTGTACAGCAATCCACCATGGTGAGTATATACATGTTCCTCTTCCTAGTCCTGGGAAGTGGACCCACGATATCGATGGCTACCCTCTCGAGTTCATGATGGGCATCTCACCCAACACCACCGGTGCTGTCCAGTGTTTCGGTGCCACCGACTGGCACTCAGGGCATGACTTCACATACCGACGCACATCATCTGTCATTCCCGGCCAATAGTAATGGCAGGAAATCCGCTGCATGGTGGCGGCAATACCCATATGTCCACTAAAGGAGATGGTATGCCCCATATGAAGAATCTGGGACCGGTGAGCTTTCGGGACGACCAACTGACCGTATAGGTTGTCTCCCCTTCCTGCTCTCCTGTAGAGTATCCTATTCTTCATGTAGTACTGCCCCCGTCCTGGTGGATCAGCACTTTTCTGCAGCTTTCTGTAGCAAGGACGTAAAGTATCATCCTCACTCTGGGCAGTTCGTAGCTCCCCCGGCATTGGGTTAGTCACAATTGCTTCTGCCTCTTCCGTTTTCGTCTGAGAGCGAGTCTGCATTGCTCCCATATGGATTGGCTCCCTGGGCATTCCCAGAAAGACATACCGGCAACCTAGGATGACTGGAAAAATGGGATCGGTCAATACAGCGGCCTTGATGGTGCCGGTGACGTACCTTGACCGAATCTCCACATTAGCAATGGGCAACTTCATGACTACAGCACTCTTCTGTGCAGGCTGTATCTCCATGGTTTCACCTGTGAATTGTTCTGGATGTACCAGATCCGCAGAAATCACGGCCTCCCCGTCCAGTCCTGTGTCGTATAAACACTCCACTTGACGACCGTTAACCTCTACCAATTCCACTACAGGTGGTATTTCCTGGTCTGGAGTCTCTTCCTCGGCGTCGACCTGTTCGGTGGGCTCCACCTTAGGTTTCCCGGGGCACACGACGAATTGAGTGTCTCCTGACTTTCCCCTGCAGTCAATAGCATTGTGCGTGTTTGACTTGCAGTGGTTGCACCATTTCCCTGTCCTAGATTTTCTTTTGCCGGACTTGAGTGAGCTCTCCTGGTGGCGAGCTTCCTTGTTGACCTTGGCATTTTCCGTGACAACCTCCTTGGAAGCCACTTGACATGCTGCGAAGTGAGGGTTCTTAGCCTTCGATTTGCAGTCCCTCGTATTGTGAGAGGGTGACTTACAAATTGAACACCACTTCTCCGACCACGGTCGTTTTGGTGTAGAGCTTGAAGTGCTCTTGCTTCCCTCCTTCTTCTTCTCTGAACTATCCTCTGATTTTTGCACATAAGGTTCCCACTTTTTGGTTCCTGAGTTTTTGGCTTTCTTCTTATCATGTTTCTCTTGACTTTTGATGTTGGTGGAAAGGTTTTCCCCTGCCTCCCCATGTACTTCGACGAACCGTTCTGCTAATTTAGTCACGAGGTCAATACGTTCCGCTCCTTGTTCTCCCAGGAACGTCCTGAGAGGTTTAGACATTTGCTTCTTCAGCTGGTCGACCACCATGAGCTCTTCCAGACTCTCATAGTCATGTGCGAACCCAGCCAAATCCATCCACTTATGGAGATAAGATTTTAGACGCAAACTGTAGGCGGCAAACAACTCCCCCGGTTCTCGTTTCGCTGCTCGAAATTTTTTCCGGTAGGTATGTGACGTAACCTCGAATCGTTTCAGCAGAGCCGTCTTTAACTCGTCATAATTGTTCTCATGTCCTGGTGGCAGGCGAGAATAAACCTCGTAGCCGGTCCCGCGTAAACCCTGAGATAGCTTAAGATTCCATTTGTTACGCTCCAGACCCATAGCAACCGACATCGCCTCGAAGCGTTGAAGGTATTGGTCAATCTTCTCTTTGTCCTCCTCGTAGACCGCTAAAGGAAACTTCATAGCATGGTACCCATGTCCACCTACTGGTGTTGAGCCTGGGATGGAGGAACCTCCAACTGCTCCCTCAGTTTCTCCATTAGATTGACTCTTCAACTCGAGTTCCCTCATCCGGTACTCGTGCTCCCTTTTCTGAGCTTCTTGTTTAGCTTCCAGTTTCCTAGCTGCTTGCTCAGCTTCAAATTTCTTAGCTGCTTGCTCAGCTTCAAATTTCTTAGCTGCTTGCTCAGCTTCCAATTTCTTAGCTGCTTGCTCAGCTTCCAATTTCTTAGCTGCTTGCTCAACTTCCAAATTCTTAGCTGCTTGCTCAGCTTCCAATTTCTTAGCTGCTTGTTCCAACTCCATCCTTCTCAATTCCAACTCGGCCTTTTGATCTTCCCGTTCTGCTTGACGATACTCTCTCTCCACTTCCTGTATGTAATCCGTTAGAGCAGAACCCGCCAATCCCATTTCTTCCCCCTTTGCCTTTAATTCTAACGTGGTTAGTTTAGGGGTGGCCATTATACAGAGAGGTAAGCTAGCAGGTCGAGTACAATATAACTGCAAATTACTATACAGATATATGAACAAGAGATCGGTCTCTGTGGCTGAAAGGATTGCGAACGCGGTTTGTGAGCCCGTATACCCGGGTTCGAAACACGGCGTTGCTCGTATTTTCGAAAAAGGTATAGAGACCGGTTGTTCAGAAAGCAATGGCAAACTACTGAACGTAACATTTGCCTAGTACATCAACAGCAGCTGAAAATGCTGGTGTTGACTGCAACGTCCCGTAAGGGATACGCAACACAATTTTTTTTTTTTTTTTTTTTTATATGAACAAGTACTATAAATCTAGATATTACCACACACAGCACATTCACTCAGTGACAAGAGTAGAATCAGGACCACAGACCTATGCAGACGTGTGAAGTGTGAACAGGTAAAATATTAGTCCTAACCCCTATCCACATTCACTCTAGCTGGATTCTCCAAAATGATATCTCCCTCTTATAACTAAAGACCCCGTGTCAAAAGACCCCGTTGTCAGAAGATCCCACTGTCAAAGGTTCCTGCTTGCAGGAGATCTCGCTGCCCAAGGATTCCGTTTACGGGAGATCCCGCTGTCCAAAGATTCTGTTATCGAGAGATCCCGCTGTCCAAAGATTCCGTTATCGAGCGCCAATAATGTCGTGTCCTCCTTTAAAGTGTCGTCCCTGGAGTAAAGAGAGTCAACACCCTCATTATAATATTTTTTTCCTTATCAATATCCTGGAGAATCCACCAGCTTCCGTCCAACACACTCCATCAGCCAATGGACACCTTTTCCTATCACTCTCTCACTGTCGTACTATGCCCCCTCTCATACCTCCCCAACGCAACATACTCAACAACTCTTGCTTCTAAAAATTAACAAAGATTAATTTATTAAAAGAAAAGTGTAACGTATATGAGACGTGTATGCGAAGAAAATGTGTGTCGTGTATTATAACATAAATGTATGTGTCATCCCTCAAAGTTCAGGATCATAGTGTACACATCATGGCAAGGATTACACGACATCACACGAGTCAGTACACTAGACCTCACCGAAGTCGTATCCTTCTCTCCAGACATGTCCTCCTCCAGGAACTCTGATGACCATGAGATCTGAATCCCATGTAAATGTATAATCCGTGGAAAAAAAACTATTATTGTTCCTAACGCAACTGTTCCTAATAGTTTATAGAAACTCCGGCTTCATAATTCCGGCGCAGTGAAACAAACATGGAACACTGTCCTATGAACAGGACTTTTTGTCTCTTGCTAAATGTTCACTAGTTCTCACTATTAAACAGTTATTGTCTATACTCCAATAGAGTCCTTTATTTTTGTTCTAGTCATAAGTGAACTGAATATCCCTCACTACTGGTGTGTTAAAACTGGTATGACATAAACTCATTCGGTATTTATCCTGTAAGATACATATACCATTCAGCTCCACTGAGCAATGTTGATCATCTTCCTCTAGCATAAGCTCTTGTATCAGGTTGCTGGCCAATCTTCCTGCGCCAAACTTTATCCGGGATCGGATTTTTCCTTGGTTCCGTGTTCTTCATTTCAACCAGAGGAAACCTGTAACATAAATCATATAACCGGTGATAGCCTCCCCGTCACTGATCTCTATTAGATGATCGTGGCCATCGGCCTCGCTCAGAAAATACAGTGAACCTGTCAGGGACAGATGAACTGACCACATAGGTTATCATCAGGCCAAGACAAGAAAAAAAATCAGCAAACAGAATGCGGAACCCCCCCCCCCCCCCCACCCCCACCATGGAGCACCTACTGGAATATCCCAATTATCCATCATTACTCAATTCTCAACTAGTAAAGCTTATCAACACTTCACTAATCTATTTTCAACTAACAGAGCCAAGTATCACTTCCCTACTCTAGCTAGTTTTCCACAACCAGTGCTAATTATCACACTTTAGTTTTAACAAGGCTACAGCCTATATTAATTAGAACTAATTATAATAGGTTCTACCTTAAGCAACACTGCAGTTAGATCCAATTACATCCACTTTTGCCATGACAGGCACGTGTAAAATTAAATTAACTCAATTCGCACACGGTAGACATTTTCCCATCAGAACCACAGTGCCGAAGCACGTCTGCTAAAATCGAAGGTTTGAGTTCAACTGTCCTCTCCCATCATGGTTTTCTGGCAAACCCCCAAAACTGGTCACGTGACGTGGTTGATGTCCTGCAGGTGTTATTTGGGCATATCATCCATTGTCAAGAATTTATTTTCCCTGGCTTAGTCACTGTCAAAGTTGTCATCACTTGTTTGGACTCCCCCAACAAACTAACGAGTTACTGTATGATCCCAACAACAGTTTTCCCCAACAAGCTGTCAATCTTCTTTACGTCCGGAAACTATGAATTGACAGACGGACTGTTTTTTCTTCCGAGCTGAGTACTTCCGCTTCCAATCCGACCTGTTTATAATATGTCAAAGCGATGTATGATTCAGCTCATTCACTGCCCCTACACATCTGCAACTGGTACTTTTGACCGACATGTGATGGCCGACATCCGATTGCCACCATGATCCCACGGGTTCCATCTGTATTCAAATGTTGACAAACTGTCAAAGCGATGCCGGGATTTGTCTCACTCACCACCGAGTGTTCCCAATCCGTCGACCAGATGTACACGTGCCGCTACAAATATTGTCCTGGGATTTTGACATCCGATTTGTTTTTTCTGTTAGTAAAATAGTTGTCGCTGGCAGATAGTCCGTTTTATCAGAAAGCCTCTATAATAATCAACTGGTTTAACGCAAGGTTTTATTTTGTGACAACATCCCGAAATAACCAAATAAATCAATTTGATTATTGCTCATTGGATTTAGGAGGCGTGGTGTTCCTTGCCAGTGAGAAGTCCTGATCGTTTCGGGTCCACATCGATTGACGGACGTAAATCGCGGCGATTGGGCAATCTTGAGCATAGCCTACGATGGGTGACGTAATATTCTATTGTGAGAATTTGGCTGTGTGTCCAACGTGTGCCGCGTGGTTACACACCCGCTTCACACGCCGGTGATCCGGGGTTCCGGATCCGGTCAAGGGATATGCACTACTGACGAGCTCAAACGAGGGCGAAACTCGAGTATAGTGCTTCCATATTGACATGGATAGGCCTTAGGTTCATACCAGAATACGATCAGCGTTGCCAGGAGTGGGTTGTGCTCAATATTTAAAATTCAAATCCCGAAATAACCAAATAAATCAATGTTTAGTTTAGTTTAGTCGACAGATCAACATCACGGCACAAGGGTGTAACCCATAAGTGCTCCGTTCTACTCCTAACTCAAGCCTGAGTCCGGTTAATCTCAGCTAAATGCACGAACTCCGTAGCCACGGCAAAGATCCTGAAATACTTTGGGTAGATTTTTAACTCGAAATTTTGCCCGGGCAGCGCCGTTAGGCTACTCTATTTTGATTTCCAACTGCCAAGGGATCTTTTCCGTGCGCAGCAATACACACGGACGTCCGATCTCACTATCCATAGACCAGGGGAAATTTTGTTACTAGAAGTCCACGTGAAAAATCCCGGCCCTCATCGGGGCTTGAACCCGGGACTCCCATCACTCGGGGCGGACACCATACCTTAAGACCACTCATTCCCCCCCCCCCCCCTCGCTGTTTTAACTCCGTTTTAACATGCAACTCATAATATTCATAGAGGGATGTTTCATCTCTCTCGTTATATTTTCGCATTAGGGAGAAAAGAGAAGCGGTAACAAAACACATCCGTGTCTTCATCAATTAGAAGGTTGGCCAAATGGATCTCCAGCACTGCCTGTCACTCGTCTTTTTTATACATTCTGTCAGGTTGCTGCTGTTCGTCCTTCTCTTGATGTTCTCTTCCCACTTGTTTCGTTGTCTAACCTTTGCTCTCTTGCCTTCGACCTTACAATCCCATGTGGTTTTTATCTTCTTCTTCTTCTTCTTCTTTCGTTCGCTTGAAATATGTCTATAACTGCAATGTTGTCTCTTGCTTGAATCTAACAGTCTGTTTTAGTGTTTTTTATAAGTGTTATGTCTTTTAAAGTTGCCAAAATAATTCACTTGCCTCTATTTTATTTCTTTCATCAACTCCGTATCTTACTCCTTGCTTTATCTATTCATACTTGCCTACTTTATTTTACATTTTAATCGCGGTTACTTATTTCCAGCAAATATGCTTTCACGAGGACTTCTAGTAATAAATTTCCCCTGGTCTCTAGAGAGAGAGAGAGAGAGAGAGAGAGAGAGAGAGAGAGAGAGAGAGAAGAGAGAGAGAGAGAGAGAGAGAGAGAGAGAGAGAGAGAGAGAAAGAGAGAGAGAGAAAAAGAGAGAGAGAGAGAGTCCGTAAAAGAAAAGGGGCATAATATTTACTTCTGTTAATAAGGGATATGACTCCTCAGAATTTGCCTCGAATGATTTCATTTAGTATTACGGTGTTGAATAACTCGTACTGAAATCTGCTACTCAAATGCTATTATGATAGTTCTAATATGAAGATTATAAGTGGTGAAGTATTTTGTTTCTTTATTACGTATATTTTAGATTCAGTATAATGCAATGTAATAATAGTATAAAACACCTGCACGACCTTCAGGTATATTTGCCATTTGGCAGTTTAATTTGTTACTCTGGTTTCTTTTCACAACGTAGTCTGGTCGGGGACCGGGTGATCCAGGAAAGAAAACCTAAACTCACATAGGCATCACTTTAAATGTGGGCCCGGTGGACCACTGTGGGCAATAGCTCACAGTGGGACTGGGGGTCCACGCCGGAAACAGGGGAGGCGGGGAGCCAGCTGGTCTGGGATGACCGCCAAGCCCAAAGAAAAAAAAAAAAAAAGTAAGTCACACACAAACTACACACAACTATTCACAACAGAGACAGTCGACACACAGATACAAGACAACTTCTTACAGTACACAAAGAAATTATCTGACACAGACAAAGACACACTGGACACAGAACTGACACTGACAGACATAACAAAGGCACTAAGCACACTAAACAAAGACAAAACTCCAGGACCAGACGGTTTGACAGTAGAATTCTACCAACACTTCTTTCCTATTCTAGGCAATCTTCTCCTCAAAGTCTATCAGGAAGCCTTTGACAAAAAAAATCTTCCGGACAGCTGCAACATGTCTTACATTACACTCATATGCAAGGATAAAACTGACAAAACACAACTGAAGAACTACAGACCAATTTCCTTACTCAACACAGACTACAAGATACTCGCCAAATCACTCACCAACAAACTTAAACCTTTCATGCCAACACTAATACACCCAGACCAACAGTGCAGTGTCAAAGACAGAAATATACACAATCACACACACCTCATTAGAGACATTATTAACTATACACATGGAAAAGACTGTCCATCCTCCATCTTATCCTTGGATCAAGAGAAGGCCTTCGACAGAATTTCCCACACTTACCTACATAGGACACTAGAACACTGTAACATAGGAGAGTACTACAGGCAGTGGATACAGATCTTGTACAAAAATCCTGAGAGCAGAGTGTTGGTGAACCATTCACTGACAGCTAGCTTCAGGCTCACGAGATCTGTAAGACAAGGATGTCCCTTATCACCACTCCTGTATGTGCTCACTCTAGAACCTTTATTAGAGAAGATAAGGCAAGACACTAGTATTAAAGGAACCTTCCTGCATGGGATAGGAGAGCAGAAGCTCATCGCCTATGCAGATGACACTGCCTTCTTTCCCACCAGCAACACATCAATAAGGAATATACTCCACACCTTTACCCATTTTGGAAAAGGCAGTGGAGCCAAAATTAATGTACAGAAATCACAGATAATGGGCCTGGGAAAGTGGAAACAAAAGGCTGATTTCCCTCCAGATCTGAAACACATAGACACCATGAAGCTGTATGGGATCACATTTCCATGCGATCCCACAGAAACACACAGACAGACATGGCACGCACTGACCGAACAGATCACAGACATGTTACACAGGTATAGGTACAAGACATCCACAATATTTGGTAGAAGCACAATAGTCAACACATACATATTACCCAAAATAATATATTTAGCGACAGTACTGGACCCTCCTAAACAGACCGTCACAAACATAAACAAACAAATCAGACGCTTCATCTTCACCAACACGATACACAGCATTAAACACAAAACTCTCATACAAGACAGGAAACAAGGCGGATATTTCACTACAGGACATCCAGACAAAAATACTGTCACTTAGAATCAGTCACATAGGTAAAATCATCAGACACCCAGAACAGAACAGACTAGCACTATACTACATAGGCCACAACATCAAACATCTCACACCTCTTAACAATGCAACTGCACACTACCAGGGAAGACTGCCAACATTCTATCAGACATGCATACAGGCAATAAAAGGACATGAACAGTTAATACAGCAAACAACACACACAATATACAAACATTTAGTTAGAGAACAAGCACCATCACTAAGACTTAGGATTAAAAGAGGACACAAATACTTCATGACTGACTTCACATGCACCTTTTCAAACCTACACAACAAACACATAACACCAAAAGCTAGAGAGATCACATATAGACTGTTATACAGTATGACCCCCACAACACAGGTAGAAGCATACATATCCAAACAATGTCAATTATGTAGAAACAACACACAAGAGACAGAGGAACACATTTATTATACGTGTCCAACAATTACTGCCACACGCGCAACACTCAAACACCTCATACAAACACACACAGGCAAACAAACCGACATATATAAAGCAATTTTTCTCAATACTATACCAATGACATCTAAGGACATACATACAAAACTACTTGTAGCACTTTCTTACTACAGACAACTTATATGGACCTGCAGAAATTTTGCCAGATACAAACACCACACATATAACACACATTTAGTTTCCTTCATGTACACGCACAAAATATCACAACTCTTTCCAGAGTTGGTATAAATGGTATACCAACTCTGGCAATTTTGGGAATTTTTTGGAAATTTTGGTATACATGAGTGAGAGAAAAAAAGAAGAAACTGTGAATGAATGGTGAGTGGATGATTAAATAGATCACATATGGTCAAAAGACCAATGGAAAATCCCTTATGTAAAGAATAGTGGAAGTATAAATGCTTGTTTTACTTGTTTCAAAATGATGGTTTCACCCTTATAGACAAGAGGGAAAAGAAAAAAGGAGAAAAGAAAATTAAACTCCTCCCATTCCAATGTACTATTTATGGAATGTTTGGCTTTGAATGCACTTGTTGTGCTATACTACCACCACTACTAAGATTATCACTTTAGTAAATAAACTCACATATTTGTTATACTATTATCATTATTATTATTATTATTATTTTATTATTATTGTTTATTATAATGATTATCATCATTATTATTATGACTATCTTTATTCTACCTTTACTATCCTTAGTATTATTAATGTTATAAGTATTATTGATATCATCATTATCATTTTACAATTTCATCTCCCCCGCCCCCCCCCCCCCCTTTGCTTACAGTTTGTTGCCTTTGCTACTAACCCCACTGGTTGGTTCAAACTTTTGTCCTGCCTGTGCCATCATTACTAGGGTGGTCAGGAGAGCATTGATGGAATTGAACAATTAGTGGGAGGGTAGCGCGGGAAACAAAAATGTAAAGATTTCCCTTTCGCTTAGTCACCCCCTTTGAATCATGTGAGTGAGTGTTGAATGAATGAATAAATACAAAAACACATATGGTTATCAAACCAATAATACTGTAAAAACTTATGCAAATACAAATATTTGGTTAATTTTCATTTTAAAAAAAAGAAAGAGAGAGCAAAGAGGGAAATATGAATGAACCCCTACATTTAGGAAAAAAAAAACAAGGAGGAAAATATAACCCACTCCTTTACTCCAAGTATTATTAAAACTGCAGTTTGCATGTGTATGTACCTGCTAGGCTATGTTTAACACCATTACAAAGAAAATCATCCTAGCAAATGGAATCACATATTGTAAAAATGTTTATCATTTTCATAACTATTATTACCATTGCTGTTTGTTATAATTGCTGTTATTACCCTCAGTATGCCTCCTCCTGTCATTATTATTATCATCATTAGTAATAAACCAAAACCCCTTTCCCAGGTGCCCCCCCCCCTCCCCTTGCTCATGGTTTGATGCTGCCTTTGCTGATACCCACACCGGTTTGGTTCAAATATTTATCCTGCCTTTACCATCATTGCCCAGAGAGGGGGGTAATGGCATTGGAGGAGTGAAACCAAATTGGTGAGAGGGTGGCAAGGGAAACAAAAATGTAAAGATTGTAAAAATGTGTGCTAATACTGATGTTTGTTTACTTTTTACAATAAGTAATTTAAAAAAAAAACACAAGAGGAAGGGAAAAAATGAATGAACCCTTACAAATAAGACCAAAAAATAAGCAAGGAGGAAAAGAAAACCAACTCCTTTTACTTCTACTATGTTGCAATTTATATGTACCTACTATGCTATGCTAACACCATTCCTAGGAAAATCATTCTAGCAAATGGAATCACAGTTTTGGAAAGTGGGATCATTATCATAACTATTATCATCATTGCTGTTACTATCAGTACTGTTATCACCCTTAGTAGGTAAATGTTAGTCATCATTATTATTGATGTATTTGGTTTTAGTTGCATTATTAATATAATAACCTTTATTAATATATAACCTCATCTCCCATGAGACCCCCCCCCCTTCCCTCACTCATGGTTTGTTTGTTGCCTTTGCTGACACCCTCACCCTTTGGTTCCAAAATTTATCCTGCCTTTACCATCATTACCCATTAGTGTGGTGGGTCAAATGGGTGAGAGTGGGACTATCACTATTTTCATTGCGTACTTATCATTGCATTTATTAGCATTGCTGTTATCACCCTTAGTAGTTTTATTCCTTGTCATTATTATTTTAGATGCATTTCATGTAAACACCATTCCTAGGATAAGCATTTTAGCAAATGGAATCACATGATTAACTATTATTATCTTTGCTGTCTATTATCTTTGCTGTTATTGTTATCACCCTTAGCAGTTTTACTCTTTGTCATTATTATTATAGATGTATTTAATGTAAACACCATTCCTAAGAAAATCATTTTAGCAAATGGAATCACATGTTTAACTATTATTATCATTGCTGTTACTGTTATCACCCTTAGCAGTTTTAGTCCTTGTCATTATTATTATAGATGTATTTCATGTAAACACCATACCTAGGAAAATCATTTTAGCAAATGGAACCACAAGTTTAACTATTTATTATCATTGCTGTTTATTATCATTGCTGTTACTGTTATCACCCTTAGCAGTTTTATTCTTGTCATTATTATTATAGATGTATTTCATGTAAACACCATTCCTAAGATAATCATTTTAGCAAATGGAATCACAGGTTTAACTATTAATATTATTATCATCGCTGTTTATTATCATTGCTGTTTAACAATAACAGTGTTATTGTTATCACCCTTAGCATTTTTAAATTATTCCTTGTCATTATTAATATTATTATTTATGTATTTGGTTGTTATTTGCATTAGTATCATTGTAATCATTATAAATATATATGGCTTTGTAAACCCGTAAACTGCACATCCCCCTTTCCCACCTTTTTGATACTGTGATTGTTGTCTTTGCTGCCACCCTCGCCGGTTGGTTCTAAACATTGTGTGCACCGCCATGTTTATCGTCACCGATGGGGATGGTACTTGGTAGGAGTTTTGGAGCTGGCAGGAGAGCGGGGCGGCAAGGGAAATAATAGCAGCCCACTACCATCACGCTGTTGATATAAAATATTTCCTTACAACAATGTCAATGGAGGAATGTTTAAATGTATAAAATATTTGTAATGTTTGCGCATATGTCACCTACACTTCCACATGCAACGCTCTGTAACAACACGAACAATACAAATGCAAATGTTTCTTAACACTCAATAAACGTTTAAAAAAAAAAAAATTATCTCCCTGGGGACAGACCATGGACCCTAATTGCTAGTAGTAAATCCCTGATTCTTGTCCCCCAAACAAAAGATATCATGGACTAGAGCGTCACCCTGAAATTTGTCATCAGGCAACAACACCAACGACCTTCGCTTCGGGAGCTTAGTGACCCATAAATTACAAGGAAGCCACATTTTAATGGAAATGATAGTTTAAAGTTTATTGTCCAAGCGCGAGGCATTTAAATGTACTGCGGTCTCCAGAAAGCATGAGATTGTGTGTGCGTGTGTTTGTGTGTGTGTGTGTGTGTGTGTGTGTGTGTGTGTGAGAGAGAGAGAGAGAGAGAGAGAGAGAGAGAGAGAGAGAGAGAGAGAGAGAGGAGAGGGAGAGATGGACACGTGTTTCATGCATTCCGCTTGCGGAAGTGGAAGTGAAGTATATGCAAGGAATGCGTATCTACATGCACTATGCCACAAATGTCATATTATCATAACTGTATATATGTATGTATATGTTTCATTCACAATGTCACACTTAACACTAACAAACGGCAACGCTCTGTAATATATACAAACAAAAGAAACACACACTACAACTTGTAAATACACATTGCTTTGTATGAAATAAAAGTTGGAAAAAAAAAAATTACCAAGTAATGCTGCTTTCCAACATCTACAAGCAGATCACGTCTGCACCAAGACAACAAGAAAAAATAACTATCTCAACTAGACAACCTCGTTCGTATCTGATTTCTTATTACTGTTAGTCAACAATATAATTTGCTTCTTTTGATTAATTTATGATGACTAATGATATTGTTATTATTAGTTTGAACATTTCAGGTTTACGCACAAAACAAAAACACATCGTCACACTCATACACAAATACAAACCCGATTTCATTCTCCTACAAGAAACAAACATATGCGAATACACACACGCAAAGCAAATCACTACACAATTAGGGCTCAGACACTCATGCTTGAGCATAGCCTACGATGGGTGGCGTTGTGATGTTCTGTTGTGATAATTTGGTGTGTCCAGTGTGTGCCGCGTGGTTACACACCCGCTTCACACGCGTGATCCGGGACTGTTTCCGGATCCGGTCAGGGATATGCACTACTGACGAGCTCAAATGAGGGCGAAACTCGAGTATAGTGCTTCCATATTGACGTGGATAGGCCTTAGGTTCATACCAGAATGCTATCGGCGTTGCCAGTAGTGGGTTGTGCTCAATATTTAAACTCATGCTTCAGTTGTCAACACATCGTACGGGTTCTGGAACCGCTATACTGCAGACTTAAAATAAATGGGAAATTACTGGCACACACAAGGTGTGTCAAAGAGACATTACCATAATACACGTTAGAAACAACACACACATACGCTTTAGTCAACATACATGCCCCAGCAAATTACAGCTACCAACCACAATTCTTCGAACACTTAGAAAACCTATTAGCACAGACATTCAGAAGGAGGCATGCTGTTTTAGCAGGTGATTTTAATTGTTGTTTAGCTTCGGCTGACATACTAGGCGGGGAAGTGAAAACACAGTTAAGAAGAGCCGGCCGAGACGACATGAATCAACTTGATACATTGCAATACATAATTGACACACATAACCTAGTATACGCATTCAGGCACAAACACCCCAACAGTCACGATACAACGCACAGAAACCATGCACATAACAGATCATCTAGGTTAGATAGAATATATGTACATCAACACACCACATAAAACAAACTAAACACCTACAAGAAACTCTCCAGTATACAGACCACAAAGCAATACTAGCACACATAACTATAAATAACACACCCACATAGCTTTTCAAACGATCACCACACTGGAAATTTAACAACACATTACTCCAAAACGCAGAATATATACAATATATGACAGACCTGATACATACATACACTGATAGTATACCAACTGACAACATTAGACAATACTGGGACTTACTGAAAACACAATACGGAGCAGGACACAACAACTAGCATCCGTCATACACAAGCGTAGACTACAACAAAAACAGATAATACAAACAGCAATACATTTAACAAAGCAAACCGACAGAAACTCACCATACTTGCATGCATTAGAAACGCAACTGGAACAATACCAACAGCACAGATACTTGGGTGCACTAATTAGAACAAACCTCAACACCATTACACAAGAGACACCCAGCAAACAATACATGGGAATAGACCAAACCATACAGCGTAGCAAACAGATAAACACAATAATAGATATGCAAGGAATCACACAAACAGAAACCACATGTATAACAGAAGCATTCCAGCAATACTATACACACTTATTTACAGCAGAGACAGTAAACACACAAATACAAGATAGCTTCTTACAATATACAAAAAAGATATCAGACACAGACAAGGAGATATTGGACACACAATTGACATTAGAAAACATAACACATGCAATTAGTAAAATGAACAAAGACAAGACACCAGGACCAGACGGATTAACAGTAGAATTCTATCAACAGTTCTTTCCTATCATAGGTAACCTTCTTCTAAAAGTCTATCAAGAAGCCTTTGACAAACAAGAACTCCCTTACATAACACTTATACATAAAGCAAAGACAGACAAGACACAACTGAAAAATTACAGACCAATTTCACTTCTTAACACAGATTACAAAATTCTGGCCAAATCACTAGCACACATAATCACACAATTCCTACCAAAACTAGTACACCCAAACCAGCAATGTAGTGTACAGCACAGGAATAAACAAAACCACACACACCTCATTAGAGACATTATAACGTGCACACACCAGAAAGACTGTCAATCCTCCCTCTTGTCTTTGGACCAAGAGAAGGCCTTTGACAGAATCGCACACTCCTATTTGCACAAAACCCTAGAACACTGCAATATAGGACATTACTACAGAAAGTGGATACAGATTTTGTATAACAACCCTGAAAGCAAAGTCTTAGTGAACCATTCACTCACTGCTAGCTTCAGGCTGACAAGATCTGTAAGACAAGGGTGCCCACTATCACCACTTCTGTATATACTGACACTAGAGCCATTATTAGAAAAGATCAGACAAGATACCAGCATTAAAGGCACTTTCATACAGGGAAAAGGAGAGCAAAAGGTCATTACTTATGCAGACGATACTGCATTCTTCCCTACAAGCAACACATCCATCAGAAACATACTGCACACCTTCTCCCACTTTGGGAAAGGCAGTGGAGCCCAAATTAATATACAAAAATCACAAATTATGGGCCTGGGAAGGTGGAAACAAAAGTCTGATTTCCCTCCAGACCTAACACATACACACAATATGAAACTGTATGGGATCACATTTCCATGTGACCCCACAACAACACACAGAGAAACATGGCTACAACTAACACACCAAATCACAGACATGCTACATAGGTATAAATACAAAACATCAACAATATTTGGTAGAAGCATAATAGTTAACACATACATCATACCATAAATAATATACTTAGTGACAGTGTTAAACCCTCCAAAACAGACAATCACAGATATAAATAAACAGATAAGACATTTCATATTTAGTAAGACAATACACAGCATAAAGCATAAAACTCTCATTCAGGATAAGAAACAAGGAGGAATAGCACATCAGGACATACAAACAAAAATACAAGCACTTAGAATCAGCCACATAGGTAATATTATCAGACATCCAGAACAACATAGATTAGCATTATATTATATAGCACACAAAATAAAACATCTCACAAAACTAAACAATGCAGCAGCACATTATCAGGGCATACTACCATCTTTCTATCACACATGTATACAGGCAATACAAGGACATGAACATTTAATAAATGAAACAACACGAGAAATATACAAACAATTAGTTAGTAAACAAGCACCATCGCTTAAGCTGAGAATCAAAAGAGGACAAAAATATTTCATGTCAGACTACACATCCACCTTTTCCAACTTACACAATAAACACATCACATCTAAGGCGAAAGAATTAACTTACAGACTGATTTTTAATATAACTCCCATTATACCCAAATTAGCATTCAGATCCAGGCAAATAGGAAAATGCCAATTATGCAGGAACAACACAAAAGAGACAGAAGAACACATATTTTTCACATGTCAAACAGTCACAGGTGCAGTGGAAACTCTACAACAAATAATACAAACACACACAGGCAAACAAACAGACATTTACAAGGCAATCTTTCTTAACACTCTTCCTAAAACATCCGAAGACACACACACAAAACTACTTCAAACACTAGCGGAATACAGAAAATTAGTTTGGACTTGCAGAATCAAGGCAAGGTTCAACTCCCTTACATACAACAGAAACTTATTTTTACTAATGTTCAAATACAAACTAGCTACTATTTTTCCTGACTGAAATGTGTAAATTTCCTTAATTTCATTTACTCTTGCAATTAGAAAAAATGTCATTATTGTTAATTTTAAAAATAAATTAATAATATCAAACACACATAATATGTTTTACACCCGATCCTCTTGACAGACGATATTTGGTTTCTGCTGCAGAGCACAAAATCTACAACCCCTGCTGTGGAAATTTTTTTAGAACGTGTGTGCGTCTCGCGAGCCCTATGTGTGGCTTATTTTGTTAATACTTGGGAGCACTTCTCACTAGGTGGTAGAAAGCATTGGAGAGCACAGATAGTACACGCCGCAATTCTTCCCCAGCGTGCTTTGAATCACAAATCCACCCCTCTCCCCCCAAACAACTTTAAAGAGAGATATATAGCTCCTCTGGCCTAGGCACACAAAGGCTGTGTGAAAACTGGCTGCGTGTCCGCTGTAAGACCGTTTTGTGGCTGGTGGTCTGTAGGCAATTTTTGCGTTCAGCGGTTTGCTCTTTGCCTAAATTCAACACGATTCCCCAGTACGAATATAAACATTGTTGTAGAATACAAAAGGCTAACATGTA
Organism: Cepaea nemoralis; assembly: GCA_014155875.1. NCBI lineage: Eukaryota > Metazoa > Mollusca > Gastropoda > Stylommatophora > Helicidae > Cepaea > Cepaea nemoralis. The sequence goes on along the minus strand of JACEFZ010027441.1, from coordinate 8,282 downwards.
TGGTATTTATATATGGGTAGCCATGTATGGGTGAATTCGTGCAGGTATTTATGTAAATATAATTATGGCTTTGTGTTGATATACAGGTATTTATATGAATACATGCATATGGAAATCCCCCCCCCCCCCACACACACACACACACACACACACAAATAAATAAATTGGGAAGCCACAATTTACATATAATGAAAATGTAAAGAACACGGAAATCCATGTACTATTATCTACAGAAAGCAAGAGATAGATCAAGACTGAATGTGTGTGTGTGTGTGTGTGTGTGTGTGTGTGAGAGAGAGAGAGAGAGAGAGAGAGAGAGAGAGAGAGAGAGAGAGAGAGAGAGAGAGAGAGAGAGAGAGAGAGAGAGAGAGAGAGAGAGATGGACAGGTGTAACATGTATTCCACTTGTGGAGATGGAAATGAAACGAGGAATGTGTGTTTACATGCACTATGCCATAAATGTTATATTATCATAACTGTATATGCATGTATTTGTTTTATTAACGCATGTGACACATAACACTAACAAACGTCAAAGCTCTGCAATATACACAGACAAAGAAACACACCTTGCAAATATACATTGCTTTGTGTGAAATAAACGTTTAAAAAAAAAATAATTAAAAAACAAATAAAAAAGTAATGCCTCTTTGTGGAGTTAACAGCGCGCTTTCATTCTCTCGCTGCTCTGTGATTTTAAATTTTACACATTTTCATCATGCCTCATCATGCCACATTTTCATAGTGCTTTTGAGTTCAACACACCCGGATGCCCAAGAGAAAATAAACCACCTCCAAAATGTTTCAGTGCAAATTGGTCTCCAAATTAACACCACAAAAACAAAGACTATTGATCTTACCAACAGTTCAGATGACACCAAATCGAACAGTTACGTTCTTGAAAAAGTCAACAGCTTTACATACCTAGGAAGCAAAATGACATCTACAGGGGACTCAACACCAGAAATATCATCTAGAATCGCACTGGCATCTAGTGCCTTCAATAAACTGTCAAACATCTGGAAGTCAAAGACACTCAGCAAACACACAAAACTTAAAATCTTCAACTCTTGTGTGATTCCAGTGTTAACGTATGGATGTGAAAGTTGGAAATCAACGGTAGCTTTAGATAAAAAATTAGACAATTTTGAGAACAAATGTCTTAGAAGACTTCTAAACATCCACTGGACAGACTTCAGAACCAATTCGCAAATAAGACAAGAGACTAAGCAAGATACAGTATCCAATTTCATAAGAAGACGCCGTTGGAACTACATCGGCCATGTACTCAGAATGGACAAGTCAAGACTCCCCTAATAAGCCCTCATTTGGTCACCAGTAGGGAAAAGAAAACGGGGAAGACCAAGAGAGACCCTGCGTAGAACCATCATTAGAGAAGGCTCATTCAATGGCCAAGTAAATATCCAAGATCTACAACAGGTAGCAACGAACCGCCAGGCATGGAGAGACAGGACTTCTGCCCTATGCGCCGCCTTAGGCTCAAGAGGAAAGACTAACTAATCATGCCTGGAACAAAAGACGAAGTTGCTGTTGAAGCCCCAGAAACCACCACAGAGCCCATTGTTGCAAAAACAGTGGAAGATGTGAAGGCCAACTCTGAAGAGTCACCAGAAGAGGATAAAACCACAGAGGAAAAGTCTGAGGTAACAAAAGATGATGCGGAATCAAAAGACGAAACCACAAATGATGCCAGTTCTGAGGCAGCAGAATCAAATACAGAATCTGAGAGTGCTGCAGAAAAGCGACCAGCAGAAGACAAAGATGAAGACAGAGAAGATGGAACCCCAAAGAAGAAGGCAAAAACAGATTCAAATGAGACAGAGTCATCAAATGGCACAGACGAGACAGAAGGAGCTACTGAATTTGCTTAAATTCTCTTCTCATTCTCTGGATAACATTCGTTTCTTTGGTTTGATTCCTGACTTGTATAAAATAAAACAAAATTGTGTGTTTCGTTCTTCTAGGAATCTGGTGTATAATTTATAGTCAGGTTGTAGCAATCATCACGGTTCTCATGTTTTATGCTGTTTTTGTCATGAAATGTTTTTGTGGAAAGTGGATTTCTGTTACAGGTGTGAGTATATTCATTCCCTGACCGACTCATATTTGGTAGAATAACGTTTTTTTTTTTTAAAGACAGTTTAAAATTTAAAAAAAGTAATAATTTAAAACCTCGACTCATTTAATGAGCCATTCGCGGTTTCACCGTGAGACAGTGTGAACTTTGACATGCATGGCTTAATCTTTGAGACAAGCATATGACTAGCGCAACTTACAAACTCCCGGCACGGGGGGGGGGGGGGTGGTAGTGACGAAAAATAACAATACGGGACTCTATCGAGGCCCCGTAATTGGAATAAGTACACTTTAAACCCTTTAACGAGGATCTATTGGAGGGAAAGTCTGGTGCCAGCAGCCGCGGTAATTCCAGCTCGAATAGCGTATATTAAATTTGTTGCAGTTAAAAAGCTCTAGGCTACCTTTTGTTTGTAAAGAGTCACTGCGCGAGACTCTAGGCTACCATCTGTTTTGTTAAAGAGTCACCATTCTACAGAGTTTCCGGCTTGAGTCAAGATGGCGGGACGTGTTTTCTTCCAACTTGACTGAAGACGGTTGATCGGCGGCTTGACAATCCGCCATCATAAAACTCATAGCTATTACAGAATCAGATTTCTGGCTCCAAAAGTTTGATGCTTTGCACAAAAAAAGAGAACCTCGATTTCTGCCCTATGCGCCAACTTAGGCACGAAAAGAAAGACAAGACAATTCTAAGATCTTTCGCATCACTTTTAATATCCTTCAACGTGTGTACACGCTTCAGTGACACTTATAATAAGTAAAGTAAGTAAAAGACATAGTACACACCTAAAGCGACACCAGACCGTGTGGTAGATTTTCTCAGTATGATGCAAGTCGTCGTAAGTCCGCCCCTTAATGATACAAGTCTTCGAAATTCCGCCTCTCCTTCGCTGCTTATGCAGCTCCCTTACGGTGACGCCAGATGCGGCCGCCTCTCTGTATCATAGCACCGCACGTCCCTGAGTGACACTTATAATAAGTAAAGCAAGTATACTGTTTTTAAAATAAAACGTAACATTTTTGGTATTACTTTTATAAAAGATAATCGCTGATTGGACATCAGTTACCATATCCACTGTGTCCATCTGGTCATTAAATTCTCGTGGTTACCTGAATTGTACTTACCTCATGATTTGTGAGGTCATGAATAAGGTCAAGGTTAAAACAACATTTTAGACAATAACTCCTGACAGATTTATGATAATTCCGTGAAACTTACTGAATTTAAAACTCTCTGATCATATTATTGAAAGCCCATAAAAGATTGGCGCTCCTTGAATACATTCAGTTGAAAAATCAATGGGCAAAAATGGCTCATCTCACTACAAAACAACGACGCATCATCATTGGACGTTTACATCCTGGACAGTAACAAAGTGTAGTAGCCAGAGAATTTAATGTGGTTAGAAGCACCATTTGTCGCCTATGGAGGCGATTTCACGAAACTGGCTCAGTGGTAGACCGAGAAGTGAAAGACCCAGAATCACAACTGCCGCCGAAGACCGCTTCATACGGCTGCGTCGCCTTAGGAATCGATTTGCATCTTCGTCCTTCACAGTCCTGTCAATGCCAGGAGCTCGTCGAATTTCAGATCAAACGGTCAGAAACTGGCTGCACGACGCTGGTGTTTGGGCTAGAAGGCCCTACAGAGATCCTGTTTTTACGGCATCGCCAGAACCGACTGTAGTGGGCAAATCAGCATCGTCAATAAAATGTTGGTACAAGTTTGCAATTGAAACTGCAATAATGTTGCGGTTTTTTTTTTTTAAAGAATGTAAAAGACAATTAACACCTCTTACGGCGCATTGGGCGCACATTGCTAGATCAATATGTTAATAAATACCAGAAGTTGCGGCTGCAGCAGGATATAACACTACATACAATATGAAAACAGACATGTGTGACTCCAGCGAAATAGTGAGAGATAAAAAACACAGACACGAGGTACATACCTTACAACGAACGCAAATCCGGCAAACCGGTGATGTTTCGCCATCTTACACGATCACCAAAGTCGTGGATCAGCTCCGTGTTCTACTGCTTTTACTAAATTTGTTGTAGTTAGCTTTGCAACGGCTAGTTATTGGTTATGGTCTCAAGTTTCACGGCGGCAGACAGAGGATCTCTTTTATAGAGACAATGGCTATTGTCAACGACAAATATGGTCACTGCCAAGAATGAAAGCAATGGCAAACTGCCTTCTTTTCAGATGGCTCTGCACATCAGATCGTTTCGGTTTTTCTTTGTCAGTCTAGGTGAGGACAAGAGTTCTTAACTGATGCAGAGCCAAACAAAAAGTAGATTTGGGCCAATCATGGTACACAATCAAATAAACAAGTGTTGTCATGTAAATTTCCGATCACTGAGCATTGAAATTGTGAAAGATACCACAAAACGAAACAAATAAACCGATTACTCTAGTGTGGCTATATATCGTCGTTCTGTCCAAATGGGCGGTCATATTTGACGAAATATTATCCTTGGGCACTGAATCAGTAAAGAACTATATTGAGCCAGCCCCGATGTAGGGAAGCAAATCATGGACAACTAGCAGATAAGCGCGGAAATGTATATATATATATCTAATCTGTGGAGATGTTGTTTTCTAGAAGAATGGTAAGAACACGATGAACGGATAGAAAGAGCAATGAAGATGTCTTGAAAGAAACTAACTTACAAAGAGTAATAGCTACCAGTATCAAAAGAGGACAACCTATATTCTTTAGGCATGTCATGCATTCATTCATTCATTCATTCATTCATTCATTCATTCAGTAGCATGCCCTTTGCAGACCGTCGCTCCCATAACAACCTTCGGGAAAACTTCTCGGTCATAAGCAAGATGTCCCGCGTCCGATACACCCATCTGGAGATCATCCACCGCATCCTGCACCCATCTTCTCTTTGGCCGCTTCTTCCTCTCTTCCCGGGTATATACCCCTCCATGATTGTTCTCTCCAAGCTTTCATGACGTTTCAAGAGATCAAAATATTTCATTTTTTCTTTGTTTTATCGTCTTTAGTAGCTATCATTCTTGAATATTAAACTCTTACCCGATGGATGCATTGTGTATCAGACTACAATTACTGTGTTGGATGATTATCCATGCTGTGATGGGAGATCACTGGTACTGTGTTGGATGATTATCCATGCTGTGATGGAAGATCACTGGTACTGTGTTGGATGATTACCCCTGCTGTGTATACGGGATTATGAACCAAGTCCGTAAGACCTTCGCCGCGGATACCGGCGCAAGTATTGTATAGAATGACTATCCCCCGGGAAGGTTAACCCGGTCAACAAATGCCCGCATAAGTCGGCCTAACGGCGCAAGAACGCAGCTCTGCTGTAAACAGGCACAACGCAATCACGTCCGAAAAAGAAAAAAAAAAACTCCGGATGAACGCAGAAGAAGAAGACGAAGAAGAATGGCTATCCGGCCCGCGCTCGTCATTTTGTCAGTTATCCGGCCCGCGGTGAAAACAGTTTGGTGACCCCTGCTATAGAACAAAAAAAATTCTCTTGGTCGCGAGTGTAACCACTCATGCACCATCTGCAGCACATCTTCATCAGACGGAAAAGAATTAAAACTTCCTACTCCACTCATACACTTGCTTGATTGACAGGCATGCATCGCCATACTGGACCTTCATTCGCCGATGAATTTCTATGTTTCACCCCTTCACTCATAAAACAAAAACAGATAACATAATGCTGCTCCTCTTTGGCGCATGAACAAATGTGGGGTAGCCATTTTTAAACTGTCCTTATGACATAACCGTGTTCGTCCACACCGTGATGTCACTTGCTTAACACCCTTGACAACCTTAAAAACAATATTGACAGGTTTCAAGACAATGGCCTGGTTATTGTAATTTCGATCACACTTTTAAGGTTTTGATTTGAAACCCCCTCGTATAAATACCGTGTCTTCTCCGCAACGCAGATTGTTCATATTTTAACATGTTTAGTTTAGTTTGCCGGCTTCGTGGCTTAGAGGTTATGACTTTTCTCCGTAATCTCGTATACTCTCGTCGGTAACGTGATGACGGTTCAAATCAGCAGTGGTTCGAATCGCATCAGTAACTTACGGGGTATGTCAGCCGGCCGCTCAGAAAGCAATGGCAAACTACTGAGCGTAATCTTGCCAAGAGATCAACATACAGCTGAAAGATGCTGGTGTTGACAGCTAAGTCCTGTAACGGATATGCTTAAAAAAAAAAAATTAGTTTAGTCGACCGATCAACATCACGGCACACGGGTGTAACCCATAAATGCTCCGTTCTACTCCTAACTCAAGCCTGAGTCCGGGGAATCTCAGCTCAATGCACGAACTCCGTAGCCACGGCGAGGATACTGAAATACTTTGGGTAGATTTTTAACTCGAAAATTTTGCCCGGGCAGCGCCGTTAGGCTACTCTATTTTCGATTTCCAACTGCCAAGGGATCTTTTCCGTGCGCAAGCAATACACACGGACGTCCGATCTCACTATCCATAGACCAGGGGAAATTTTGTTACTTGAAGTCCACGTGAAAAATCCCGGCCCTCACCGGGGCTTGAACCCGGGACTCCCAGCATTCGAGGCGGACACCATACTTTAAGACCACTCATCCCCCCCCCCCTCGCTGTTTTAACTCCGTTTTAACATGCAACTCATAATATTCATAGAGGGATGTTTCATCTCTCTCGTTATATTTTCGCATTAGGGAGAAAAGAGAAGCGGTAACAAAACACATCCGTGTCTTCATCAGTTAGAAGGTTGGCCAAATGGATCTCCAGCACTGCCTGTCACTCGTCTTTGTTATACATTCTGTCAGGTTGCTGCTGTTCGCCCTCCTCTTGATGTTCTCTTCCCACTTGTTTCGTTGTCTAACCTTTGCTCTCTTGCCTTCGACCTTACAATCCCATGTGGTTTGTATCTTCTTCTTCTTCTTCTTTCGTTCGCTTGAAATATGTCTATAACTGCAATGTTGTCTCTTGCATGAATCTAACTGTCTGTTTTATCGTTTTTTTTATAAGTGTTATGTCTTTTAAAGTTGCCGAAATAATTCACTTGCCTCTATTTTATTTCTTTCATCAACTCCGTATCTTACTCCTTGCTTTATCTATTCATACTTGCCTACTTTATTTTACATTTTAATCGCGGTTACTTATTTCCAGCAAATATGCTTTCACGAGGACTTCTAGTAATAAATTTCCCCTCATCTCTAGAGAGAGAGAGAGAGAGAGAGAGAGAGAGAGAGAGAGAGAGAGAGAGAGAGATAGAGAGAGAGAGAGAGATAGAGAGAGAGAGAGAGAGAGAGAGAGAGAGAGAGAGAGAGTCCGTAAAAGAAAAGGGGCATAATATTTACTTAACTGTTAATAAGGGATATGACTCCTCAGAATTTGCCTCGGATGATTTCATTTAATATTACGGTGTTGAATAACTCGTACTGGAATTTGCTACTCAAATGCTATCATGGAAGTTCTAATGTAAAGATTATAAGTGGGTGAAGTATTTTGTTTCTTTATTACCTATATTTTAGATTCAGTATAATGCAATGTAATAACGGTATAAAACACCTGCACGACCGTCAGGTATATTTGCCATTTGGCAGTTTAATTTGTTACTCTGGTTTCTCTTCACAACGCATAAATTTTCGCCTTACAGAGTAAATGAGTTTCTTCTCGGCCTTTTGATGTCGGGATCTCGATAAATGACTACGATGTCCAGCTACTCCACCAGTCCGGAACGATAGTGTGTTCCATAACTGGTCCCGGGGCGGCTGCTAAAGCAACACCCGCACTTATTATGAGTGCCCTAACTGGTCCAGGAGGTGTACCTTTTGGGGGAGTCGTGGACCTGCATAGGTTCGAAATTCCCACTAGGTGGTACTTTCACCTGTCAGCAGAGGCTCAGAAAGCCGTGTATGACAAGATACACGGCAAAAAACTTTCGCTACCAAGTCTAGGGATAGACATATCACTACAACATCTAGACAAAGAAAGGGACAGACTGACCATCCACTGGCTACCTGTCACGATTGCTCCTCAAGGAGTTAAAAAAACTGGTGCACAGTATTACAGGAGACGACAAGGCTGAGGTCTTTAGGATAAAGAATGGGGCTGGCAAGTGGGGAGCGCTCTTCAACCCAACAAAGGAAGTTCCCCATTAAAAATAAAAGGGATCCTACACTTCCCT